>BLKR01000819.1:0-396160 GCA_011170035.1 Teleogryllus occipitalis | reverse complement strand
GTGTCAGAATGGTTTGGCCAAGGGAAAGCACACGACAGGGCAGAGTCCTGGTGCTTTGTCTCAGGCCCAATGCTGGCTGTGAGCAAGGGAAAGCAGCCGACCAGGAAAGAACTTAGGTTTCTTGCAACTCAATTAGAATATTAAATGGGGCGTTCAGTTGTAAATTATGGTACGTAATATTTCAAATTACGTACGAAAATGCGATGTAATATTACTACATTCAATGTAATACGAAACCAGCTTCAAAAATCATAACGTACGAGTGAAATACCATTTCCACTTGTCAGTTTCTGAAACTAGTTGATATATAGAGAGCTACATATTCTCTTTCGCAAAAACCAGTAATCAAGATTTTATCCAAAATTTCCGATACCATAATAATTTACAATCGGATGCTTCAATTATTTGTTGTGTTTTCAAGAATGGTGAGTTTATCTAACCACTTATCATTTGTTTAATTTTAATAGGTCTATTAAAGTTTTACAAAAATCAAAGGCGCTTAAGAGCTGAGACTGCATTAAATCATCTCAAAATTCCTCGCATATGAAACATGGAAATGGTATTAACAAAAATAATATTTTAATTTAAAAAAGTGTGAATATACTTTGTTTATTTTTCATGATTATTTAAACATTTCTATTTCTAGAATATTTAGTACGAAACTTTAGAAAGTTAGTGTTAAACTTTAAAAAGTACTTCTAATGATTCAGAACCTTGTTTATAATGTGTTGCCATCTGGTTGCTTTCCCTCATATCTGCTCACTATAATTTGACTGTTTGCAGAGATAAAATTGGACCATAATTTCAAAGTGTATGTTTGAAATCTATAACATTAAATATTCGTTGAATCTGTTAAGTTCTTAACTTCAAAACATTTACAAAAAAAGTAATTAATTCTAGTTTTAAATTATATTTTGCTAACAACAGTAATTTAATAGAGGCACGATTACCTTTTTTCTTCTCGACGGTCACTTATGTGATTTAATTGTAACAATTGTAAAATCCCTAGTTGTTGTAATTCTGAGGGTGTGGAAATCATTTTTCGACTGGCCAAAAGATCATAGAGGATGCTTCCTCATTGTCAAATTATATAACATACACTATTTGTTTCTAACTCATTTTCATCTAAATTTTATAGAAAATACTTTTAAAATTTAGATGAAAGTACATATCATTAAATATGGTTAAATTTATATGGTACGAAAAATCATAAATCCTGGAAATGTGTTTGCTCAATCACTATGCAACTCTGTAGTACTTGTATTGCGTTGGATTCTTCCAAGGTTTGTTTCAAAGTATAACACATAAGAGAAAAGCACTTTCTGAAAATATTAATATCAAGTGTTCACTTTTAATTTGAAATGTAATACAAAAAACACGAAAACTTTATTGTCACCGAAGTGAAGATTTAGAGTGATGATTTATTCTCCTTCCAAGACCATGTAAGGATCTGCAGACAAAGCAAGAGTGTCTTAATTGCAATCTATTTATATTTTGAAGTTTTAAATTAAAAACTAATAATAATATTTCTTCACAAACTGTGGAACGAATAAAATAACATTGTATTTAAACATGCCTCATGAAGTTGTGTTAAAATATTGCTCGCAATTCTTGAAATGGAAGTGAATCGGGAGAGCCTTCCTTCGTTTGGTTACGCAGATGCGCAGTTGTTTCGTTGTTAGCGCGATGAAGTCGTGCGCCCGACCCGTCAGGGTCAACGGATTACCTCCACTGTACATAGCACAGAGCCGCCAAGCAGCTTGGCGACAGAGAAAGAGAGATCATATTTATTTATGAACTGCTAGAAGAGAGAAACATGAACTCAAAATATTTGTTATTCCTGATCAAGTATAAAGATTTACTTGGTATTGATTTCATTGTATAGTAGAAACGCTGATGTACATTTATCAAATATATTAATATTAAGTGTGTTACTTGTTACGTTATTTAAAATACCCTGTTCCTGGTAAGATGTTTTAATAACCGGAGAAAATTACGGTACGCATCGTTCATGGGCTGCAACACGATCCAACTCGAAAAATACGAAGTTTGAATGATGGTGGTTATTTCATAATATTTTGTAATAATTATCAATTACAGACCGCTTATTAAGTCTTTTATAAAACATAGATGAGATGGTCTTTTCATAATTCATCAGTTATGAAGTCTGTGATAACTGCATATCAATAGGCTACGAAAAGATTGTATAAAGACGTTTACTCACAACTTCATTTTTCGAGCTTTTTTCTTCATAGTTACAGTCCATGAATGTCATGATTGTAAATTATATGATTATGAATGAACTATTTAATTAGTAGAAGAAATTATATGTATTTGAATAAGGAAGTAAGGAAATTGTTTTGCTTTGATCTCGAAACCAATAACATTATTAACATTGTTTTAGTACAAAACTGTTTGGAATATCACAGCAATAATTTCAGAATACTTTAGAACAGTATCAATAAAAGAAAATTGATCAAATTGTCTCCAAGAGCTTTAGAATAGATACCAGATCTATTTGAGAAAATTTAAACTTGTTAAATTGATTTCACCCCCTAAAATAATGTTACATCTATTTTCACTTAATTGCAAACACGTCCTCGTCATTAACGAGCTCATAAGTTACAACACAAAATATGCGATTTTGAAGGCTATATTTACGTTTCTGAGTCAATCGGAAACCATCTGTATAAAATTGTTCGTGAGTGCACTTTATAACTATTTCTTGCTTCCCATCTTAAGGACCGTTTGATTAGCAGCACAAGACGTTTTCTAATTCCTCATTTCCTGCGAGCAGATGTAGGGCCAGCCTTGGCGCTGTTCCCACTCCTAACGAAGCGCAAGGCATAGCCACCGGAACCCGCGGCCAAGAGCCTCTTGCGACAACCCCGACGGTATATTTCAGGGCAGACGACTCCAATTAAAGAGTTAGGGTAACACGGCCCTTCGACCGACGCCAAGTACGCAAATTATTGCTTGTGAAGTTATCTGCGTAATTTCTTATTTCCTCAACTTACTCAGGCCTCTCTGTAATTTACGTTTAGTGACGAACGAAATGTTTTAGCGGCAAGCGGACAAGAAAATGTGCAATTGTAATTTATTTTATTTAAAATATTTAGGAAAAAACTGTTCAATGTGACTAGTAAAATGCTTTGGAATCAAAAATGACAATTCGTGCATTCCACGGACACTTCATAGAAGCAAAACTTCGTATATTCTACTAGTACTCGTAAGTAATCTTCAGAGGAAACATTCCAGATAAGAATAGGAGGAAAAGAAGAGATTTTTATTACGATAATAACAGAAATATGAAGATTTTATCATTTATTTAAATAAATAAAATAAATGAAACCACTTAATACAGGTCAAAAACTACTCGGTATTTCCTTTGTATTATCTGATGTTTCATTTTACTTCCGATTCCAAGGTCAGTACAACAAATGATATTAAGTCTATTGGGCAAATATGAAAATAAAAACATTGATTTTCTGTATCTGATTTAAGGATTTCTTTCAATACAGTAGAAATTAACCTTTTGTATCTTTTTTACTTCCTCGCCCAGGTACTGTGTAAGAAGAGAAAGTTATGTAATCGTGTGCTGGAGAACGGCGAATTTTAGGCAGAAAAACTCTCATTAAAGGGCCCTGACAACGAAAAAGTTGATAAATCCAAGTGATAAATTTAGGGAAAAAATCGTCTAACACGTGGTGTAGTCAGATTCCATGTTTTATTGGCCACTGATACCGAAAAATCAAATGACGGCAATACGTGTCTTTTCCCCGTCTGACCATCTGTGAACAACGCTAGCGTCTAAACCGATCAGCTGATTTTCTTCAAAATTGATTTTCCTCAATTGATTTGACTGATGTCGCGGCTACTTGAATTTTAAATCGTTATTTTAATTTTGAGGGGTACTTTACATGAAGCCCGTTGGACATTATCTAAATTAAAAAAAAACTCCATCGGTTTTGATTGAATTTTGTTCTTGGATAGTGTGAAGGACGTTTAAGAGAATGGCGAACGTCTTACGTTCGATGAAAACTTTCGAAGATTGCAATTTCGAAATGCGATTTTTCGAAAGTTGCAAAAATTTTAAATATTGGTGGCGTTTTCCTACAACTGCAATTATGAAGAGAGATTTTTTCTTTAATGAAATCTGTTCCTTAAATATATATTTTGAAATGAGATCATGTACAGTTTTTACGAAATTTGAGTTATTTTCGCGTAACTTCGCGTGAAAATACGACGATCGAGAACGTACACGTTGTTTTAGCACCACTAGTTTCATTTTCAACAAGTTTATTTTAATTTTCTTACTAACGAAATATATGTGGTGAGTCATTTCAGTTAGTGAAGAAACACACAAACATCGTCATCTTTTCAATTACATGAAACTGTTTCTTGTGTCATATTGTTAAGAAACGCTTCGGTACTGCAGTTTCTTTACGATTTCTGTTCTTCAATAAATTCCACAAAATTTTGCCTACGGAGAGTCAAATCTCGGAGTATAGTTGTATGTATTGATTAAGAAATATATATTTTACGAAATATACAAACACAAACTTGTGTACAAACGAAAAACACAAACTTGTGAACTCATAGAATTGGGGTACACATTACGACAGCACTGTTTTGCACTCGGCCTCACGATGGCTCCCGACATATGAGCTGTCAGAACTTTAAGCCGTCAGAATTACAGTGCACTCGCTGTCCGCAAGGACATTTTGAGTCTACAATAGCGCTTTGATGTTTGAAAGTGCGCTCGAAATTCTGGTGACAACCAGGCCCTCATTAAATTGGAAAATTACAAAAAATAATTTTGTACGAAAATCCATGCTTATTATGCCGAAACAGCAAAAGAGTTTTTATTGTTAAAATTACTAAGAACACCTGTTGTGTTTTGACAACCTGAAAAGACTCACCTCTATAGTGAAGAAATTTCGAAAATTTGATATTAAATGGATCTAATAGGTCTTAATATAGTGATTTTGCAATATTCAGTAATTTCGCCTCACTGTTGCTTTGTGTTAGAGGAATAGAATTACCCAACATGAAAGTAAATACAGATCTCACACAGGTTTTCTCTTAAATACATTACTCTACGATTATTATCCGCGCATGTGAAAACACAAACATTGATCTCATCTGTAAGAAGGGAATTAACAATTTATATCGTTTTTACATGTCACTTTCTAGAACCAGTCGGCAACACACAATGTAATCAATGTAATTTCTATTTTCTCTTGTTGAGTGATTAGTGCCATGTCCCAGGAGCTTCGTGTAAAGTACCTTTAAAATTCAAAGCATTCACTTCCAACGAGCGAGGTCTCAAACCAGCCAAGAAAGAGTGCGGAATATTTAATTTGGCAAAAATCCTACGAATACTCTAGGCCTAGCGTTGTTCAAACGCGGACCGACGGACGGACCGACGGACGGACCGACGGACGGACCGACGGACGGACCGACGGACGGACCGACGGACGGACCGACGGACGGACCGACGGACGGACCGACGGACGTTATAAAAAATAACACTTTTGGTATCAAGAGACCCTAAAACGTGTATTTCCGTTGAAATCTCGAAATCGATTTTCCACACCATTACATATTTTTCTGTATATTTTATATTTTATTCCGTATATACGTATGTATACGAGAAAGTAAAAATGTCAGAAACAAACGAAAAGTGTTTTCCTCATCATCTAGAAGAGCTTTTCGCAAACCGCATCTGGATATATTAAATCATTTTCAAAATATCAGCAGAAACCATCTTAGGTGGTCCACCTGCATTAGTGCATTATATAAAGCATGAATTTTAAAATAAAAGTGTCAATTTTTGGAAGGAGGGCATTACTCATGGCAGGGAGTGGCAGATGGAGATTGAAGAGAATGTCAAAAATTAAAATTAGGTTGGAAAAGTAGTGAAGAGGTTGATTTCCTTTCGATCGGCAAAGAAAGAAAGCGAGACAGAGAACAGAGAGATAAAGAGAATAGAGAGATAAAAATAATAGAGAATAAAGGTAAGAGAGAAGAGATGGAGAGAAAGAGATAGAAAAATGAGAGGGAAGAGAGAAAGGAATAGATAGGAAACAGAGAAAGGAAGAGATAGGAGAGAGAGACAGAGACAGAGAGAGAGAGAGAGAGAGAGAGAGAAGACGAAGAGAGGACTTTTATTATTTTTTTGATTGAGGCTTAGGAGCCCTTGAACTGCTATGATGGGTGATCTAATGATGAGATAATTGTGATAATTGAGGGATGAAGATGAGGGATGAAAATAATTAAGATGAGAGAAATAGTGGTATGAGAGGCAAGAGTGAACTCCGAGAAACCGTTCTGAGAGCTCGTTAAGTAAGCCGCAACGAAGATTAACACCGTCTCTTATGCGAAATGGCATACGAGCGATTTGAGCTCTGCAGTGAGATCCTTTGTTAAATTTCGACGCGCGTTACTTAACGCGGGTCAACGCAACGCTCGTGTGACACAGGCCTAATTCCGGCGAGTGGCAGAGCGGCGGGCGACAAAGTGCGGCGCCAGGGCGGGCGCCACAGAACGAATCGGAGCGGCTGGCAGGGGGCGTGCGGTGGTGGAGAGCTGGGGACGGGAAAGTGGTGCTGGGGAAGGGATGATGGGGGCCGGAAGGCGTGGTAAGGGCAGGGAGGTCATATGGAGCGGAGTTTATGCGCACTATGCATGTTAAGGCACGCAAGGGAGGGGGGGGCGGAGAGTATAGATATAGACTCAGGGTTTTGTGGAGAGGAGAGGGAAGGAAAGGATGGGATGACAACAAAACGAGGTGGGGAAGCAGTTGGGGGATAGGGAAGTATGACGAGGCGGGGAAGGCGGGACAGGTAGGACAAATGCGAAGGAAATATAGGGGAAAGAGGCAGCAAAGAGGGGCGGGGAGGAGCGGCGTGAAGAGATTGAAGTGAAAGGAGGAGGAATGGAGGAGGGGATAGAGTGGATGGAGGACGGGGGATGGAGGAGGGGATGGAGGAGGGGATGGAGGGGAGGCGTGAGGAGAGGGAGGAAGGAAGAGTGGGAGGAGGGAGGAGGAAAGGGAAGAGGAAAGGGCGGGAAGTAGGTTGGGGTGTGGGAGGTCGGCGGGGAGGATGGATTGAGAGGAAGGTGGTGAGGAGGGGTGAGGGGTGTGAAATAGGGTATGAGAAGGGTGGAGACAGCAAAGGCGGAAGGCAGCCGCGAGGAGAGAAAGGAACGATGGATGAGAATACGAGGGGAAGAGGCGCGGGGAGCCGGAGGCGCAGTGATGAGAACAGAGGCAAGACGGGGAGAACGCGTGGCGGTGAGACAGGAGGGTGCTGAGGTGAGAAGAGGGCAGTGAAAAAGGGCGGGGGGCGAAGAGTGAAGGAAAAATTGGGACGGCCGGATAGGTAGGACGAGGAGGCGCGGCGGGAGAGGGTGGCGGACGGGACGTGAACGCGGGGGCGAGGGCGCGGGCGGTGAGACAGAAGGGTGCTGAGGTCAGAAGAGGACAGGGAAGAAGAGCAGGGAAGCGAGGAGAGACGGAGAGGTAGGACGAGGAGGCGGGGCGGGACGTGAACTCGGGGCGGGAGGTGGAGGCGCGGGGCGGTGAGCGCGGGGGCGAGGGCGCGGGCGGTGGCCGCGGCGCGCGCGCGCGCGTCCGGTGATTAACGATGAGCCGCGCGGCGCGGCCGTGAATGGCGCGGGACAGCGGGAAATTGCGGTATAAATCAAAGCAAAGTCGCTGTGATGAATAGGCGAAAATTGCTTCATGATGACTCCATTTGTACGGCGACCATGATTTAATCACAGTATAATCGCGTGTGTCATATGAGCTGATGTCGAAGTTTCCACCACAGCACCTCCCCTATTAAATATCCTCGCCCGCGGCCCCGCCCCGCCCCCGCGTCGCGGTCGCCCGCTCGCGCGCCCCAGCGCGTTCGCGCCGCCACGCCCCTCCCCGCCCCGCCCCGCCCCTCGCTGCCGCCTCACCGCTCACCGCTCATCGCCCACCCGCACCGCCCGGGCCGCGAACCAGCGCGCGCCGCGCACGCCGCTGCCCGCGATCCACGAGGAGGATTAAAGGGGGCGAGAGTGCTGGATCGCATAGCCACTCGCCAGGACAGGTTCGTATCGAAATGGTTGAATCCGAGTAGAATACTTAGTTTTAATGTGTTTATCTTTTCATTCTATAAGAACATTTATTTGGTTTTTGTCCCTTTGGAATAAAATAATAGTTGTTTATACATCAAGGATGTTTTAACGGTTTTAATGATTGAGCGGAGGCAAAACGCCCGAGGTCTCTTTTTCGCCATTAGAACCAGTTAACAGCTATGGTATACATATATAATTTTATTTTTACCTAATTTTATTGATTCAGATTACTTAATGACGAATTAACTAGATCTTAAATGGACTCGTTTTTGTTTCATATATCCCGCACGTACTTCCCTTTCATAATTCTGAGCATTCGGAATGTGTAGCATCATTCAACTGTTTTCATATTTCTCTCGCAATCATGGTTCTGCAGGTAAGTTATGCAGCGTATATGGAACTCCGTATCGAAAGCAAATTTCAAGCTATAACTTGTCAGTGTAAATATATATTTAAAGAAAATCGAATGCAAATATATTCGATATTAACATTTTGTATATGGAAAATTTACTAACAAAAGTCAAATTATAAAACAATATTTACTTTTACTGTAAACAAAATAGCTTTCAATGTAGGGGAAATTTTCCGCAAATCAATCTCACTTCTTGGAAGAAAATTCAATATTTAATTTTAGGCCGCAAAATTCTGACAGGTATGAATTTTTCTCAGAAAGCCTCGGAGCTTATTGAAAAATTTAGAACAATATTTGGTAGGGAAAATGTTTTCATAAAGTTGATGTTGAAATTAATGCTAAATAGCTGCTTGATCACCTTCTGTGTACATTCCGTAAATACACCTCACAATGAAGAAAGAAATGAAATGTGTAATGTTACTGGCACAAAAAATGACTGACAAACGTACCGAAATGTACAACAAAAATGGATGGATGGTTATTCATTTTTTGGGGGATTGGGGTATAGAAAAAGTTTCCTCTTGTCCCCAAACAACAAATCCTTATTCCTCTTTTAAATTTATCTTTTAATCTTTATTTATCTTTCCTCAAATCCTATTTTCTATGAAACCACAGGTTGAGGAAATTTTGCGAGGGAGAAGTGAACTTCTAACCTCGCCCTTACCCCCACCTTCACTCCCGTCACCGCCCCCCACCGTAGGATCATGAATAACACCGTACATCGTGTATTTTCTGTTCAGCCCCTTCTTAATTTTATTCTGAGAAACTAAACTCCACGTTACCAACGACTATCTCCTTATATAAGATAATTTGAAGACAGTCGTTAGTTTGTTCTTTCACCATGAAGAACCATTATCAAAGATTTCGTTTAATTTTATTAGACACCACTTCCGAAAACATTTCGATCAATGATGAGGCATCTAAATTTCAAAGAGCAACGTAGGCCATGTTCCCATCGCTCTTAAGACCGAGATCTCAACGCGGATCAGTGCTTAACCCAAGTGCCGGCGATCATTCGGACGCGGCAGCGCTAAACCTTTCATAATGAAACTCATCGGCGCCCGAACGAACAGGAAGTTGGACGCGTTCCATAGAGATTTTCACTCGTCATTCTATCGCCACGCACGTTTTATACCTCCGCTGCTGGCGCAGTCGATATTTCCTGTGTTTATTTTTACCCTCCTTTCGGTTTCATCTCCCCGGGCTACATCTTTCTCTCTCCTACTTATGTTTTGTTTATATTCTAATATATTCTTAGGTCCTTGTCCCTGAGGAAGCTTCCGCACCCTATCCATTTAGACTCCATTCCAAGACTTCCAGGAGTCGGGGCGTTTTAAAACGCATTTGCAAAGACAGTGGTGGCGGCGGAGGCGGGGGGGGGGGGGATGGAGGGGGGCGCCGGCGCTGTGAACCCCGATGTCGCACAGTGGGCGAAATGCCAGCGAAAAGGGCCGTTGACCTGCCTCCGGGATGAAACTTAGTGTAGTGGTCAGACCGCTCACCGTACTTCTCTGGATATTGAGGAGTTACTCTAAGAAGGCACCGGATTCACAGTCGGGAAACAAATGAATGTCATGTAGAGTGATAGCATTGCAAGAGATGGTGATGAAAACCATTTACTAATGAGCAAACTATACGAACGCATTGACGAATTGAGTGCTTGGACGTTACACGCAGTTGTGTTTCAGCAGTAGCTGCCAAAACGGTAACTTCTTATAAAAATCTGTCTATACCAGGGTTCCGCTATAGCAGAGATGCGCTATCGATGTCGGAGTTGTCAAAACATCGATGTTTTTATTAAATCATCGGTGGTTTTAACATCGATTGTTTAAATCAGAGTTTTTATTAACATCTATATTCTTTGTTTATCGTTTTCACTGGATCGATATTTTTTCAATGAAAAAAGTTTATCTTAAAAAGTTCTATAATGATTTTCAGATATTCACAATTTGAAAATTCTTCAGAACAGGGTGAACAGGGGTAAAAATAAATAAAATAAACTTTTCATCAATACAAAATACTCTATAATTTTTTAATTATCGAATCAGATTATTCAAGTTTTGTTAATTGTTCTTTTGACTTTGTTTTTTTTTTCAGATGAATCTCTATTAAAAATTAATAAATGAGACCACTTCAAAATTTAATCCCTCCCCCGCCGCGAGAATTTCAATAGTTTCTATTCCATTTTTAAAATCACCGATGGTTTCGGGTTTATGTTTAATATCGATACTTTAATTTTGAGAATCGATATATCGATAAATGGTTGTTTTCTTAGCGATGCTACATCCCCATCCAAAGCCGTATCAAGGAGGCTCCCGGTTGATGAATGTGGGATTAATGGTGGGCAAAGCGAGGTATCTCATTCCGCGATTGCAAATGTATCACTCAGAACAAACCTCACCTGCCAATCAAAACCAGACACCTTAGACCATCAAAACGGCTTGGTACAGAGGATCACAATAAACACCGATCCTCCGATTTGTTCAAAAGGTTGTGTACTCCCCTACAGGACCTCATTCTGCTAGCCTTCATCGTGGCAACAGCAACTGTGGGCACTCTCTGCCCTATAGAATTTCTCTGCAGCAGGTTTACACGTAGAGACCTCCTGGGTACGAGCAACCAAGAGCACGAGTCACGAAGAAACTCAAAATGTTTTTTTTTCATCGCGTCGGTTTCCCCCAGAGTTGTGGCTATATGCGTTTGTGATCACTCGGATGTCGATCCTGTCATATTCGTCGAGCCTGGATGACTCATTCAAAGTGGACGTAAATGAATTTCTTCGCCATGATCAAACTCAAAACGTGCTAAATAATAGGTGTAAAACAGATAAATATTTAAAGGGCGAATGGTTTCCTTCACAGAGGGAAGAAAAGTTGATTTATTTTGAGATTTACTGACTTTTCACAATTACGTAAAAAATTAATACAAAATGTTTAATATATCATAATGTGTTAGGTAATTGATTATAAATAACTTGTCACATATAAATACACGATAATACTACAACGAATAATAGGAAGCAGTCCTCTTTCCTTTGCAATAAATTATCTTTAAGCCCTTTTCGAGATCGCCAACAGAAAATTCTCGCTCCTGATGTTTCTTTTCCTATAAAAATATGTTCGTGGATAGTACTAATAATATTATGTGAAATTATTTTCATAGTTTTCTACACTAGTAAATGGTGGATACCGCGCAAGAACCTAATCTAAATGGTTAACCGGGGTCGAATTAGTAACAAAGAGCAGACAAAACTCCCTTATTTACAGACATTAGTGGTAAATCATTAGTACTTAAGAAGAAACGTGGATGGACAAAATCTCGCAAGCCGACGAATAGGTCGGCACCGGATCTCACCATCTAGCCGTGGAAATGCACTGCCATCATCCCTGTCAAAATATGTATCATATTTACGGAACTAATGCCATTATGCGTTGACGCGCCCCGGAAACCAAAATAATAAATTCTGCCCTTTGTGTGATTGATTGATTGATTGATTGTGGTTAATGACACTTTGACTGCTTTAATCATTGGCGCTAGAGGATGAGAAAGGAATGGGGGAGAAAATTTTCGCGCAGTTTGTGACGTGATTTTAGAGGAGGATGCTCAGGTATACGTCAGAAATTGGTCAGGGAAATAACGGACGTCACTGATCAAAGATGTCGACCAACGAATACGGTCCTGACGTCACAAATTCACTGATGAAAACGAATTTGACGTCAAACTTCAGGCATCTTGATTGAACCCACAAAATAACGCGGTAGCACGCCAAAACCAGTGTCGGTCTTTTTGATGGAAGTCTACTGATTGAGAGCACGATAATTTTGATTAATGGCTGCTCATTCAAGACTGCTGCCGCGACCTGCTCACTTTGTTCTCCCGTAGTCGCGATAGAAACGTATACTTCAATCGCAATGGAGAGCGAGATATCTTGGGCAAGCCCGTGCCCTTAAGGCTTATTCACTTTGACAGTGGAACGCAAAGTAAATGCCAATCTGTCTGTTATTCGATGGAACAATTGAGAATGGTGAACAGAAACGTGAAAACAAAATAAACATTTGCAATCTCTAAGCTTGCACACTTAGGTTACCGTGGCTTTAGAATAATACAAAATTGTGTGCCGCAGCAATTCATAAAGAACTTCTACAGCAACACAGAAACTAATGCCATTTGTAAGAACGTAATCTGCCATTTATGATCATTATTGCTTCTTAAACCCTCTGTAGAATTATTCGTCACACTTATGATGTAGGAAATAATTATCATCGTAGAATGATTGCGTAGGCTTCCGCGGCCGGAGTAATTCTGTTGGCTGTCCGGGACAAGCCACGTCGATGTGCTCGTAGCTGACGTTTCGACCAACATGTTGTGGCCTTCTTCAGCAGTACGCTCTGAGGAAGGCCACAACATGTTGGACGTCAGCTACGAGCACACCGACGCGGCTTGTCCCGGATAGCCAACAGACATCATCGTAGAATGTCCGCGTTCATTCTACGTAATGCCGTTCGATTGTGTACAGATGTATCTGTTTGGTTAAACCGGCCACCCGCCAGACCTCCAGGTAAGATGACACCATGCGCCAACCTATTACACCATGTGCCAGCCTCTGCGCACATCCTGGTCATTGCGGAAGAAGGACATGACTTATTTAAGGGCGAAGAGAGGATCCTTGTGACACTTGAAAGAGACGTATCTAGATAATAGTTTAAGCAAGGAGTTTCTTCCCCTGGGTCTTAAGGTTCCTCCAAAAACCGTTTAATTTTTTGACCGCAGGAGCGCTATGAGATATAGGTTGTTATTATTACAAGAGAGGAGGAAACGCTGATAGTTTCATCGTTTTCGCGGCACTTAATTGGGCGCATAGTTTAAAACACGATCAGAGTCATTATCCTCATAGTTATAAACTAAAAATGTATATATTTTTCCTCAAACACCAAAACGAATTCTTTATTTTGATAATTATTTTCAAAAGAAGGATATATGCGAAAACGACTTTCTTCCCTTTCAGAAACAAGTGTATGACTTCTCGTAGATTGATTGATTGATTGATTTTTTCCTGTTTCCGGGCGCGTCAACTACTTCGGTCATTAGTCCCGTTAGTGTAGTGCATGTTTTTTTCTCAAGAGATGGCGGTGATCTTCCCCCGCTGGATGGCGAGATACGGCGCCGACCTACCGTCGGCTAGTGGGGTTTCCCCCTAACCAGGACTCTCCCACCAACGGGGCACCGCCCCAGTCGGGACAAGCTCTAATCTCCCGACCTGTCTCCCGGAATATGTGGTAGTGTAGTGCATGTTAGTGTAAGTGTGTGAGTAAGGGGAGAGGATAGGACAAGAAGAGGAAGGACAGATCGCGCGCAGTCCGTGGCCCGTTTGGTAGGGTACTGCCGGCATTCGCCTGGTGTTGATCGGAGAAACCACGGAAAACTACCGATCAGAGCAGCCGGCCGCTAGGATTCTCCTCCAGACAGCAGCTAAATTCGACCTAGCTGAAAAGCTAGTGTCGAAAATCCTACCGCCGTCAGAACTCGAACCTAGGACCTCCCGGTTAGAGGCGCTGCAGTGACATCAGTTGATGCACTGAGCTACCGCTACCGGTATGACTTCTCGTCTACGGGCCCCTTCACAAGGCACCACTCTGCAGCGCTTCAAAGTGGCGCGTGTGCTGGCAAAGCATTGGTTTATGTCAGGCATGTGAAGGTCACGGACAAGGTAACAAGCTTACTAGTGCTCGCGGGCACTGCGTCCAGAGAAATTGGCGCGAGATTTAAAAGTAAACGTTGTACAAATTCCCCCAGAGTGGCGGTACGTCACTGGATACCTGGCTCACAACAGTCTTTGGGAGAAGTTACTTGACACTTATTGTCACAAAATTTTTCTATATTAACCCCCATTTTCTCTTTAAGGCAAAAGAAAAAAATCCATTAAAATGAAATAATACATCAGAGCGATTTAAAATACTCAGTTGGGAATAAAATTTTAATAAATTGAATCAAAATAATCTTGATTTTGTAATCTTGTTTACTTGAGTGATATAAAAGCATGACGTTTCTGGGTTCAGGTTACAAGGTTTAACAGACAAATTTTCTTGTCTGTTAAAAGCGCTCTCTCCGTAAACGAAAATTGTTAACTTACAGGCACTTCTTAACTTAATTCACATCATTGCTAAATACAATAAATAACTGAATGATTTAATAACCCAAATAAAATGAAAACAAGGAAAGAATTCGCCATTCAAATATATTCCTGTCATTTATGAAAGATGTTTACACAAGGGGGAATTTTGTAAGAAAATAAACACCAAATAGTAATAAGTAGTGAAAACAAAAACATAATACAATTCTCGGTTATTTGATGGAAAAGAACCTGGCAAATGGAAATGAACCTGAAGTTACATATTTTCGTACGAAAATATGTCCGCCAGTTGGGGAAGTTGGGGTCAGGGGGTGTTGCCCGTGCCCGTACGAGCGCCAGGCTGCCCAGGCGGGCAAGTAGCTCGTGCGGGCGCGGTTTGACGTGCCTGGTTTAAATGGTGGTATTCACACGAACAGACGAAGCTGCGCTGATATGGTACTCGGTGGCGAGCTCCCGCCACGAGCAGCGCATACGCGCGTACGCGCCACCGCCAGTAGAACCCAGTTATAAATGGCAGCCTTCACACTAGACCAGAACCCAGTTATAAATTGCAGCCTTCACACTAGACCCTTTGTACTCGCCACTGAACCGGGTTTTACATGCTGGCTGCCTTTCGGCCGCCGAAGCCCACAGCGGTGTGACTCAGGAATCCTTCCTCTCTCAATGTCTTTAGCGCTCGGCGGTCTCTGTGTGTGAAGGGCCCTGCCGCTTCTCTGTGGCGCCACCGAGTGGCTCCGTGTGAAGGCAGTCTAAAACCCGGATTTAAACATAGCTGCATTTCAAGGTCACGATCTGGAAAGAAAGGGGGGGGCATTGTTATCCAATCGAGAGCTCTAATACCAAAAATTTAAATCCTAACGAAGATCCCGATTGGATGACAGTGTTCCCCTCTCCTTCCAGCTCTTGACCTTGAAGTGCTACTATGTTTAAATTGGAGTATAAGTTAGCGTAATGTCCCTTTTTATGCCCGTGAACCTTGCCTTGCCGCCCACCGCGGTGCCCAACGCCGAGGCCCGCCTTCGCGCCTCCGGTGCGCATGCGCGGGCCAGCGACCGCCGCGCCGTCACATCCTGCTGCGGCGGCGGCGGCGGCGGCGGCTGGGGGCGGTAGCGTTGCCAGGCAGCGGGTGCGGGCGGCGCGGGCCGAGCTTCGGACCAATGGGAGCGGCGCTTCGGCTCCAGACAATGGAAAATTGCTGGAAATAAAAACACGCGCTCACAAAAGGACGCGCCGCCACCCCACGCCGCGCCAAGGGAGCACGATACAAAACAAACATTTAAAAGAGGATCTCCGTGGCTTTGTCATGTGTGCGCGCCCACCGGCTCGCCTCCGCCTCCGCCGCCGGCTCCGCCTCGGCATTCACGCGGACGTCCAGAGAAAACTAATATGCATTATTTCTTTATTTGTTTCATTATCGCGAGCTTTATTATTTTTTCCGCGCCGGAAAATCCGCACCTGGGTCTTGAAGATACGTTTTTTTCCATCCTGCGATGTTTTTTCGTGCGCCTATCTCCCCATCTCACGGGCGCTGAATAACCGCAGCGCTATCAGCACATTACGAGGACGCAGCGCGCGCGCTCTCTGGTGGTCGCCCGCGGAATGAGCCTCGGAGGAGGATGGGGTGGGAGGGGGCAGTGGAGGAAGTACGCGGTGAGGCCTGCTAGGGGTTGATGGCCAGCGATACAGACTGGAGGTAATTGTTACGTCTCCAACATGAAACATTGTAAATATTGTAAATAGTTACTTGAAGTAAATTTGAAGACTTGAAATGTAACGAGCCATGTTATTAGTTTTGTTACCACATGTGTTAAAAACAAATGAATGTTGTAAATGGGGAGATTTGTTTGCTAGATTGCGAGGGAAAGCAAATCTCTTTAAGTGTGCTGCTAAACGTTCTTTTCTAACTGCTGGAGAAGTTCATAGATGTTTTTGAGACATTCCGAGTTGCAAAATATTCAATAATTATGATTGTAAAGTTGGAATTTATTAATGAAATTTTATTGGTAATGTAAAATTGTAATAAGGAAACCAATATTAGACCAATTCAAGAATGTTTTCAAGTTCTTTGAAAACCTTGAAATGAATTATTAAAACAGATTTGTGAAAAAATTTAACGTGCTCATGATAAGTCTAAAATTAATTTACGTTTTCGCCGATTTTTTCCCTCTGAACGAGAATTGTTAAACCTGGGTCCATCACAAACCAGTGGCGGCTAAAGCCTCAACAAATGGGAGTGCAGCTTCCTCGAATGACGGAAAAAGAAATTTTAAAAATGCATAACACTAATATATAATAAAACGGAAATCAGGTGAATTAAGTAAAACTTAGTTTAATAAAATTCCATTTTTAAATTTTACTTTCATAATTTTATGGGTACTATTCGTGACAGGTAGGTTCACCTCCAGAGCACATGGCTGTGACTTTCATTTCCAGTGAGCCTTCGAGCTTTTGCATTATTTCAGCATGAGACAATTGCCGGTAATAGAATTCATATAAAACAAAAACTAACTAGAATTGCGAAAATATGGTAATCGAACTCCAGCCCTTTTCAACAAGCACTAATGTTTGGACTTGTTTCACACATGTTTATTTCATTATCTTATTTTTTATTTCTGGAATGATGTTTAATGAAATTTCACTACCCTGCTGCGTACTGTAATAATGAAAGATCTTCCATAAACACTCCTATTCAAAAAGATGCTCGCAGGAAAACTGTAGGTTCTACCAGGAAGATCATTGCATACACCGTGTTCAGCAGAGGAACAGAAAGAGATATTTTCTTCTAGATCAGCTAACTTTACACTAAGGATTCATAAAATGTAATTTTGAATCAAAACATCTAATATCGACTGAAATAATTCCCCAAACATCATAAATATATCATTAAATATCGTGAAAGTTGACTGACCCTGTGTACTTTTAATAACACGCGAAATTCATAAAAATTAAGTTGCTGCTAGTATCAGTCGGAGACAGAAAATTGGTATTCCCCACAGATGCTGTGCTGCAATCTGCGGCCAAATCCACAACACCTCTGAGCTGAAAGTGGTGTCTGGATGCCGCGCAGAGAGCATATAGAGAAGATAAAGTGAGAGAACAACCAAGGCCTTAGGCTAAAGCACAGGGCGGAAGAGTTAACTAGTGAAAGAGCTTAAGAGCGTGATTTAGTGCCCTGCGTGGGAGGGCATCAGACGCCGATAGAGCACTCGATGGGCGCTTTTTGCTTTCAAAGTGATCCCATAACATACACTGATATTGCTGAAATATCTTGAAAATTGAATGTCATCAAAATGAACGCCTATCAAAATGTCATGAATGTCTATCAATAACCGTCTTTTTTGATGAAGATATACTTAGCGAAGGGATGCATTTTGTGTTTTTTAAATGCAAAGATTAGCGCTAGTATAAATATGTAATGTCCAGCAATCGGTTGACACAAGTGTCTCTTTCAAAAAAAAAGGTGTTTATGATTATGTGATGAATTACGTTTTTAAGTTTAGATGATAGTACAATTCTCTGCCGTAATTCACTGCAATATAGATATTGACAAGTATAAAACATTTCTATTACATTTTCAGAAACGTGTTTAAATCTATTCTCTTAGTAGACAGTGATTGTATTGCTTCATTATTCGTAGTAAACCTCTCTCTGTTCATTAGTTTTGGAAACTAAGCACTGAACGACATGAAAAAATAGTTTGAGATGTTCGATTTTCCTTCTAATGCAGATGTAATTTTCTATTTTAACTTTTCTACAGTACTTTCGTATGAATTAACTATTGGGGTTCAGCTATTATTAATCATTCTATAACAATTTAAAACGCTTAGGAAGACTGGTAAAAAGGAATAGTTGTAAAGAATACTTTGATTTGCGAGATATATTTCGCTGGAAATAGAAGTGTTCCTTAAATGTAAAGTCCCCATTGCAATCTTAAATTTTAAAAAATATCGAAAGAAATGTACAGTACATTGCGCAAAAAAATGTTCAGTGTTATGCTCAATATTTTTAAATTGAAGTAATAACATGCGTAAAAATTTGAATGGTTAGAACATGAACTACAAGATATTGTAAAAGTGGTAGATTTGAATGAAAAGAAACATCGCACGAGAACGAGAGAAAATGAGAAGAATCAGCGGCGGAGGCGGTGTCTGTGTGAGGGACAGATAGGGGGTGGGATGTCACATCTTATCACATCATCCAGCAGGGAGGGATTCGACGATTCGAATATTTCTAGTGGAGACTATTTCACGTTTGTGTTAATTACCGACTGTTTCCACCTCAGTCACATTTGAATAAAAGACGATACAAGTCTCATAGCATTGAGAAGTAAAGTGATATGAAAGATCCAATTGCCAGGATGGAATTGCAATTTGGAACGTAAATATAATATTTGAATTATAAACTCTCAACAATCACCTTAATATTTATACATACGCAGGAGACCTACGTTCTTCGAGGTGTTCGTAGACTTAAAATAAATATGAACTGGAAATCTGATATTCCTCAAATTCCTATTGTTGATGTTCTATCATCCAAAGGAGATCGAAGACGATGCAGTGAGCATTTAAACGCACTATTTTATTTTGATATAATGTTACTAAGATTTTTTTTATTTCATCTAATCTTCGTGTTTTACAAAAAAAGAAATCTAGAACGTTCAATCTTTGCTTCGTTTGAATTTAGTTTTGTTATCTAGTCCTAAACTCTATATACACCCTGATTTTCAGGGACGCTTCATATAAATTTTAGTAGTATTCGAGACCACGAGTTCCTCTTCGAAAGTTGTCCACGTCCAATAGACGTTTCTTCTGTAAGTTCACTAAAGGCAAGATGAGTGTACCAGTGAAGATTTACTCTCCACGAATCGGCGACGCTATACCATCCGGCACCCCGGCTACCGAGCATGCGGCGCTCCATAGATGTTATTAGTTCCGGTAGTAGCGAAGGTCCCTCGGCGTTTTTGCGCGAAGCGTATAGAGTTGGGCCGCGTTTGCTCGCCTGTAAAAAAGGGGGTTGAAGCGTGAAATGGGCTTATAGGGGAGCGCGACCCCCTCCTTGGCCGGAGGAGGCGGAGGCGGCCGAGCTGATCGACATATAAGGGCAAGGGGATTTGCCCCCCCTCTCCCCTCCCACGCACTGAGGGGGGGCATATAGATGCGAAAATATATAATTTGATCTTGGCATCGCTTCCGGTGGCGGGCATAAATCCCCATTCGCGCCTTGCTTCACGGCTGTTTGGAGGCCGTAATTAGCCCATTTGCATTATTCTGTGTGTGAATGGCGCCCACTTGTCGCTCGCCAGCCCTGCCCGTGACGCCGCGTCCTCGTCCTCACCCTCGCCCTCGCCCTTGCGCTGGTCCTCGGCCCGTCCTCAACTCCGCCCTGCGGTCCGCGATCGCGTTGATGGGACGACCTCTGCGGCGGAGGCGGTGGAGCTGAAGGAAGTGTGAAGAGGATAAATGGGACAGAGAACGAGGGAGAGAGCAAACGAGAATGAGAGAGGGAGAGAGAAAAGAGGTAGAGAGAGGGCAGGAGAGAGAGGGGGCGGGAGAGTGAGGGCAGGAGAGAGAGGGGGCGGGAGAGCGAGGGCAGGAGAGAGAGGGGGAGGGAGAGTGTGGGCAGGAAAGAGAGGGGGCGGGAGAGTGAAGGGGGGAGAGAATGGGAGGAGAGAGGAAGATGGGCTGGGATGGTGAGGAAGAGGGAGAGAGAGGGTGGGAGGGAAGATAGGCAGAAAGAGGAAGAGAGGGAAGATGTATGAGGAAGGGAGAGAGAGAAGGGAAGAAGAAAAGAGCGGAAGAGTGGGTAAAAACATTCCCACTAGACTTTAAGGACACATTTTAATCCTTTATCCGTGCAGAATTTTTTAGTAATAGTGAACCGTAATTACATCAACACATTATATTATGAAGCTACATGACTCAATTGCAGGAAAAAATGCTACCGTTGCGCTCTCAACCCTCTTTAACTACTCAACACTGTTGAGTAGTTGCAGAGCATGTGTTCAAGCACACACCAGGATGTATCAAAGATGTACACGTCTTTTGAAAATGATTTTTTTTTGCGGAAAACTGAATTCGCCAATATTTATCCAGTAACGATAATAGCTTACCTTATTTTTGTCGGAATAATTCAGGGACACATTATTTTGAGGCCAACCTGTATAATCGAGGTAGTCGGGACACTATTAACACCCCATGCATAAGGGCACGGTTCGAATCCTGGCCTGAATGAACATGGAATCGATTCCCCATTCCGAGCATGTGTTGTGCCACGATGGATCTCGCATATTACTGACTGTGAATTAATTTATTTCAAAATTGCACTGAGATATTGAAGCCGGAGACAACTTTTTTGTATACCAGCATTGTAAACGACCTTTTCTGTTCCAAGAAATCGTTCATGGACGCCGTGAGAGTTGCAACTGCACCGAATTCGCACCGAAAATGCAACGACAATTTTTTTTGTGCCACATGAGCTAGTGCACCATTGGTTCGAGTGTTGACCCGCCACCACTCTGATTTTAAGCAGTCAGGGAGAGGTACTCGGATCAGAAGAGGGGATTCAAGACTTCGTTTCGTGGCGTGTGTGGCTCCAAAATCGTTCCCAGCTCGAACTTCGAACTTGGCACTTCGCACTTATCACTTCCATTTTGATCTTCTACTAAGATTTCTACGACTTCATATTTCTTACTAGTGTCTGGAGCGTGGCTTCAAAATTCTCACTTAAGACTTTTCGTTCCGACGATGAACTTCTACAATAGACTTTGGACTTCAAAGATACATTCGCAATAAATTGCATGTAGAAATCGCACGTGCAGCCACTTACGTCTCAAAGACGTACTTGTATTGTTTAATTTTGGCCCTAAACTTGTGCTTGAAACTCCATCCCTTAAGTTCACTGTAATATGTGCTCCGACCGGCAGTTTGCCCGTGTTCCCGCCTGATTCGGGAACCGAATTCAGCTCATCACGTTAGCGTGACATCGCCGACGCCACTGTGCATGCTATGATCATGGGCTGTCTTCCTGTGTCCGGCCTGGGTGTACGAGGAAGCGTCGGCAGGGGCACGCCCGCCTCCCACAGCCGCCCGCTGCGCCGAGGCCCCACCGTCGCCCAGCCGCACAGGAGGGAAGTATTCACGCCCACAACAGTATGAATTTTGTGAATGATCCATAACCGAGTCTCCATCACTCCTTTTCCCCGCTGAGGTGCGAAAAGGCTATAACGAAGGAAGCTGAAAGGGTATGTGCCACCAATACGGCATGTTATTGCAGCGGCAAATTAATTGTTTCTTTTTGTTTTTGCTTGTGATACCTTCAATTAGGATAGTAAGCCGCAAAAACTCTATCAAAATTTGTAATAATTTTTGTAAATTCATTCATTCATTTGCTCATCATCATTATCATCATCATTTTAGTTTTTAATTAAATGTGTTGTGAAATATATTTATGAGTTTTATTGAACACGCAATCCCGCAAAAAAAGAACCCCGGTAGGTTACAATACACTACAAAAATAATCTACAATATAACCAATATGTTTATTATTTAACAAAAATCTCCACCAAAATGATCGGATGGATTCGCCCCTGATTATGTGTAAGAAGAAGAATTCATTCTTGCAATGTCCAAACTTTATGCTTATTCTATATTCATTTAACACCTTTTAGGGAAGCATGAGTTATTAATATTGTTCTACCCCTACTGTTAGTGAAGTACACTAGGCAGAGATATCCATACAGTATGCAGTTTGCTAGCAGAATATCTCCAGAATATTATTATAAAACAGTTACGTACGTTTGTAGCCCGATTATCGGTTCTTGAGTGAACGTAGGCAATTCAAAAAACGATTAAAAAGGCAAAGTACTTTCGCCCGATGCTAAAAGGGAAAAAGCAAAAAGAGAAAGAAAACAGACTAACGGAAATTTCGTCCAAAAAAGTGACACCATCCTCGTGGGTATGTCGACAGCTTTCCTAGAGGACTCAGGAGAATTCGATGCATGATCGAGAGATGCACGCGAGAGGGAATATCGAAGTTGGCGACGGAAGATTCACGTAAGCGCCGCAGAAGCTTTTTCGCAGCCACCGGCGACAGACGGAAGCCTCCCCCCTCTTTCGCGACCGAATCCCCCTCCCTCGCGACCGAATCGTTGGCCCCTCTTTCCTCGCTCCTTTCTTTCTCTTGTGGGAGAAAACACCAAGTGCGGTGGTGCCTCGCTCTGACGGGCCGCGGAGATCATCTCGGGGGAAAGAGGCCGCGCGAGTGAAGTCTCCGATTTATTAGAGAAGCGATCGAATGTAAAGGAAAAATGGATGGAAAATGCTCGTATTTATCTGCGTATTATGGGCGTTCAACGTAAAACGAATCGGTAAGGCGTTTTTGAATTTGGAGTCAAATGGAAAAGAACGTCTTTCGAACGAAATTGCGATCTGCATCGGAAATTATACTCAGCATTCGTTGTCAAATATTCTTTCTTAAAATATTTGCAATGAAAATGTCAGCGCATGGTGATAAATATTTCTTCATGTATATATTGGTACTATGGGGAATCAGTGCATCAACGCGAAATCAACTGATACAACGGTGAGTCCGCTCATCTACTGCTGGGACCAAGGGGAATACTGGTCGAGCTGTGTGGGATTTGTGACGGACAAAGGTGGTTTGCGACAGGTTTTCTCGTTTTCCAGCGCCTCCCACTTCACCATTTCTCCATCATTCATACCATGTTCACAATCACATAACCTTCATCCAAAGGGTTCGGAGAACATTAGTAATAACCCACATTTCTGTAAATTTTAAAAAGAAGAAATATGGTTTTTGTAAATCCATATTTGGTAAAAATCAGATTGAGTAAACAACTATTGTTTTTTTAAACAGATTCACTTCCGTAAATACCAGAAAGTTCCAGAAAGTTGGATCGTAATGTTTGTTTTAAAAAAATTATAAGATATGTATTTTGAATATGTGAAATTGGAGTATGAAATTGGAGTTAGCACTGTGTTGGTCAGACTTCATTTACCTATTCCAAGTATGACCATAAGTCTGACAAAATGGTATCGTATTAAATAATATAGTGTTACGTTTCTAGGTGGTGAATTAAAAGTCTTGTATTATTTTAACAAAAACGTTTATTTTATTTCTTAACTCAACCGCTGTAGACACTTTATTTATTTACACAACACTTCTCTTGATTATTTATTTACACTACACTGTTCTGAGCACTGGCCACAGTTCACTGCACTGATCACTGTTCGATGCACTGGCCACCGTCCGATGCACTGGTCACAGTCCACTGCACTAATCACAGTTCGATGCACTGACTACGGTTCACGTCACTGAGCACAATCACTGTACCGCGATTCACACACTTCACAGTTCAGCTTCCACTGCGGACCTAAGACTCACTCGCGGTCGCAGGCCGCCGCGTATTTATACTCGGCGGGTGTCGTCGAGACCCTTTCGGACGTTCTGGAAAAATCTAGTGCAGGGAGATGACGCAACCCGCGCTCAAAGGCAGCTCGTGGTGGCACCAGCAGCTGACACAATCCGCGCGTGCAGGTAGTTCGTGGGGTGCCGGCCGGTGACGCAATATTCGTTACAATAGTATATACTCGCATTTTCCTTAAAAATCTATACCTTAGAGAAGTAAATATCTTTTTGCTCTCTGAAACGTTCAGTGTTGGTGTTAAAAAGAAAAGTTAACCGACAACACATTAGTATGTCAGGGACAGGGAGATTTGCTCAGGAGTGATCGGAGGCGAAGAACGTTGTAGAGTGAACGGGAGGTGTGGGCAGAACGAGCAGACCCGGAGAGAGAAAGAGATGAGGTGGGTGGAGAGATATAAGTGAAAGGGAATGGAGGGAAAGAGAATAAGAAGAAGAAGAAGGGAAAGGAGTGAAATGTTCTGTGTAGGGAGGTGACGGTTCTCCTCCCCCGCTGAATGGTGAGATCCGGTGCCGACCTACCCGTCCAATTTTGCAGAGGATTTCCTCAGCCTAGTATCTCCCCCAGCGAAGCACTGACCCACCTGAGGCAAGCTCTAAGCTACCGATTGGTTTTAGACATGTGTAGTGTAGTGTAGGTGCATGTGTGTGTGCAAGGGAGAGGGATATTATAAGAAAGAGAAAGGGAACATCTCGTGCGATCTGTGTCTCATTTGTTTGTTAGGTTACTGCTGCAGCATTCGCCTGATGTTGATCAGAAGAAACACGGAAAACTACGGATCAGAGTTGCCGTGAGCTAGAATTCTCTTCCAAACAGCTGCTGAATTCGAACTAGCGTTATGTAGATAAAGTCAGAAGTCCGCCCCCGTCAGGACTCAAACCTTAAGAACTGCCGTTCAGAGTGAGCTTCAATGCTGGCTCTGAGCTTAAGTCAGAGTGCTGTAAGAGAGGAGGAAGACTATGCGGTAAGTTGTGCAGAAGAAAATTGGGATGGAGAAAGAAATGGGAAGGGGAGGGAATGAAGATCTGAAGAAGAGGGAGAGAAGAATAGAATGAAGGGGAGAGTATCGAAAGGGTAGGAAATGAAATGGGAAGTAGAAGGGGAAGGAGAGAGAAAAAAGAGGGGAAATGCAGATTAAATGGGGAGAGAACGGGAGGAAGGGGCGAGTAAAGGAAAAAGAGGGAAAGGAGGGGTGGTGGTAGAGAAGGAAAAGGAGTGAGAAGAGCAGAGGCAAGGAGAGAAAGAAGAGGAGAAGTGGAGGAGAAGTGTTGGGGAAGTGGAGGGGAAGCGACGAAAGGGCAGAAAAGGAAGAAGAGAGAAGAGGAGAAGGGGGAAGGGAAAGGTGGTGGGAAAGAAGTGAGGAGAGAATAGGGGTAGTGAGAGAGGCGGGTAATGTATGAGAAGAGAGGAGAAAGGGCAAGAAGGGGAGGGGAAGCGCGCCGGACGCCTTCGGGGCGGTCGCTGATAGCGGCCCGGCACCGCCACCCGGAGGACTTGGGTGACTATTAATTCTGACACCCGGCGTCTCTAACGGGCGCAAATGATCCGCCTGGGGAGTTGACCCTTTCTGAGAGCGGCGCGGGACGCGAGGCGGGGCTGGGGCGAGGAGGGGCGGGGGCGATTACTTATCCCCTGCTGATCGATCGGGGGCGGCGGCGTCGCGAGCTCCCTGGGGGCGGCCAAGGAGGCGGCGGGGGCGCAGCCGGGGGCGGAGGGGCGGGGACGCCCCGCCTCCGGGAGGCCTGGCTCGCAATGCGACACAACGCTCACATCGCATCGGAAACCAACTTCAGCTCTTATCACTCCGAGGCCAATTGATCGAGATTCCTCACCAATACACAGATACTCCCACGAACTGCATTTTCTTTTTTATTGGCATGTTCATCCAACAGATACATTGTTTTCGCAATTGCGTCGTGTATTACTTTGGGGAAGTGGTAGAATGATTCATTTCTTGTTGATGGCGATTAAGATGGTCTCTGAAATATAATAATGTGGTAATTCTCTTTCCTTTTACATCCTTGCTGAATGTGGTTTAGCTTTGGTTGTCACTGGGGGACATGCGAAGAGAGGTTGCACAATTCTGCGTTCCTTAGGATACCCTGCATAAGTTCCACCCAAAAGCAGCGCATCTGTGTTGTAAGTCAATCGTTTGCGCCACATCGAAAATAGAATTAATGTACTTACCTTGAGACCAATTGCGAATGAATCTTCAATTTGTGCACGGAGATAAACGGAATTTTGCTTCAAAAACAACCTCTTCGGGTTCAGAAAAAAAATTACGTTCCACGATTACAACAAGACTAAATTGGATTGAAGTGCCGCGGTAAGGATCGTATGGGTGACGATGCCATGGTCAGGAAGCATCTTTCAGCCAAGCGATTTTAAATTGGTTTGAATAGCCGCAGGTTCCTGTAACGAAGAGTTATCTAGTCTTGAATGGTAGACAATTGAATAAGTAGATATGCTGCCGTTAGTGCTTGTTGAAGGAGCAGTTTACCCGCCCTCCTGAAGTTGAGTCTCGAGAGACTAAGCCCCCAAGTCTTGTGAAGTAGCTTCGTGCATCAACATTCCCAACAATTTAGCATCGCACATTTTATTCGCATGCATAACTTCAAACTCTGAGAACTTTGTGATGTATCATTGACGTGGTCGAAGAGGCATGTCGACGATTGATTGATTGATTCATTGATTTTTTCGTGTTTCCGGGCGCGTCAACTGCTCTGGTCATTAGTCCCGTTAGTGAAGTGCATGCTTTTCTCGGGAGATGGCGGTGATCGTCCCCCACTAGATAGCGAGATCCGGCGCCGACCCACCGTCGGCTAGTGGGGTTTCCTCCTAACCAAGACTCTCCCACCAGCGGGGCACCGCCCCAGCCGGGACAAGCTCTACGTTCCCGACCGGTGTCCCGGAATATGTGATAGTGTAATGTTAGTGTAAGTGAGTGTGTAAGGGGAGAGGATAGGACAAGGAAGAGGAAGGGCAGATCGCGCGCGATCCGTGGCCTGTTTGTTAGGGCACTGCTCCGGCATTCGCCTGGTGTTGATCGGCGAAACCACGGAAAACTACCGATCAGAGCAGCCAGCCGCTAGAATTCTCCTCCAGACAGTGACTGAATTCGACCTAGCTGAAAAGCTAGTGTCGAAAATCCTACCGCCGTCCGGACTCGAACCTAGGCCCTCCCGGTCAGAGGCGCTACAATGACATCAGTTGATGCACTGAGCTACCGCTCCCAGTGCATGTCGACGAACTTTGAACAATCGGAATAAGCAATCTTCTACATTCAAGGTTACGAAGCATGACTAGAGAATTCCAGTACAAATACATGGATCCAGCTCTTCCGTCCACTTCTACAGGATTATTCAAAATTGTCGCTGGTCTGCAAATGCAGCTACGTTACGATGTGTCGTGTGTGATTTTATGTTCTTGTGAAATCGTAAACGTTTTCCCACAGCGAGGAAAATGGTGTGGCCTTTGGTAACAAAAGTTTAGATAAACTCGACCAGAGTTCGCCAGCTCGGCACTTAGAAGGAGAAATCTTCCGTACCAAAGCGATGTCTGGGGAAACGGCGAAAGTGACGCGCCAGGCGTTGTGAAGCCAGGACACTAATCGCTTCATAATTATTCCGTCTGGAGTATCGTACGCATGGTATCGAAAGTGAAATTTTTATTCCCTACATGATGATTGATTAATTTTTTCGTGTTTCCGGGTGCGTCAACTGCTTTGGTCATTAGTCCCGTTAGTGTAATGCATGTTTTTTATCGGGAGATGGCGGTGATCTTCCCCCGCTGGATAGCGAGATTCGGCGCCGACCTACCGTCGGCTAGTGGGGTTTCCTCCTAACCAAGACTCTCCCACCATCGGGGCACCGCCCCAGCCGGGACAAGCTCTACGTTCCCGACTGGTCTCCCGGAATATGCGATAGTGTAATGCATGTTAGTGTAAGTGAGTGTGTAAGGGGAGAGGATAGGACAAGGAAGAGGAAGGGCAGATCGCGCGCGATCCGTGGCCCGTTTGTTAGGGTACTGCTCCGGCATTCACCTGGTGTTGATCGGAGAAACCACGGAAAACTACCGATCAGAGCAGCCGGCCGCTAGAATTCTCCTCCAGACAGCGACTGAATTCGACTGAAAAGCTAGTGTCGAAAATCCTGCCGCCGTCAGCACTCGAACCTAGGACCTCCCGGTCAGAGGCGCTGCAGTGACATCAGTTGATGCACTGAGCTACCGCTCCCGGTTAGAGTTTGTTCGATATGTTGCTGTAATTTTGTATTCCCCACTACCTCTTCGCCAACTTTAAACTCTATTGAATTATCACTTTGCCATCACTGTCGCCATAAGTGAATGTACAACAAACTAAACCCGGTACGCACCACAGCGGAAGTCTCCCGTTAGCCCTGCACCACGCTCCAGTCACCGGCGCCACAGCTCTCGCGTGGGCGTCGGATACGTACGCGGATTTTTAAGCGGATCGCGTGAACAGGCGCAGCGAGCGAGGGCTAATAGCGGCCTGCCGCACCGCAGTTCGTTATCTCCCATCAGATATCGTCTGCTATCGGAAGTACTGTCGCTGAGGCAAAAATGAATAACAGGCCGATTGCTTTCAATTAATAATGTTTTGTGGGAGAGTTGAAATACAGCGCCGTCCCAGCGATTTGTACGCAGAAATGGTCGGCGCTAACTTGTAGGTGGAACAAATACGAGATGAGTACGCGCGTTATACAAAAGCAAACATACACGTTCCGTACGGCATTCAATGCGAAGTGTATTGATTAAAAACAGTGCGGAGGTAGCACGAAATTCGTTCCGCGAATCTTGCATTGAATACTAAATTATGATAGCAAACACCTAAGGGTCGGCATTTGAAGCAATGCAAAAATGATTGCAGTGTAGTCGTTGATGTGGAACGTATTTTAACCTTCTGGAATCCCAGCATACTTCTATGCTGAAAGAACGTTTTACACATCCAACCAACGAAACAATAAAAAAATTATCAGTGTTGCTGAAAGTGAAGTTACATAATCCTTCATTATTTATCGATACAAAAGGATGTTTGAAATTATCACATCTTTTTGCATACGTAACGGTGAAAACTTATGCTTCTGCCAGGCCTACGTATTTTAAGGTGCATAACCTAGGCACTGAATATCAAAACTAATTGGATGAGTTGCTCGGAGCTTCGTCTGCAGAGGAAAAGCTGAGGAACGATATAGTTTCTAAAGATGGGAATGGTTCTACAAGAACAATCGGAAGAAAATATCCCAGCCATTTTAACTTCAGTTTCCCTACTGAAAACTGAGAAATCAGAGTCTAGGTTCTAGACAATTTTTTTTTTAATTTTCAATACTGATAATTAACAATCTGATTCACATTCACCCATTAGTAAATGGTACACAAGACGGAAGTAACTATTAAATGAATCTAAAGGGTAAATCTAGAATATGTTCACGCTTTAGTCTATACACATATTCACTATTGTCCAACATGTTTCTCTGATTGTTGGTTTGCGTGGTAGCTCAGTCTTGTCTGATGTCTCTTACTTCGCTCGGTGATAGTCTCTTCCATAATTGACATGTTCAAGTCTTTATACAAATTATTGTTGGTAACGAACCATGGCGCGTTGCATAAATATATCAAGGTTTTTGTTTCAAATCTTCTGAGGAACTCCAAGTTTGACTTGCTGGCTGTACCCTATAGTTCTATGCCGTAAGTCCATGGTTGCTTGATAATTGTTTTGTACAGTAATATTTTGTTGCATAAGGAGAGCTTAGATCTTCGATTAAGTAGCCATGATAATTTGCTTACTTTCATTTGTGATTCTTTAGTCTTTTTTATGATATGTGGTTTCCAGGTTAAGTGGCTATCTAAATGTAAACCAAAATACCTCACAACAGTTGTTACTGAGAGTTCTGACGAATTTAGTTTCACTTTTGGACACTTCCTTTCGAAGTGAAAAGGTAATATGTGGTTATTTTGCTGTGTTCATAGTTACTCTCCATTGATTTGTCCACTCTTCTACCTTATCCTGGTGCGCTTGCAGGAGTTGTGATGCTCGAATTGAGTCCTCGTTACCAGCTACGGTAGCTGTGTCGTCAGCGAATGTGGCTATCATAGTGCATAGTTGTTGGTAGGTCAGAAATATACATTATATACAGTATGGGTCCAAGGATACTTCCTTGAGGGACACCTGCGCTCATTGGTTTCAATTCGGTGATGTTCTGACGGAAAAGGGTAAAAAATGACTTATAACTAGTATGATAACTAGGGGGCGAATTTTAATGAAATGTCACTTTTTCTTTTCACGTTAGAACAATGCCGTTTAGTACAGAAATTCATTTTATGTTATGGCAAAAAGAAATGACCCATTTTTATAGGCCATTATATTGCATTTTTTGTCGATTTCATCTAATAAGTCATTTTTACCCTTTTCCGTCATTTTTATTGCATTTTTGCTGGTTTAACTGATTTTAATGTCATTTTTAATGATACTTGCTTCAAATAATATTTTTCAGACGCAAGAAATGTTCTTCACAGAATGACTCAGTAGCCTATTCGATTTGTTCGTTCAGAAATTGTTTTGACAGCCGTTGTGAGAATGTAATTCTTGTGACGTATATCAAAGCCATTGCCGAATCGGCCGATTTCGGGATAACTCAAGACAGAAATTTCCTGGCAAAAAAGTCCAAACCAAAAGTTTGCAAGCTGAGTTCACTCCAGCGAATGGAAGAAGTCTCGATTACAGTAATGTCAGTAACTTATTCAAAAGCTTCAGTTTTACACCCGAACTGGTTTTGATAACATTTTATTACTTCATTTTTCTTTGGTTTCAGAGCATTTTTAAAACATTTTAAGACCATTTTATTGATCATTTTTGGCGAAGTTTTAGGTCATCAAAATACGCCCCCTAATGATGACCAATGGTTCTTTGGTTGGTTGGTTGGTTGGTTTGTGATTCCGGGCGCGTCAACAGCTTAGGTCGTTAGTCCCGCAACTTTAGTGCATGTTCTTTCCTCGGGAGATGGCAGTGATCTTCCCCTGCTTGATCGCGAGATCCGGCGCCGACCTTCCGTCGGCAAGCGGGGTTTCCCCCTAACCAGGACTCTCCCATCAACGGGCACCACCCCAGCTGGAACAAGCTCTAAGCTCCCGACCGGTCTCCTGGGATATGTGGTAGTGTAGTGCATGTTAGTGTAAGTGTGTGTGTGTGTGTGTGTAATGAAAGAGGATAGGACAAGGAAGAGGAAGGAAAGACCGCACGCGGCCTGTGGTCCGTTTGTTAGAATACTGCTCCGGCATTCGTCTGGGGTTGATCGGAAAAAACACGAAAAATTACCGATCAGAGCAACCGACCGCTAGAATTCTCCTCCAGACAGCGACTGAATTCGACCTAGATGACAAGCTAGTGTCGAAAATCCTGCCACCGTCAGGACTCGAACCTAGGACCTCCCGGTCAGAGGCGCTGCAGTGACAGTGATGCACTGAGCTACCGCTTCCGGTCAATGGCGCTTTGGACTATAATGCAAATGTAATTTGGAAATTACCTTCAATTCAAGAAGGCAGAGGATTCGCGAATTAGGGAAGTGATGAAAGGGACATTAATAAGATACATATTGTGGGTACCGGAAGCGATATCTAAGGGCATCAACTGATGTCACTGAAGCGTCTCTGACCGGGAGGTCCTAGGTTTGAGTCCCGACGGTGGCAGGATTTTCGACACCAGCTTTTCAGCTAGGTCAAATTCAGTCGCAGTCTGGAGGAGAATTCTGGCGGCCGGCTGCTCTGATCGGTAGTTTTCCGTGGTTTCTCCCATCAACATCAGGCAAATGCCGGAGCAGTACCCTACCAAACGGGCCACGGACCCCGCACGATCTGTCCTTCCTCTTCCTTGTCCTATCATCTCCCCTTACACACGCACTTACACTAATACGCACTACACTATCACATATTCTGGGAGACCGGTCGGGAGCTTAGAGCTTGTCCCAACTGGGGCGATGCCGCGCTGGTGGGAGAGTCCTGGTTCGGGGGAAACCCCACTAGCCGATGGTAGGTCGGCGCCGGATCTCACCATCCAGCGGGGGAAGATCACCGCCGTCTTCTGAGGAAAAAACATGCACTACACTAACGGGACTAATGACCAAAGCAGTTGACGCTCCCGGAAATACAAAAAAATCAATCAATCAATCATACTGTGGGAAGATCCGGTTTTGTTCATATATTAATAATCTCAAATATTATAATAAGGGTAAATGGTCATGTGTGCACAGGGAAATCGAGAAATATATGTATGTGTGTATTGTAATTATAAGTGTGAATGGGAATGTTAAAAGGGTAAGATTTTTTCATGTGTCGTTATTGTTTATTTTTATGTACTAGTAATGGTAATCCGTAGTGCTGTAGAAGTGTTCTATGTATGTTTTTCTGTTCAAACCAGAAGAAAACTAACTATAACGTTTATTTGAAGAATGGGTATTATTATTTTCCGAACGGTAAAGAGAATTCTCGAATCCGAAGTCGGGACGGCCCAGTCGCCCCACCAAATAAATTTTCTCCCGACGGAAATCCTTGGCGAACGAATAGGGTATCATTGGTTGGAATAAATAAATAGATTGTATAAATATATAAATAATATTTCGAAGTATAGAAATTAGATGTTAATAATAAATAAATAGCCAGTTAGTACAAGGCAAATCCGCTAGAATATCCAGTCGGTGTCAAGACGCTACCACAATCGGGACTCAAGGCTTAAGTCTTCCCGGCTAGAGTAGTAGAGCTGCTGAACCACCTCGGCTGGTTTCACCAGTCGCTGGAAGGACGGTCTTCGTGGGCACATCGCCATCGCATCTAGAGCAAGGGGCGGCGGGGGGGCATATAGCGGGCGGCGTCTGCAACGCGACATCTGCGGCTGCAGCTCCATCGCGGGGGGACATTGTGTGCTTTGCCTCAGGGGACCGAGGGGGCCCACAGGGGGACGGGCAGGGCCCCACACGTCGCCCGCGTAATGATTCGTTAGAAACTTGACCCCAACGCCCCCTCCCCCTATCGCCTGCGCCCTCGTGCGGGATTGTCCCTCATGAGCGCTATCTCGCCAAAACGCCTCTAATGAGCGGCCTCGGATTTCGGTTGCCCGCATTCAGATACATCTGCACAGCTAAATGAGGAGCAATACATTAAAACGCACCGGGAACAGTAGCTCAGCTAGGTCGAAAGCTAGCTTTTCAGCTAGGTCGAAATCAGTCGCTGTCTGGAGGAGAATTCTAGCGGCCGGCTGCTCTGATCGGTAGTTTTCCGTGGTTTCTCCGATCAGCACCAGGCGATTGCCGGAGCAGTACCCTAACAAACGGGCCACGAACCGCGCGCGATCATTCCTTCCTCTTCCTTGTCCTATCCTCTCCCCTTACACACACTTACACTTACATGCACTACACTACCACATATTCCGGGAGACCTGTCGGGAGCTTAGAGGTTCTCCCGGCTGGGGCGGTGCCTCGCTGGGGGAGAGTCCTGGTTAGGGGGAAACCCCACTAGCCGACGATAGGTCGGCGCCGGATCTCGCCATCCAGCGAGAGAAGATCACCGCCGTCTCCCGAGAAAAAACAAACGTGCACTACACTAACGGGACTAATGACCAAAGCGGTTGACGTGCTCGGAAACAAAAAATCAATCAAACATTAAAACGCAATACGCCTAGACGAAGTACAATGCGGTTTGCAATATTTATGACTAGGGAACGGAATTTATTGTAATAAAAAATGCAAAATATGTACATATATATGTAGTTATTTTTTCAAAACATGTAAGAAAACATAGAAAATATGTAAAATAAAAATTCATTATTGTTTATAATCTTTTTTTATAAGCAATTTCTGAGCGTAGAAGTTCGTCCATCAGTTCTTAATAAGGATTCGGAATGACAGAGTAGGTTCTACCTCTACAGAAGTAATTGTACACTAGACTTCACATCACATAAGAATTTTATTCGAAATATTGTTATATTTCGAATAAAATATACGCTAATACTATATTACAACGTTTACGAGGAGCGGGTGTTCAAGCGAATAGTAGTACCGTGTAGCCAGTAAAGGCTTCCGGGATAGGGGGGTTTAGGGGAATATACTTCCCCCCCCCAAAAAAAAAAGAACTCAAACAACGCGGCAAGACAATTTTCTGTAAAATATATTTGTCAGTTTCGCTCAATTAATGAACGTCTGTTTGAAACATGAGCAAGTACGCGGTTGAAATTACTTTTGTTCACATTATCTGCTCATGTTTGACACCGAGTACGCAGTAAGCGGGGGAGGGGGGTAAGTTTGCCAATTCATGGTGAAGATATAGTGGTCATAGAAGTGCTAAAACGTTTCATTTGATTTGTAAAAATGATGTAACAGATATTGCAAACGCGCATCTGAAATGTTCCGTTTCGACGTATAAATGAATTATAATGTAACGAAATATGTAAAATATGTAATTATAACAAAATATGTAAAAATATGTAAAATAAAAATAGTTCTAATTCATTCCAAATGTATTGTAAACAAAAAAATATTATTGAAGGCAGGTATCTAGTTCCTATAAAAACAGGTAATTACATGGAAATCCGTTCCCTATTTTTGACCCAATTATATTTTCTGATGCGATAATTTTATTTTCTCCATTAATTAAATGAACTTAATATTGTTTGTTTCGATATGTTTTGTGTACGTAGAGAAAGTTTACAATAGATAAACGACTTGCTTCAAACTAAGTTGAAATAAATTATGATGTTTACACATTTTGATATGCTGTTCCACAAATGCGTTTCTTGAGTTTATGACATTGCTTCCATTTGCTCAATCCCACCACCTATTGCTTGAACTCTTTCTCCAATGATCTCCTCTAATTCTAATGATAGGAAGATTAATACAAAAACTTCAAGGATTTTGGGGCAAGTCAGTATAATTAAGTTAATAAAAAAGTAAAATTATGGGTAAACGACTTTACTAAAAAAATACCAAGTTTAGAAACTCAGCATAACATTTCTCCTATTTTTTAACGTTTCTTTAGTTTTGGCTTACTGTCCTTCAGCGTAACCGTGTTTTAAGAGATCAATTTTTATTAGACTGTTTTTACTTAATTTTATAATAAAAATCTTTTCAAGTGTTCATGAGAGTAAAATTTATCTTTGGTAACAGCTGATACTCAGGGAGGGAGAGAGTACGACCGACCTCAGTCCTTCGCAACGGCAAGCTTACTACGACGCTGGAAAGACTGCAACTTTTTATCAGTGCATTTTATATCAGTATTCGTGCGACTAATGTTGGGGCTATATTAATTTTCCTTTCAATTAATTTCATTTTCTTTTGGAAATTTTGGGAATGGAGAGAAGTGAAATGGGGAGACACGTTAGATCAACAGTACGTAAAATATTGGCAATAAAGGTAAAAGTGCACATATAGTGTTATACAGACATGAATTGCAATTAATTTTCTCATTTTTAACTGTAATAATACTAGTTCATCACGATTCAATGTGATTTACGTTCACTCTCATACTCATATGTACGTGTGGTCAGAAGTTTATTCTGTGGATCATGATAAGACGAAGCTGGTCAACTGGAGCTTACTGGAATAGATTAATGTTCCAAAATGTCCGTTTTAAGGCGAATATTCCGACTCTTAAAGAGCTGTTTCTGTACTTTTTATTAGAATATGTATTTCATACATTATCTTTTAATAAACAGTTCTAAATCTATCCTCTGTTTTATTTAATTTCAAATACATGTAAAATTAAATTTCATCTCTTCTGTAGATTTGGATTCCTTGGTGACGGTAGAATTTTTGCACATATGTTTATAATTTAAGTGCATTTAAATGTAAAGTCAACAAACTACTGAATAAATCATGACGAACATTGTGTCATTTTAGTTTCTCTTCGTATGATATTAGGCTATACACCACAGCAATTATATCTTTCATGCGAGACGTCGGCGACGAATCAGTAAACCCCCAATGTTCAACATCCAAATGTGTTGGATTGTCTTGCTAATGCATCCTTGAGCTCTTTTCGAACCCCCTTATTGCGACCTCTCCTTTGGAAAGAGCCGTACAAAAGGCCGCATTATTCGCGTGTATATTACCTCCGCCTCCACCGCCCGCGCCCCCGCCCATGGGCGTTCCTCTCGCCATCGACGTGAAACAAAACCCGCGCGCGGCGCGGTCGGCGGCTGTTTAGTTACGAGATTGTGGAGTTAGCTGGCTCCTGGGACGCGGCCGTTTTATCGGGTCACACTCGCGATAACGCAATATGCGACCACCGCCGCCGCCGTCGCCGCCGCCCCCCGCGAAATTCGGGGGCGTGGTCGCGGTCGCCGCAGAGCGGTTGAGGGGGCGCTGCCATTAGCTAATTGGGCCGCGGCCCCTTCTCCCCCACCCCCCGACGTCATCAGAGGAGACATCGCGAAATCGTCGTCGTAGCCGAAGGTGAGGATAGGACGTAGTGCTGAGTTTGGGTCATCATCGGTTGATTGATTAGTAATTACGAGCGCATCAACGGCCAAGGTCATTATTCCCGTAAGTTTAGTGCATGTTTCCATCGTGTGATATTCCAGGGCAAGATCAGGAGCCAACCTACGCCGGTTTCCGGGGATTTTCTCCAACCAGGTAACTCCCATCAGCGAGGCCCCAACCGGGACAAACTATAACCTTCTGACTGGTCTTCCGACAAATATGGTAGTTTAGTGAATGTGAGTGAACAAGTAAGGGATGAAGATAGTCAAGAAAGAGGAAGGAAAGATCGCGCGCCGTCCGTGGCCCGTTTGTTAGGGTATTGCTCCGGCATTCGCCTGGTGTTGATCGGAGGAACCACGGAAAACTACCGATCAGAACAACAGGTCGCTTGAAATCTTCTCTACACAAGGAATGAACTCGTCCCATATGTCTATCTTGTTTCGAAAATCCTGCCACCGTCGGGACTCGAACACTTCTGCCTTAACCGGTTTTGCTCCAACTCTAACTGGTGAAAGACACGAATTCTTGATGACAGGACAAAATATTCTTACTATTACACTAAATAATTTGTGAATCTCAAAGACGTGTGAGCACTTCAAACTACGAAGTATCATAATATAACTTTGGTGAAAAAGTTTCTAGAGAAAGAAAAAGTGTGATAATTCGTAGAATTTGTAGCACCTCACAGAACAAAACTTCATGGCCCTACAAGTTTTCTAATTATTAAGGACTACAAAAGTCAATTTTTATCTACTTTGGTGCAGAATGCAATTATGAGGATCTGGATTATTTATTATAAAGCACCTCTGTAAAACTTATGGCCCAAATCTGTAGTTAGTGTCAGGACGAAAGCAGGCCCACATCTTGACGAAAGCTACACATATCTCCTTTCCCATCCATTATTCTCCTCTGGCAATCGAGCTCTGGCCCTTGCGCATGGAAAGCTATCACGCAGGCCATGAGCCACCAGGGGGAACACACACACTTGCTCATTTGCTAAAAAACCTAACTCCGGACAGATTTGTGCTCCTTGCACCCTTCGAAGAACGACACGCGCAGTTTACCAGCGCGAATTCAGAAGGGTCAAACCATTCGTCACGATTCGGTGCAAGGGATCAGGTCTCGATTCGCTCCTGCCACACAGCGCTTCGCCTCGCCCTGCTGCCCGTCTCGCCGCGGGCTTCATTATCATTTAGAGTAACGCGCGTGTCTTACAAGTTTATGAATCAGCGCGTGTGCAGGGGGGCCAGCGCGGGGGGGGGGCGCCGAAATCGGTCGATTCTTTCCACCCTCGAGGTAATGACGCTTGTAACACCAGCGAAAACAAGACCCGTCCGCCTGAGTTATTGCGGCGTGGCGGGCAGTCTTCATGTGCGGTCCCGCGGGACCTGCACGGCCCGAGCACAGTGGCACAGTGGCACAGGGCGCCGGCCTCGAGGGGTGCACTCTGCACGCGGCCTCTCCCGAATTCCAGTGGGCTAGCTTCAAATCGAATTTTTTTTGATTTTTTTTTCGTGTTTCAGGGCGCGCCAACTGCTTTGGTCATTAGTCCCGTTAGTGTAGTGCACGTTTTTTCTCGGGAAATGGCGGTGATCTTCCCCCGCTGGATGGCGAGATCCGGCGCCGACCTACCGTCGGCTAGTGGGGTTTCCCCCTAACCAGGACTCTCCCACCAGCGGGGCGCCGCCCCAGCCGGAACATGCTCTAAGCTTCCGACCGATCTCCCGGAATATGTGGTAGTGTAGTGCATGTTAGTGTAAGTGCGTGTGTAAGGGGAGAGGATAGAGCATGTAAGAAGAAGGAGAGATCGCGCGCGGTCCGTGGCCCGTTTGGTAGGGTACTGCTCCGGCATTCGCCTGGTGTTGATCGAAGAAACCACAGAAAACTACCGATCAGAGCAGCCGGCCGCTAGAACTCTCCTCCAGACAGCGACTGAATTCGACCTAGCTGAAAAGCTAGTGTCGAAAATCCTGCCGCCGACAGGACTCGAACCTAGGACCTCCCGGTCAGAGGCGCTGCAGTGACATCAGTTGATGCACTAAGCTACCGCTCCCGGTTTCAAATCGAAGGGGGGAAATTGTCAGAAAAAAAACAATAACATTCTTAAATAATTCCCAGCACTGAAAGAGTTTACTGAGAAAGCTGAAACATTCAAAGCAATGTTCATTCAATGAAAGCTTCCACCAATGCGAATAGGATAAATCTAGTCTCTTGCCTTTGAATAAGGTAGTACTACGATAAGGCAGTATTAGGGTAAATGTCTAACAAGATTTGAAGCAAAGATTAATTCGCTTCTATTACTCTGGCGCAAATTGGATACATATTAGAGCAGCTAGTGACACGAACGTACCACATTAAAAGGGGAAATGTTTCCCTTTAATTAGTTCACATCACTTTAGTATGTATCCATAGATATTCTATGTTATGCAAATAAAAAAATAAATGATCATTAAGTTATTTCCATAATCTGAATCCATAATCTGTTCTTTCCATTCCACAATCTGAAGAAAAAAGATTCTCTAATAATTTTTCTTTTTCATTCCAATACTTCCACTTTTATAAAAGAAGACTAGTTCGTTTTCATAAATAACAAATTATATCCGTTCTTATTACTGATATTAGTGTAGAAAATATTCATATACACTGTAGAAAGTATAAAAATACCAACTTAATGATACGCTTAATGTACTTGTAGAAAACTAAATTACACTTCAGGAAATGAAATAGCTAACGTTTATTTCTTTGTTTATTAAAAGGACAAGGTACTTTATAATATCTAGTTTATTTCGATTTCCCAGAATGAAATATGTGTGTAGCTAGCCTATAATGAAGTTCCCACTTTATCTTCCGAGTAGTACATACGCGGGTAGCAATTATTATTTCGTCGAAACGTGTGTTCCCAGAAAAAACCCACAACGATACAAGTTCATATAAAGAGCAAAACCCGTCGTTTGACCTTTCGCTCGAGCGAGTGAAATCGGAAGCACATGTTGCCACGCATTTCCTCGGGAATCGCGCCTCAGGCACTGTGGGGTCCGCGGGTCTTTGCTATTAATGCACACAATAAGAGCCGTTTAAAACGCGACCGGGGCGGGCGGGCGGGCGACCGCTGCCGTTGAAGAGGCCGGCGGGGGGCAGGGGGGGGGCGGAGGGGGCCCCGGGGGACGAGTTTGTATCCCTGTCGCACACAATACCGCGCGCGCGCCTCTAATGGCGGCGAATTAATGGCCCGTGCGGCGCCATTTGTAATTAGATTTTTTCCGTCGTCGCCGATGATGACTCATTGCGCCCTCGTTATCCCGCGCAGATAAGCTCCTGCGGTGGCGGCGGCGCCCCGGAGGGCGATTGGGCGATTTGGGCTGGGGCCATCGCCCAAAACGACGCACAGGATGAGACAATAAAAAACGCAATACCGTAAACGCAATACCGTATTTATTCGCGTATTTCTCACACTGGACAAAAAAAATCTTAAAATACGAGTGCGTAAATAAGACGAGGAGTGAAAAAAAGCAGAAAGTTGTTCTCAATTTTATTCATGCTCTATATTCAATCTTAAGCCTACAGCAGACATTGCAGTATTTAAGGAAATCACAATTGTCTAATATTATACAGTATTGCATTAATTTGGGTAACTACTTGGTTGTATTATTATGGAGAGAACATTTCTATGGATACTTCGCAAATTGTGTATGCATGGTTCTTTGACAACGTCATCGCCATCGTCATTGTCCGTCTCGTTTTGCGAATGATTCGCAGCTATTGGCCAGATCAATGGAAATGAATATACAGAACCCCTGCATCGTCAGTTTTATGATGAATTATTTTCAAATAATGTAGTTTCTTTTCCTCACCAACATACTTGCGAAAATCATTCGAGAGTAAAAAAAAAAAAGGTCGAAACTATTGTACGACTAATTATGCTAGAGCGAAAATAATGCAAGTAAAGTGGTGTATAGCTTAGTGAAAAGAATTTTAAAGACATTCAAAGAAAAGATATAGAGAAAGGCTAGAAAAACACAACTACGATAAAAAAAGAGTTTTTATGGAAACGTCCTTCACAGAAAGAACAGTTCATAAATTAAAATTAAATACTCTGATTCATGAACAATTACTTATCATATTATTGAAAGAGGATTAATATCTGTAATAAATAATAATAATAGTAATAATAATAATAATAATAATAATAATAATAATAATAATAATAATAATAATAATAATAATAATAAGAAGAAGAAGAAGAAGAAGAAGAAGAAGAAGAAGAAGAAGATGAAGAAGAAGAATTGGAAAGGACAAAACATATCTCAACAAAGATCAAATATTTATGTGGCTTAAAATGGGAAGAATTTGGACAGTATATAATGTATTGGTAATAGTTAAAAACCGGTCGTAGGTCTCAAAATTTCCCAAGATGAAAAAAGCCACATTTGTTAGAATCAAAAGAAATCATTGATCATATCGTCTATGCTTGTCCAATTCTAATGGAGCCTGAATACATTGTGCGTCGTGACTTCCATTGTCAGATCTGTTTTACTAATACAGATATTCGGAAACATGTTTGGCATTTAACAGTGTGCAATTTCACAAGATTTCAGATACCTCCAAGATGTGTTGCATTGTCTCGATTAAATTTTATTTTAGCTTGGCCATTCTACTTTGGAGAACAAAGTATATTTTGTACTTAACACATTTTCCTTAAATAAAAATAAAGCCAATCTATAAGAACCTTGAGTCTAGAATTTGCATTTCTGCAAATTCGTATTCATGTCTATGCCAAATTATTTTTAACGTGAATTTTACTCAGGTCACTGGCACAGTTCTAAGTAAATGTCGATACTCCGGGCTTCACATTTCCTATGACACAACCTTGAGTCTGGCCATCCCCAACCTATCAATCCATTTTTATGCTAAAATACACACACGAGCAAACAAGACATCGGGGAGTAGAAAATTTTCAGTGAGTAATGACTCATCTATATAATCTAAAATAAAACGAAATGAATGTTGAAAATAGTGGAATAGACGGGGTGAAATGGTCAATAGAATGGGATATAGAAAAAAGATGATCGGATAGATTAATGTACTTAGATGGTAGATAGGTAAATGAATGAAGGTGTTGCCTGCTAGTGATAACCAACATAAGCAATTATGCGTTGTTCAATAGACTTAATAATCAGTTGCACGTATTTTTTTATTTCAATTCTTTTCAAAACAGGCATGTAGGCGTACTCTCCCCATTTCCAGGAGCGTTCGCAAAGAAAGGATGCAACATCGATTAAAATTCCCATAGTCAAAATGTAAAAGTTAAAATATGAAATAAAAACCGGCCAGCGTAACCGTGCGAGAACTCTCGCATGTTAAACCCCACACTCTTTCCTATTTTTTCATTTCCAGATTAAGCCTGTAATGTGTATTTTTTTCATGACCCTCTTATGGTCCGTCACTTGTTCTATATGTCACCTTGTAATTGATAACAATACAATAAACCCTTGTAAATACCAACTATTCTTATTTAACGTGTGAAATACTTCGTCTCATGTCCCGCGTTGAGCTAGCCATGGGAGAAATACCCTTTCTTCTTCGATATTTCTAATACTACTAGCTCTTGATATTATCTACATATAAGCATACCAATCTTATGAAGGGGATTACTTCCACTGCTGTTATTAATATTGTCATTTCTACCATTGCCCTGCTATGCTCATAAATTCTCTCATTGTTAACACTAATTTATTAATTTTATTTTAAATTTAATCATGGGTTTCGACATACAACATTTTACTCCTTACCTGTTGCATGTGGACGTCTAATTCTATAGAGAATCACTATTCCTGAAGTTCTATTAATTAAAATCAATTACTGAATTGATGGTAACTAATATAAATTATCAGCCATTCTCAACAATACAAATTTAACACTTATTCTTATATATTTACAACTTACAAATATTAAAATACCGCACGGTTTTGAATATAGTTCGTAAGCTTGTTATAATGTCTTCTCAGATGAATTAACGGTTGAATCAGCAGAATGTTGTCCGTGGAATGTCCTTGATATTCCTATTATCGCGTTCTTGCCCATCATTAAAATAAATTAAAAATGTTACGGAATGTTCTCAACAATTTGGTATTAATAGAATTTAATAGTTTCCATAAAATCAATTCACGGTCGCGACTTCCCCTAGTAGTGCTTCCTATGAAACACCAACGCGCAACTGTCTATCTTCAGTTACTTATTGAAAATTCCTCCCATCTACGGAGCTATCCTAATATACATCTCCTCGAAACATGGAGTCTATTTGAATTCAAATTTCCAACTACAGTAATAAAAATTACAATTATAATTAAATGTTAATATTTGCACAGTACCAAGCTATCAGAATAATCATAAGTGACTGCTTCATTATCATTTACATAATACCCCAATAATAATGCTGAAAATCTATTCGCACCTCACCAATTGCTTGCGTATGTACGCTTCAATATCTTTCAAGAAAAAAAGATTCTTTACGACCTCTTACAAGGTCACGGCTTTGAATGCCTTCTCCACACCTTTTGCATATAATGTGATCGGGGCCTTATTTCCTCATCTGAACAGCGCGATGACGCCAAGCATGGAATACTACACTTTGTTTATTGGTTGCCCTAACAACGTATATTCTTTGATTTCCGATCTTGCATACAATTCCTTTATTTTAACGCTTGATACCGATTTTAGCATTCAAATTAAACCATGGGTTCTAGCCTTATCAGAAACGTTATTTCCGAGCAGGGATGTACACCTGTAAAATTCAATCGTGTGGAGTATCAAGTAATTACTTTAATTTCACATACAGTTGCAGATTCTATTGACTCTAAACTGGTGGAGTAGAATCGAGAAATATCGAATCAAGAAAAATGAAATAGAAGTTGAAGAAGATCTTATCCTGTAGACTACGGTATGAAAAACGTTTCTTTGAGACATTCAACCTTAACATTTTAGTTTGGGACTTATTTAACGATATACATTCAGAAATGCCAATGAGTCTTGCGGATTACTTTTCACATGAATATTTAGATGCGTTTTTTAAATCCTTCATATTTCTAATGACAAAGTGCAATTCTCCACGTCTCCGTGAAATTCTCTTTCTTTAGAAACCTCATTTAAAACCATGGGAAACTGCAGATAAGAGCAGACGGCCGCTAGAATTCTCCTACCGGGAGCGGTAGCTCAGTGCATCAACTGATGTCACTGCAACGCCTCTGACCGGGAGGTCCTAAGTTCGAGTCCTCACGGTGGCAGGATTTTCGACACTAGCTTTTAAGCTAGGTCGAATTCTATCGCTGCAGGAGGATTATAGTGGCCGGCTGCTCTGATCGGTAGTTTTCCGTGGATTTTCCGCTCAACACCAGGCGAATGCCGGAACAGTACCCTACCAAACGGGCCACAGACCGCGCGCAGTACCCTAACAAACGGCCATCTTTCCTTCCTCTTTCTTGTCCTATCCTCTCCCCTCACACACACACTTACACTAACCTACACTACCACATATTCCGGGAGACCGGTCGGGAGCTTAGAGCTTGTCCCGGCTGGGGCGGTGCCCCGCTGGTGGGAGAGACCTGGCTAGGGGGTAACCCCTCTATCAGACGGTAGGTCGGCGCCGGGTCTCGCCATCCAGCGGGGGAAGATCACCGCCATCTCACGAGGAAAAAACATGCACTACACTTTCGGGACTAATCCACTAAGCAGTTGCCGCGTCCGGAATCACTAACGAACCAACCAACCAACCAACTAGAATTCTCCTCCCGACAGCGACTGAATTCAATCTAGCTGACAAGCTACTAGCATCGTAAATTCTGCCACCATCGGGACTAGAACGCTAGAATCTCCCAGTCAGAGGCGCTGCAGTGACAACAGTTGGTGCCCTGAGCCACCTCCTCCGGTGCCGAGCCGGAGCGGTGCGTGCAACCTCGTGCTGCTGCGCCAATGAGCGCGCGAGGGCTGTCCATTCATGGGCTCCTGAGCAGCTGAGCGGCGCGCGGCGAGGGCGTTGCCCTTCCGCGAAGGCCTCCGGACGCCGCGAGGACGCCGAGGGCGCCGGAAGCGCAGCGCCAGCAGAGGTGTCACTCGCGCGTCGCGTCGCGTCGCGTCGCGTAGCGTTCGCGTGGCGTCGCGGCGCCACCCGGCCCCGCTCGGAGCTGGCGCTCACGCAAGCGCTTGCGAAGCAGGGGCGACGGCGATGGCGGCGACGCCCGCAAGGGCATGGTGGTCATTGAGGGTCACGAGCGGTAATGATGAGTAGGGAACTGTATTTATAGTAATAAAAAGTTGCAAAATATGTACATACATATGTACTTATTTTTTCAAAACATGTAAGAAAAAATAGAAAATATGTAAAATAAAAATTCATTATTTTGTTTTAAATTGTTCCCTACAAACATGTTTCGAGCATAGAACGTCGCCAATCAGTTATTAACAAGCATTCGGAGTGGCAGAAAGTAGGTTCTACACTAGATTTTACCACACATAAGAATTTTATTCGAAATACAAAATACGTTCATAGTGTATACTACAATGTTTACGAGAAGCCAGTGTTCCAATGATAGTAGTACCGTGTAGTCAGTGATGGATCGCGGGAGAGGGGGTTAAAAGGAATACCCCCCCCCCCCGAATCTAACAACACGTTAGACAATTTTCTGTAAAAAATATTTGTTAGTTGTGGATAGAGTAAAGAATGTGGTGTTTGAAACATGAGCAAAATCGTAGTCGGAATTACTTTTGTTCACAGAAATCCGCTCGTTCTTGACTCCGAGTACGCAGTAAGCTGGAGGAGTGTTGATAATTATGGCGAAGATATGGTGGTCATAGAAGCCCAGCAGCATTACATTTGTTTTTTAAGAAACATGATTCCGTAACATATTATGCAAACGTGCATCTGAAATGTTCCGTTTCGAGTATAAATATATTAAAATACAACGAAATATGTAGTAGTAAATAAAATATGTAATTATACCAAAATATGTAAAAATATGTAAAATAAAAGGAGCTCCAATTTATTCAGAATGTTTCGTAAACTCTAAGAGATATTACTGAATGCAGGTATCTAGTTCCTGTCAAAACATTTAATGAAAATTATGGAAAAATTATGGAAAACATGGAAATCCGTTCCCTCTTGTGAGGTCAATCATGATGGAGTAGTGGTGGAACGAGGGACGAGAGGAAACGGGAGAGCTCATACATAATTTGTTGTGAGTCCGCTTTGAACTTTTGCGTGCTAGCTTTTCCTGAAGCGGTTTCGGGTCCGGTTCCCGGCCGGCAGAAAAATGAAGCTGTAACTTACTAAAACAAATCGTCTCAGGGTCTAGTTGTGTGATGAAAGAATATGCTTAGGCAGGCGATAATGAGAATGCGTCATGGTAGCGGCATGTCTCCCTTACTCCCAGCGTAAATAATAAATGAAAAATAGAGAGTAGCCTAGGAACACCGCTAAGTGGGTAAAGTCCGATTAATTCGACTTTAAAATGCCATATATATATATATATATATATATATATATATATATATATATATATATATATATATATATATATATATGCCGGATGATCAGTATAAAACGCAACCCTACTGTTAAAAACACTGAGGGAAAAGTGAAAGTTTTGCAACACTGCTTCTGGGACAGCTCCTTCGACTGCATTTCAGCGACACTCCATCCACCACCACCCCCTTCCAGTGGTGTGGGTCATACCTGCTCAAAACAAAACAGCCCGCGTCTTCATTCATAGTTTCTTCTTTCAAAGTTAACTTCGATGCGCCTCAGCGTAGAGCAACGCAGGGTAAGCAAACATTCCATATATATATATATATATATATATATATATATATATATATATATATATATATATATAAATTGAAGGGGTCGGTTAGTGATGTTTAGAGGGGTGTGTGATGATAAAAGTAGTGATGGTGGTGTTGGTGGAACCCAAATGGTTCCAAGGGTGGCGGCCGTGTGGTGTGGTGTAGGGCCGAGGCGGCGTGGGCTGCAGCGCTGCGCGTGACGGCATCTGCCAGCGGGCTCCCCTTTCGCGTGGCCAGCAGCGCGGGGCAGGGCGCTTGCATTATGGAAATCGGAGGCGGCGGCGGCGGCGGCGGCGCAGCAGGGGGCGCTGAACCGGCGCGACGCGGGGTGGGGGGAGGGTGGTGCCAGAGAGGGGGCTTCCGCTGCCCTCGCGCTGGGGGGGGGGGGCTTCCGATGCGGCCGCGAGTGTCCTCTCGTCGCCCTCAGCTCTCTCGCGATGGGCGCGAGGTGGTGGATTTGGGGCTGGCGGAGCCACACCACCAAACTTTCTAACGGTGTTTTCAGTCTGATTTAGACCAGGTAGGGAGGACGACGATTATTTTATCTTAATTACGACCCGTAAAAGGAGTTTTTAAAGATCTACTCAATAAACGCATATAGTGCTTTGGGTAATATTAGATAGATTTTCATTTTTGGAAAAGTCTTCTCGGTAGGTTTGCAGGGAAACGCGCGTTTCTATTGTCTTTCATTCTATTTTAACGCAATTAACTTAATTGGCTTCATCATCGATATGTCACTCAAAAAGTCACTTGGTAAACCTAAGTCGAAAGCGTCATTTCCAAAAATAATGAATAAGCAAAATAAATAAAATAAAATTACATTTATTAACAAATTACACATTACAACAAATTACAAATTGCGAAATACGATGTGTAAGAAAATTAGAAAATAAATACATTCAAAGAAAAGAAACTTGTGGCTGCAAAACACATTTACTATGAATCCATTTGAATTTACTCTATACCACATTTAAGCCAGTTCCTGTCGGCGGAAGACGAGACGATCTGTAACAACTTTCACGTTTTAATGCAATTATATGGTGAGACATGGATTGAAGGTAACATTTAAGTTTGGATTCCTTGTCAACCATATTTGGAATGTTATGTAAATCTCAGTGTAAGTTGAGGAAAACAGCAAGAATCCAACCTTTGCGCATTTCATTTGGACATGTGTCTGGATTTGTAAGACATTCTTTGTTTTTGTGTTGTTTTTTTCGAGTAGAGACTTCGACTTCAGTCCAATTCTTTATTATACCAAGGTCGATTACAACATTGAAAGAAGATGGGTTGGTACCGTCATTCAACCATGACCTCCAGATAACGTTTAGCAATGCTAACTAGACCCTTTTCCTTCAAGACATATAAAACAATAGAATTACTTACGATAACTTACAGAATAGACCACGATACACTCATAATGCCAAGAGCTATTTTGTGGGTATGATGCTTCAAACAAATAAATAACTTGGCTCAGTGCGGCCAAATCAAAACGAAAATTTCAGAGAATGTAAATTACAATACCGCTGGTGGTTGGTTGGATAGTGATTCCGCGTCAATATCTTAGTTCAATAGTCCCGTAAATGTAATGCATGGCTTTCCTCGGAAGGTGGGACCGGTAGCGGTAGCTCAGTGCATCAACTGATGTCACTGCAGCGCCTCCAACTGGGAGGTCTTAGGTTCGAGTCCTGACGGCGGCAGGATTTTCGGCACTAGCTTTTCAGCTGCTGTCTGGAGGAGAATTCTAGCGGCCGGCTGCTCTGATCGGTAGTTTTCCGGGGTTTCTTCGATCAACCCCAGGCGAATGCCGGAGCAGTACTCTAACAAACGGGCCACGGACCGCGCGCGATCTGTCCTTCCTCTTCCTTGTCCTATCCTCTCCCTTTACACACACACTTACACTAACATGCACTACACTACCACATATTCCGGGAGACCGGTCGGGAGCTTAGAGCTTGTCCCGACTGGGGCGGTGCTCCGCTGGTGGGAGAGTCTTGGTTAGGGGGAAACCCAACTAGCCGACGGTAGGTCGGCGCCGGATCTCGCCAACCAGCGGGAAAAGATCACTGCCATCTCCCGAGAAAAAACATGCACTACACTAACGGGACTAATGACCGAAGCAGTTGACGCGCCCGGAAACACGAAAAAATCAATCAACCAATCGGAAGGTGGCAGTGATTCTCCCCGGCTGGATGGCGAGATCCGGCGCTGACCTACCATCTGCTAGCGGGATTTCCCCCTCACCAGGACTCTCCCACCAGCGGGGCACCGCACAACCGGGACAAGCTCTAAGCTCCCGACCGTTCTCCCGGAATATGTGTTTTTGTAGTGCATGTTAGTGTAAGTGTGTGTGTGTGTGTGTGTAAGAGGAAAGGATAGGACAAGGAAGAGGAAGGAAGGATCGCGCGCGGTCCGCGTTTGATAGCGTACTGCTCCGGCATTCGGATGGTGTTGATCGGAAAAAACACGGAAAGCTACCGATCAGGACAGCCGGCCTCTAGAATTCTCCTCCAGATAGCGACTGAATTCGACCTAGCTGAAAAGTTAGTGTCGAAAATCCTGCCGCCGTCAGGACTCGAGCCTAGGACATCCCGGTCAGAGGCGCTGCAGTGACATCATTTGATGTACTGAGCTACCGCTCCCGGTTAATACGGCTGTCCATTACAACAAATTTCCGGAAAAGAGGCCTACGAGTCTGCAGGCCATTTGTCCCCTCAATTTGGCCTGGAAATAAGATTTTAAACAAAAATGTGTAAAAATTGGACGTTTTTGTATTTTTCGAAATAACTAAAAAACATCCATTCTCCGTAAATAATGGTCTCATACAAAATAAAATAAGGTAAAATTTCTTAAATTTAATGTCATTAGGCTTTTTTCTTCAATCAGAAGTTTAACCTAGAGAGCATCGTGTAATTTGGCGTTATACGAAAAACACTTGTAAAAACGGGATTATCCAACTTTATCTCCATATAACTCAAATAATCAGGGACTGAGAAATGGAGAAGAAGGGAGAGAGAGGGAAGAAGAGAGAAATGGAGGGGGAAGAAGACAGTCTATAAAAGGGTGAGAGCAGGAGAGAAACATGAAGGTTTGCCGGTGTGTTTTCGGTGTCAAGGACCCACAAACCATGGATTGTGGTTATTTTATGCGCACGTTTTCTTGAGCCCCGGAATACTTTCTTTCTCTCCCTTGCCAATATTAGTGGACATCAGAGTAAATGATACCAACGAGCCTTGTAGACAAAATCTGATAACCAGAAATGTTCGCTCCCGTGTAACAGAAACTCTTTTGAATCAAGAAACGAACTACAAATTGATATACTCGAAAAATCCTTTGGTCAAAATAATCATACTCCCACTCCTGTCGCAACTAGCGAAGCGAGGGCTCACGAAAACGTGCGCGGGTAATACACGTGTTGGAGGATTTCATTTCTAAATTTAGAAACTGGATTTATCAACTTTGTCGTTACCAAGGTCCTGCAATAAGAGTTTTCTGCCGAAAAATTGACGTTTTTTTCGCGCAGCATCACAAAACTTTCTCTCTACTACGTAGCGAAAAAGTTCAAACGCCATTTCAATACCTGTATTTATTAATGTGTCAATTTATTTCATGTTATTCGTCTCCTGGCGGGAATGTGCTTTCCCCTGGGTTTCTTCCGTGTTCATGCCATATGGCTTCTTTCCCGACTTTGATTCGTTGAAGAGACGTTCTGAGAAGAATGCCAGAGATCGATAGTATCGTGGAATTTTGAATATATGACAGACAATGACAAATACTTTAGATCTAGCCACATAAAATCGTGTAATGGTTTTAAGACCTATAGTGAATTGTCTTCAATTGAAATTCGATATATTAAAAATTGTTTAGTCCTCTTTTAAAAAAATTATCTCGGTAAAGAAGAGCTGTGTGGTACTTTCCGCCAAATTTTGATTGTTTATAATAAGAATGTAAGAATCCAATCTTTACTTATCTGTCCAAGACGGATTTTTTAAACGATTTTGGGCACTCTAGCGTGATATTTTGTAAATTAGACGGGTGTTTTACACTTCACTAATGTAGCAAATTGGAAATTTTATTTTACGAATTTTTTTGATAAGTTTGGTAAAAATGGAAAAAAATTAAGAAAAAAACTTACCTTATTTTTCAACGTAGTCTCCTTCTCGGTCTATACACTTGGCCCAGCGGGTTTCCAATTTTTTCATCCCATTGGAAAAATAGGATTTGTCAAACTCTGCAAAATACCCATTTACAGCAGCAATCACTTCCTCATTTGACGAAAATTTTTGCCCACTAAGCCAAATTTTCAAATTGGGGAATAGAAAAAAATCACTCGGGGCTAAATCCGGTGAATATGGTGGATGAGGAACCAGTTCGAGTCCTAACTGATGGACTTTCGCCATTGTGACTGCTGCTGTGTGGGATGGAGCATTGTCTTGGTGGAACAGCACTTTCTTGTGCGACAACCTTGGCCGTTTTTCGATCAATTTCTGTTTTAAACTATCCAATAATGAAGCGTAATAGCACCCAATTATGATTCTTCCCTTTTCTAAACAATCTATAAAGATTACACCCTGATAATCCCAAAAAACCGTTGCCGTCACCTTTCCTGCAGACAAAATTGTCTTCGCCTTCTTCGGTGCACTCTCACCAGTCTTTTTCCACTGTTTTGAATCTTTTTTGGTTTCGGGAGTGTGGTGGTGGATCCATGTTTCATCGACGGTGACGAATCTGCGCCAAACGTCCTGCTGATTTCGCCTTAACATTGTCAGATTTTGCCTCGAAATGTTCTTTCGGGTCAGTTTTTGATCCAAAGTGAGCAATTGCGGCCATCTCGCGCACATCTTTTTCATGCTCAGTTTTTCGTGCAAGATGAAGTGCACTCTTTCAGTTGAGATGCCAACAGCATCAGCAATCTCACGCACTTTCACTCTGCAATCTTCCATTACCAGATCGTGCACTTTTCCCACGGTTTTCGGTGTGGTGACCTCAACTGGCCGACCAGAGCGGACTTCATTTTCTGTGCTTCTGCGAACACGTTTGAACTCATTAATCCAGAAGTAAATTGTCTTCAATGCTGGCGCAGAGTTTACATGTACTTCATGTTACCATTTTTGATCTGCGATGCTGTCCAGCCCTTCAAATAAAAATGTTTAATCACAGCACGAAACTCGTTTTTCTCCATCTTCTACGCCGTACGTCAAACTCACGCATTCAGCTGGTTGCCAATAATTAACTACGCGTCGTATTTGTTTAAAAAGTCAAACCGCTGTCTACAAAGAATCGTTCTAACAATGCACATGTTTAACAACAATGCGCGCTCTTTCATAGAAATTTACCAGACTTATCAAACGACCTTCGTACATTTGTGCTCTTAATAAATGTTTTCCAATTAAGATTTCTTCTAAATGATAACACTTCGAAGAGAATCATTAATTAATTCTTCGCTCTCCAATTTTGGAGAGCTTTTCTCCATTAAAATACTACTGAAGACAAGATAGTCTTAGAGAATATCAGTTTCAAAGTTCGTGCTGGCAAAATCTGCTTGATAAAATTATGTGTTTATAATTTAACTATCTAATCTTTGAATTTGAAGTAAATTATTCATTTGCTTAAACGTGTTTTTCTAAATTAAATCAATAAGAGAAAATGTAAAATGAATCGAAGGCTCATGAATTCCCTCTTCTAGTATTTATACCGAATAATTTTGTGTTTCCTTCTCTATGGATCAAAATCATGGGTCACTCGTAAGAAAGATTAACAGTAAAGGCAGCTGACATAAGTTTACTGTAATCTATTCAAGTCTGCATTAATTAGACAGAAAAAAATTGACGTAAGAAATGAACTCAATATTTTCCCGTTATCCACTCGTATGGAAGGAAATGAAATGAAAAGATCACGTAGGAATGACTGATGGAAGATACCCAAAAGAAGTAATGAAATATTAGCCCGGAGGAGGAAGAGATCCAGGTCGCCCAAGACGAAGTTGACGGCAGCAGCGATGGTGTAACGGTTAGCGTATCGAGATATTTCACCCAAGTTTGCGGGTTCAAACCCGATCGAAGCCGTGGATTTTTAAGGTCGAAAACATCCTTCGGATGAGAAGTAAAGCCGGCTGACCCATGTTAGTAGATTTACTGCATGTAAAAGATCCTCAAGCCTAAATGAAGCCTCTGAGCTAAATTAAAATTGCCTGTTTCGTCGCCCAAGCAATACCATCTTTCTCTCCTAGTAGGTGCAAGGAGCATAACAAAATTTGCGTGGTCAGACGGAAGAGAACGCCTCATGGCCCGAGTCCACGTAAAATAGGCATTCATTCCTTCAAACTAAGAGGTCGGAACAGACACCGCCCTAATCCCGGAAGGCAGAAAAAGACAAATTTTGTATTCCATATTTCTCCCCAATGCGTTTTCAGGTTAAGATTTTTGTGCTGACGCATTCCCCAATAAGAGGAAAACGTGCGAAAAAGAACAAGTGTCGTGCGTCTGAACTGCTACCTGCGAGTGCTTAGCTCCCGATGGTCGCGAGGCCTCTGTCGAAGGAGGCAGGAGGAAGGAGGAGCGAGGGCTTCGTGCCGTCAGCGGAGCCTCATTATTCATTTACCGCACCGACGCGTGTCATTGGAAAACGTTTCGGACGGCATTACCGCGCGCTAGGGTGGGGATGCGGGAGGGAAGGGGGCGGGGAGAGGGAGGTGGGGCCTTCGTGCCGGCTGCGCGCCCAAGGAGCGACTTCGGAACCACGCCCCCTCCCCCGTCCCCACCAACACCCCCACAGCCGGACGCGTACAGTCGCAGCAGCAGCCGTCCGCTCAGACGACTGCTGGTACGCTGGGCTTCGATACTTAACGATCGACAGTTTTGGTTTCGATGCTAGGAGTCAAGGAAGCGTGGTCAAAATAATTGGTTCGTTGGTTAGTGATTCTGGGCGCGTCAACAGCGTAGGTCATTAGTCTCGTGAGTGTATAGCATGTTTTTTTCTCGGGAGATGGCGATGGTCTTCCCCCGCTGGATGGCGAGATCAGGCGCCGACCTACCGTCGGCTAACGGGGTTTCCCCCTAACCAGAACTCTCCCACCAGCGAAGCATCGCCCCAGTCGGGACAAGCTTAAGTTCCCGACCGGTCTCCCGGAGTATGTGATAGTGTAGTGCATTTTAGTGTAGGTGTGTGTGTAGGGGGAGGATTGGACAAGAGGAAGGAAAGATTGCGCGCGGTCCGTGGGGCGTTTGTTAGGGTACTGCTCCGGCATTCGCCTGGTGTTGATCGGGAAAACCACGGAAAACTACCAATCAGAGCAGCCGGCCGCTAGAATTCTCTTCCAGACAGCGACCGAATTCGACCATGCTGAAAAGCTAGTGCCGAAAATCCTGCCGCCGTCAGGACTCGAACCTAGGATCTACCGGTTAGAGGCGCTGCAGTGACATCCGTTGACGCACTGAGCTACGCTCCCTGTTGGTGGAACGAGAGGGAAGAAGAACGTGAGAGCTTTCTCGATCTCAAATTGTCCATCGATCGACAGTGTCTAGAAAAAGAGTACTCTCAGGTGGAAGGGGAGAAATCTGACCCCTACACCACGGGTCGTTCTCGAAAGTACACACATGCTTTAAATTTTCATCGTCAGCCGTAATCCTTCCATAAGCACAAAACTTCATATTTATTCCTCCTCTCCGTCGTTCAACACGACTTCACCATTGTAGAACCTGGATATGCTAACATTTTGTTACATAACGATCAGATTTGTAGTGCAATTGGGAGGAAAGTTTTAAAACATGATTAGAAGTTTCTTTTTAGGAACTAAAAACGTATTTAAGAAAATAAAAATACTTATTGAATTTAATATTCCATATAGCTAATTTATTATTAGTTAACTAGATAACTATATCATCACATCTATTGTGAACATGCTTCCAGCTTAATCCGTGATATTGAATATAAAGAAAGTTCAAATACAAAATATTTTATATTATACATATATACTTTTTCGAATACGAAAAAGCCATACAGTATGGAGACTGGCGGGATTAGATCAATCGTATGACTTTCGAAATTTAAGTATTTAAACATATAAATAAAATTAAGTGTTCCTTTTTCACAAACGAAGGGGAAAATCTCTACTGCTTTGAGAAGATAGTGACTCATATATCTCATAATCTAAGATTTATTACATAAAATTCCAATTAATCCGAGCGAGGTCCTGTAGGATATAATTGGTGTAGAAAGATTGTAAAACTACTAACCGTTCAAAATCAAATGGAGCGAAATTAAACTCCGTGTTAATAACTATAATTATGAGGAATATTAGATAACGATTTATTTGCTTTAAAACCAAAATTAAGGATTTGACATTATTAAATATCATTTATTTTCAGTAATATGTTTTCAGTCTGGAGTCCACGGTTGTCTATGAAACGATGAAGCAATTTTAGGGAGATCGCGAAGGGACTATCACTTGAAATATTGACTTTTTTTATTGTTGCCACTGGTTATCACGTACCATGAAGGAATCGACTTTCGTTTCTCTCAGATTTGTGATAGTTGTTTGAAAACACTGACTTCTCGGAATCCAACAGGGTATGTATGTCGATGATGAAGTCCATTGTGTTCCCAGAAATTGCACGTGCGTGATCGCATCCCGCCCGTACGGGCATCTTCCATTCCTCTTCCAGGGAGTACAGTCTTCACTCAGAGTTGTCCTTCCCTGTTGGTGTATTTTTATTCTATATCATGAATATGTGCTTACAAAATAATTTTGTACTATACCACATTTTCTTCGTAATAAATCTGTACTTTTGGTTTATTTTACTAATAATTGATTTAGTTGAAACCGACTGTGCCTTTACAATTCAGCTCCTATTACATTTTCCTAATCACTAGAGACCGGATTTTTATGTAATTACATATCTTTTGTCTTTCTACGTATCGCTCTCAAAATTTTAATCTTGGCGAATTGTCGCCGTCCAAACACAATATCCAATTTTTTCGTAACGTATTTTTACATATTTGGTACTATATTACATATTTTACATATTTCGCTATTTTTACAAAATATTATTTATTCTATCAATTTTCTTACATATTTTAATGTAAAGAACTATTTTCAAAAAATCAGCAATTTTTTTCCTATATTATTTCTGTGTGCTACTGCTTACTCTATACTTGGATTTTCGTAACTTGACGGATGACATTAGGTCATTTTTACACCTCCTGCCTCAAAAAATGAATCTTTATAACAGTGATAATCACATGTTTGAGGCCATGAGCCCCGGTGAGAAGGACGTTCGAGAATTAGTTAAAAATATTCATTTTATAAGGCGGGAAGTGTAAAAACGATCTAGTGTCATCCGCCACGTTACGAAAACCCAAGTATACTCGAGGTACGCTACGTGAAGCCGCTACGAGATACGCTACGTGAAGTGGTCGGATATTCTCACAGTCCAGCGCTCGTGTTTTGGATTTGTAAAATAATAATAATTTAACAAAAATAACATAATTAACATTGTCCTTGACTCAAAAAGATTGTCATGGTAACTTTCGAACATCAGTACAGTTTAATTAACAATTAAGTTACCAACGCGCGTGTTCGACAACATTTGACTAATCGATTGATTACTGATTGCAGACGCGTCAACTACTGAGGTCGTTAGTCGCGTAAGTATAATGCATGTTTCTCATCGGGAGGTGGCAGTGATCTTCCCCCACTGGATGGCGAGATCCGGCGCCGATCTACCGTCGAGTAGCGGGGTTTTTCCTAACCAGGTATATTCCACAAGGAGCGCACCGCCCCAGCCGGGACAAGTTCTAAGTCCCTGTCCGGTCTCCCAGAATGTGTGGTAGTGTAGTGCATGTTGGTTTAAGTGTGTGTGTAAAGGGTGAGGATAGAACAAGGAAGAGAAAGGAAAGATCGCTTGAGTTCCTGGTCCGTTTGTTAGGGTATTGCTCCGGAATTCACATGGTGTTGATCGGAGAAACCACGGAAAACTACCGATCAAAGCAGCCGGCCGCTAAAATTTTCCTTCAGATAGCGGCTGAATTTGACCTAGCTCACAAGTTAGTGTCGAAAATCCTGCCGCCATCGGGACTCAAACCTAGGACCTTCCGGTCACAGGCACTCCAGTGACATCAGTTGATGCACTGAGCCGCCGCTCCCGGTGGCAAATTTAGAAAAGTAGAAATTTTGTTCCCGAATAACAGAATTTGCATTGTCAAAGAACATATTGAATTTTACAGTATTGCAGACAAAACAACGCATACTGGACGCACTCCTCCCGCAAATAGCAAAAAGAAGTTCAACAAAACGTACCAGAAGAGAGGCAAGAGTCAATGCTAAGATGCATTACATCCATAATGAATCTCAGCGTTTGATCAGGGGAAAATGTCACAAAAACACTGATTGAGATGGAAGTGAATGACCCAGAGGCAGTTCAATACTTCTCTGAAGTATTACTTCTAACGTGTGAGGAAGTCACCTATCCTCTTTCATTTAAAAAAACAGAATCCTAGCTTGACAGTTCGATTCTTTATTTCAAACGTGATAGGAAGATAGGGGGAAACCACTACACACACCCGCACGAAAAACTCAACATTTCAACTCAGGAGAACAGCCTGTCTTGATATAAGTGTGAGTTAGTAAGACGCCTTTTTCTTACATGCTGATGAGCTCTCTATTCTTGTATTGCTTTAAAAAAGTGAATCATTTCTAAAAACAGGCCTCTCTTTTTCAAAAGTAAAAAAAATTAAAAATAGTTTTAGAAAATTCTTTTAAAAATAAACGTTCTCTATTGAGAGATCCAAGAATCATGGAAGACCGAGTGCAGGAATCCTTTTTGTTGCTTCTTAAAATTTCTTTATTTAAAGAAGCAGTAATTCCTCATGTTGAAGACTTCTTCATATTGAAAGAACTGAGAACTCAATAAAAGTTATTGTTATAGTAATTAAACCTTGTTTTGGTATTATAATAGATCTGAAGATGGGGGTGCAGTAACACCCGAAATGTCATTGTAAGAAAATATTTACTCGATATTGAATAAAAGATATTAAAAAACTTCTGTCTAAAATTTTTAAGAGATCTGTTCTAGAGTAAAGACAAAAGAGTCAGGAGAGTTTCTAAGTGATTAAAATTAAATTTAAAAACACAATTTGAGTGTAGCACAATTTGAGTGCAACACAATGCGGGTGCAACACATTGAGCGTCACGCAATTCGAGCGTAACGCAATTCGAGCGTAACGCAATTCGAGCGTAACGCAATTCGAGCGTAACGCAATTCGAGCGTAACGCAATTCGAGCGTAACGCAATTCGAGCGTAACGCAATTCGAGCGTAACGCAATTCGATCGTAACGCAATTCGATCGTAACGCAATTCGATCGTAACGCAATTCAAGGTAACACAATTCATGTATGATGTGGGCTATTTTTTATTTGTGCGGAGGTGCGCTATTTACGTTGTGACATTTTGTTGTCGATTTTCTGCAACTTTTGCTTTTGTTGCATTGTGGAAGTAAAACCCAAAAATGTATCTTAATGCCTTTTATAAAACACACAAAGGAAAACAGAAACATATCTTGAGAAAGTGCGGTATTTTACATGCCACTGATGTGAAGTGATGCATTTTTCGTGTCGGCGAGTGTATTAAAAGCGGAGGAGGGGGCGTGGCCGCGAGGAGGGTCCAAGCCGGAGGGCCTGACTCGGACGCGACTGTACCGGCGTTGGCAGGCACCCTGTGGCGTTCCCAGCATCCAACCTCTTACATCCTGGTCGCATCTCCACTCAGCTCCGGCCTGTGTATGTATTATTGATTCGTTTTAAATCCTATTAGCCGTCGCCACTGTGACTGAGTGTGGCCCTACAGAGACACAGCATTAGGGCCCCGGCGGCGAGAGCGCTGTTGTTCTGAGAGCCTGCCGGCGGCGGAGGCGGAGGCGGCGGCGGAGGCAGAGGCAGAGGCGGAGGCGGAGCCGGGGGCGACGCCGAGGGCGGCGGCGACACCCGGGGCGGGGACGGCGGCGGCGGCGGCGGCGGGGGCGGGGACGGCGGCGGGGGCGGGGCAGGGGCGGGGCGAGGATCAAGCCCGCGCCGCCGAGAGGGTTGTTGCCGCTGTTGGGCCTCTACCTGCTCCTCTCCTCTCTTCTCTTCTCGTCCTCAGTCTTCTTCGTCGCAATCCCTCCCTTCCTCTTCCCCTACCACTAACCCACCTCCTCTGAGGGATTCTGAATACCACCCACGCATGTCGTTCTTTGACTTCCTTGCTTTGTTGGATCTGGCGAACATTACAGCTAGAACGAGCAACTCTTCTTCCTTTTCTGGCTAGTCTATCGAATTTTTTCAGATGCCCGTTTTCTCTGTACGCGTCGTTTCCTTAAGCACTCCTGAATATTGTTTTTGGGTTTGTTTGTTTTTGTATTCCTTGACATTTCCTACTCCATTACTTGTTAACTATTTTCATCTTTATATTCATTACCTACGCCAACGCTGCAATTATTTCAACTACATTTTCATTATGTGTTCTAACACACTTGTAACACCTTCTCATACTGATAGCCAATACCATCGTCCACCTTATCCAACTATCCTGTTTCACCTAACGTCGTGCCGACACCTGATATGCACCGAGCGATTCCACTAGGAGCCAGAACGCTCTGGTTGCGCGGCCATCTTTCTTGATCCAGCCGTCCCCTTTTCTCCCGCACCCTAGCCCTCTCGCCCTCTGAAGGGCCGTTCCGCCCCGCGCCGCGCCGTCGCATCTCACAACCTTCTTCTCCTTCGTCTTCTTCTCTTCCTCCTTCGGAAAGGGAGGATTAACAGGAGCGTCTCCTCGATTGTGAAATATTTATGAAATGTAGAATGTTTACCGGAACTCCAAATGGCATGCATAAACAGAGCTCTTCCCGCGAATGGCAGTAAACTATGCAGCAGGCTCGGCGTCGGCATCGCGGCCTCCCAGATTATCACCACCGACAGCGATCTCATGGATATTGCAACGCGCCGCCGTCGGCTCTCTTTAGAAATATGCTCCAGGAGGCGGTGGCGGCGGCGGCGGCGGCGGCGGCGGCGGCGGCACTGGAGGCAGCGCCTGGTGCAGCTCGTGCTGACACCGCCACCACCACAGCCTCCGTCGCCGCCGTCGCCGCCGTCACCGCCGCCGCCCCCGCCGCCGCCGCCGCCGCCGCCGCCGCCGCAGCCGCCGCCGCCGCCGCCGCCGCCACCGCTGCCGCCGCCGCCGCCGCCGCCGTCGTCGCCGCCGCCCTCGCTCCGCACGCCTTCCCCAAAGCTCTGCCCAATTAATCTTGCCTTCGTTACGGCAGTTCCCGCCATGCAGCCGCGAGATTCTCGCGTGTCGTATGGTACGAGATGAAGTTTAGGCGCGGGGCCCGCGGGAGCTCGCGCGCAAAAGTGAAGAGCTCGTTAAAGAAAAGGAGTTCATTAGAAGTGAGGCACTTCGAAAATGGCTCATCTGTTTAGAGCGGAACGGCGAGAATAGCGCAGTGGCGATAAAAAAAACTCCGGCGCCGACAGGGCAGTAAATTTAACACTCGCGGAGGAAATGGGTGAGCGAGCGTGGATTATGGCGCGTTGTTCGATAGATTATTACGTTGTTCATCGAATGTCCGGGATGGTAAGGTCAGCCGTAAAAAGAGATTACGGCCTTCATTTAAAAGCATTCATTAAAGTCTTCTAGAAAACTGTGATACTCTTAGTTTACCCTCTTCTTTTATTTGTTTGTAAATACAAGATTATTTTAATTTAATTCGTCTCTTATAAATAAACTTTCGGATATGTTGAGATTTGTTCAGAAAAATTTGATTAATTTGCTTATCAGCACCAGTGAGATAAATAAACATGACAAAATATTGTCGACGTATCTACAAGTCGGTTTTCCTCGTTTTTTTTACAATACGTGGGTCCTGAGCAATTCATTGCGTTTCCTGTACGGCAAAGAACTACTATTTCCATTTGTGCCATCTTATTTGCATATGATGTATCCATATGTAGGGGGCCGTTGTTTTCTAAAGGTCCGTTGTGAGTTTAATTGACCTACGTTTAAAGGCGACCACAACTACACTGCCCTTCAGTCCCGTACCCTGACATTTTCGTAGAGTTCACTCAGTGCAAGAAAACAATGAATTCCTCCCCATAGTGAATAAATAATTACTGAGATGTGTTACTAATTTCTCCAAGGATAGTTTTACGGAACTAATATCGATAATTTCACTGTAAAGTCAATGCTCTTTATAAACAGCATGTTCATAGGAAGTATTCCCTTTCGTTGAAGTAAAAGCTACTGCAAAATTAATATCAATTTCAGATTTCTCTAATGGAAAGCGTTAAAAACTCAGTTTACAAGAAACTAAATCATTCTTGAAGCCTAGCTATGAAGAATTTTTTCCCGTGTCACGTTCTTTTTTTAATCATAAACTCTTTTACAAATTTTGCCGTTGTCTGGAGAGGTCTCGTGAAGGAACTGGAACATGCCTTTCAAGGAATGGATCATGCTTCACTATTTTAGTATGTAATATTCAAATCATTACAAAGCAGCACTGAAAATATTATTTGCGTTAAATAACATGCAAAGATTATGACATTTCTATGATCTTTACAATGGAGCACAAGTATTTGGAAAGTAAAACACAGACCGCACGACGACACCATAGACAATGTTTATAAATACTTTGAAACAATAATGCATACCCGTAATTTTAGTTATTTATTGCATGCTATTCAAGAAAAAACATTTTTTGTGTGTTTTTATTTGATTCATTTTCAAATAGCAATGTAAAAGAGTTATGTTTGTGTGTGTCCTCAAGGTCACATCTCGCTCGCATAAACGTGTTTTTCTAATGTTTCTGAGCTAAACTTCCCAATGCCTTCTGTTCCAGTTATACCTGTATCGGAGTCGAATGTTTTGGGTACCTTTCCGTGTTGGATCCTGCAGCCAAAATTTTTACAATTTATATTTGATGTTTTGAATTTCACGTAGTTATATTTAAGTAATTCGGGGTGCTTGATTCCGCGCAAATCCCTTGTGAGTACTCAGGTCATTCATTAGTTTCCTCTGTGTGGGCAGACAGAATCCCCTTGGCTAATTTCTCCCCATTCCGCCGCATCCGTTGCCGCTAGTGGTTGTCGGTCCTTCATTGCGCCTCCGGGAGACTGTGCGCTGCACGAAGGAAGGCTCTGCCACTTACGGGGAATTGACGCTGGCCGTCGCTCAAGGATCAAGGGAACCATTACGCCTTCGTGTGCAGCGATGGCAGCCTGGTCGGCGATTACACTTCATTATAAGTGAAGTAACGGTCAAAAGAATTTTATTGATGGCGTGGTTCACACCCTTCCCTTTCTCCAAAAGCGTCCCTGGTTGCAAGGAGCTCCATGTCAGCATCGGCTGTTCCTTCAATATCTGCCTGTTTTGCGGTACAAACCGGAGAGTACGTATGATATTGTTTATAGCAGGCATGTCAAGGTCGCGAGCAAGGTAACAAGCTTACTAGAGCCCGCGGGCACTGCGTCCAGAGAAATTGGAACGAGATTTAAAAGTAAGGGATTGGTAAGGATAAGTAATTGTTCCGAAGTGGTAGTACGTCACTCGATATCTGGGCCACGACAGTCTTTGGGAGAAGTTACTTAACAGTTTCTGTCACCAATATTGCTATATTAATTCCCATTTTTAAAGCAAAGAATTGATCCATTAAAATGTAAGTATACGTAGCCAGATTTAATATTCGCAATTGAGAGTAAAATTAAACACTTTGAATCGAAAATATCTTGATTTTGTAACTTTTGTTTACCTAAGAGTGATATAAAAGCATTGACGTTCAGTTTAGGAGGTTTAATAGACAAAGATGCTTGTTAAAAGCTCTGTCCGTCCGCAAGCGAGAATTGTTAACTTGTAGAGACTTGTTAATTTATTTCACATTATAGCTAAATACAATGAATAATTGAATGATTAAAAAATACAAAACAAAACGAAAACTAGGAAAGAAGTTTCATTCAAACATGTTCCAGCAAAAATGTTTATAACATGCAGTTCTGCACAAAATATTCATAAAATGCAGAATATAAATAGAAAATAAGCGTGAAATAGCAATAAATATTAAATAATATAATCATAATTCAAATCTCGGTTGTTTGATATAACAACCAAATCTACCGAACATATTTTCGTATGAAACCACTATTTCCCTCCGCGCGCTTAAGTTTGCGCGAACACATCCCTTTCTGGATTTGGAAAGGGAAAGGAGAGCAAAGTCAGGGGAAGTCGTTCGCGCTCGTGTGAGCGCCGATCTTTCCAGGCGGGCAAGTAGCTCGAACCGGCGCGGTTTGACGTGCCTGGTTTGTGGTAAAAATATGTCGTACTCTCATCCTACTCACTGAAGCAAAGCGTTTGCGTGTTTGCATTGCAGTCATTTTCAGCGCAAATCTGTGGCGCCTTGTCCACATATGTTTGAGTTTAAGATATGATGATCCTTAATTCATTTATATATTTATTTTTTTTATTATTTTTATTATGACCCTTTTCGCTTCAAACCCTTATGATGAAACTAAGCCACATTTCTTAGCTCTTATCCTTTATCGTAACTACCGAGACAGAATCCGCTCACTTTTGCCAGAACAGGGCGAACAACCACCACACCACTCCCCGCAGCGCTATGCCAGTGCAAGTGGAATCTGTATATTTTAAAAAATAAGGTATTCTGCCATGGCTTCGTTTGGAGCTTCTACTTAACCGATTGCATTTATTTTTCCTTTAAATGAAAAAATGTGATCCTTAGATGTGGTATCAATTATTGTTTGTGTTAGTTCACCAGCATTTAGGATGTAAATTAATTAAATAAATAATTCTTTAATAGTACGCTTACCAGTAGTCAATTGTTTTCTTCCAAAGGCTGTGTTTCAATATCGATAGATATGAGTATATCGATAGATGTACGTCCTCGCCGCTTGATGCGTGTATTGTTTACAATTCGTCTAGGTTGTGTTTCAGGAGCAGTATTTGCATTTTGGTGGTGACTGTGATTGCACCAATTTGTTTTCGTGGTGTATTTTGTAGAGAAATTCGGACAATGGGTTTTATTCAATTTTACTGAAGTAGTGAAGTAATTTTGTTTACTGTTGGGTGTTCATCTAGGACATGTCTGTATTGTTCTGCTGTGTACTTCCTGTGTGAGAGAAATTCTGAAAACCAGATTACTTTGTGTTGTTTAAATGGAAAAATAAGTTTGCCTTCTAGCTACAAGTCAGAAGAAATGAAACAGTTGTTTATAGATGATGGGACATCAAAAAACTTCAAAAATAATATCCATCATTGTAATTATAGTCTGCCTTCTGTGTCACTCGGTGCTTATATTACATTGCCACCTGATCATGGGCCACATGTGTTCAATTGTGTGTTAATATAAAACAATTGATTTTGTGATGCATAATATCTAATTATTCTGACCATAATGTAAATATTTGCAGAGATGAAAAAAATAGCATTAAATAAGAAAAGTTTGCAGTTTCTTCTTCTTATTTAAGAATTTACTTTGTGAACATTAATCTAGGCATAATATTTTATATTTATCTCAGATCTCACCGTCAAATTTTGACGGGTTACCACTAGTAACGTATTTATAATCTCAAACTTCAAAGGCATTGTTGGCTTTGCAACGCGTGTCCAACGTCACGGCGAGGCTCCGTCCTATGCGATTAACATGAAACATCATTAAGTCTGTCAAGGGCATAATTTCCATCGCATTTATGCCAAAAAAGGTTGGCGAACACGCATAACTTGACATAGATGCTTTACATGTCGAAGTTGGGTATCGAGGCTCCAGTCTTCGACCAAGGTGATTAATACAAAACATCCTTGGAACTGTACAACGCGTAATTTCTGATCGTCATTTAATGTTTTAAATTTAATATTTGGTTGTCATTTGTTCTTCATTTTTGTCTATTCAATCGCGACGCCAGAGTCAGTTTGATATATAAGAAATAAGACCCAAATTTTGCCAACATTTTCTACATTGGTTAGTACGCAACGAAATAAATATGAAGACTCACCTCTTGATGATGATGATTTCCGCGATGTAACAACCACACCCCAAAATAGACTTTGCAGACTATGCGATGTCTTGATATACGGCTACCATTGCGAGCATTTTGCTCTTTAAACATTAAGCATTAGTCACTATTGCATAAATATACTTTGATTGACTTAACTTGTGATGTTCACAATAACATATATACAGTTCTCCTTATACACTAGCACCAATTGTCAATTATTTCTGAAACATTTTAATTCGTATGGTTAGTTACGAACAGTATCACACGTTACAACTTACAGACCCTCACTCACTTCTTTCTGGCTCTGAATTCTAACGGCGAGTGACGTCTGATTGCTGCTGTTGTGGTCGTCAAGGAAATTGCACGATAAAGAGTTTGCAAATGGCCAAAAGTGAAACTTTTGTCTAGCTTTTTCAATCGGTACAATGCACAGTGCAGATAACGAAATGAATTTATAGAATCAACATGGGACAGTATATTTCTTATAAATCATCACATGCACTCATAATAGCCCCGATCTAATGTTGCTCTTGAATCTTAAACGTGTTGCAAGAATATTAGGACCATATTGCTTAATTAATAATATTGGAATATTATGAGCATGTTATATTTTTCAAGACACATAAAATTATAAATAAAGTAAATGCTTCTTAAAACAAATGGGTGGTATTATAGTTATTAACTTCACTAGAACGATATAGAGATCAAAAATAATATAAACAAGAAACATTTCCTTGGAGTAAGAGCACTTATCCTATTGATGATTACTAATGATTCCGGGCGCGACAACTCGTAAGGTTATTATTTCTGTAAGTATAGTGCATGCTTTTTGCTCGGGAGGTGGCGGTGACCTTGCCCCGCTGGATAGCGAGATCTGACGCTGACCTACCGCCGGCTAGCGGGGTTTTCTCCAGCCAGGTATGTCTCACCAACGGGGCACTACCCCAGCCGGGACAAGCTCTAAGATCACGACCGGTTTCCCGGCAAGCGTGTAAGGCCCGTAGTAGTCCATGTGTAGTGTAGTGTATGTAAGTGGTGAGGATAGGACAAGGAAAGGGAAGAAACGATCGCGCGCGGTACGTGGCCCGTTTGTTGGGGTACTGCTCCGACATTCGCCGGGAATTGATCGAAGAAACCACGGAAAACTACCGATCAGAGCAGCCGGCCGCTAGAATTCTCCTTCAAACAGAACATGACCTAGCTATCTGGCGAGTGTCGAAAATCCTGCCACAGTCGGGACTCGAACCCCAGATCGCCCGGTCAGAGGCACAGTAGTAATATCAGTTGAGGCCCTGAGCCACCTCTTCCAGTAGCACTTATCCGTCTTATCCGTACATCTCATTTATTTCGATTGTTCTGATGGCGGTCTGTTTAATCTTTAACGAACGTCGACTGTTAAGAGTGAAATTTCCCAAAAATAAAACGCAGTTTTACTTGCAATAGGTACTGGGAGGTACTACATCTATTAGAAACCAAATCCACTTCGACTGTCTCCTAGTGACAATGACATGGCTCTTATATAAATGGAGTAACCCTAGACTATGCGGATTCGGTGGTATAACGGTGACCGTACCGGACTGTTGTATCCGAGTTTGCGGGATCAAACCCGATCGAAGCCGTGGATTTTTAAGGGCGAAGGATTTCTTCGTACGCCTTCCTTCGGAGGGGAAGTAAAGCCGGCTGTCCCATGTAGTAGCTTTACTGCATGTAAAAGATCCTGAAGACTAAAAGAAGCCTCTGAGCGAAATTGATATCCGCCTGTTTCGTCGCCCAAGATAATACCTCCTTTCTCCGCTAGGCGGTGAAAGGAGCGTAGCGAAATTTTCGTGGTTAGACGGAAGAGCGGGCCTGATGGCATAAACCGTCATTGATGCAAATTATGATAGCATGAACCGTCATTGGAAGTCGCAAACCAGTACAGATTGCGTGGAGGTGACATTTGGTCTGATGACCCTTTGAGGGCCGTCGGCGACTGAGGGCGAGCGTCGCCCTTTGCGGAGCGCAATGCCGAAGGGCGAAGGGCGCCTCTTGGGGCGAGTGGCTCCTGGGCGCGGCCAAGCGTCTTACGCGGTCGACGGTGGCGGCGGCGGGGCGGCGGCGGCGATGGCGGCGGGCGTGCTACTTAGCGGAATGGACGCTGATGAATATTTGAGCGAACGACCGCAAGGCAGCGCTGCGGGGCCCGGGGCGGCGGCCGTGACCGCCAGCCTGTTTTATATTCCGTGGCGCAAGCTGCTTGCGGCCTAGCTCTGGCGGCGACGGTGGCGACGCCCAGCGGCCCGCGCCGCCGCTAATCGCTGGTCAAGCGACCGCTGCCGACGCCAATGAAAGCGTAATGGCCGCCAAGATCCAGACGGGAGGGCCGCGCCAGGAACCTGCCGCTCCTTGTTGCGACCCGACTTTCTGTCTGCCACGCCACGCCCACTGCTTGAGGCTCCGGAAAATAAATGCACTTCGCCATTTGCTATGGGGTTGGTTAAGGTTGGTCAGATAACGAATGTTAATTGTTTTATTCAGAACATGCAATATAGGATTTTATACCCGACTTTTATTTGTTACCACTATTTTATTTATTAAAAAATAATAGTTTGAATAAAAAAATACGTCGGCAAAGGTTGTCCAGGGCATCAACTGATGTTACTGCAGCGCCTCTGACCAGGAGGTCCTACGGTTCGAGTCCCGACATTGTCAGGATTCTCGACACTAGCTAGTCAGGTGGGTTGAATTTAGTCGCTGTCTGGAGGAGAATTCTAGCGTCTGGCTGCTCTGATCAGTCGTCTTCCGTGGTTTCTCTGAACGACAACAGGCAAATGCCAGAGCAGTACCCTAACAAACGGGCCACGGGCCGCGTGCGATCTATCCTTCCTCTTCCTTGTCCAATCCTAAATTTTACTTCCCTTACTCTGTGGCCCTTACTTACACACACTTACACTCACATGCACCACAATACCACACTCACATGTTGGAAAACTAGTCAAGAGCGTGTGTCGACTGGGGCGGTGCCCCGCTGGTTGAAGATACCTGGTTGGGGAAAATCCCCGCAAGCCAATGTAGGTTGGCACCGGATCTTGCCACCCAGCGGGAGATCACCGCCACCTTCCACGATACGATCATGCACTACACTTACAGGACTAATGACCTTAGTAATTGCCGGCCCGGAATCACAAATCAATCAATCCAAAAATAAAAATGCAAATATCCAAATTTTTAGTTCTCTCTTAGATCCTTTCAAAAATGTTGCTGTTTTTCTATTTAACTAGCAATGCTACCTACATTGTTCGGTTTTGACGATAGAGAACTTCAGAGAAATGTTGTTGATACGCTACAAATTGGATTGTAGAATAAATAACTTCTAAATGGTGTGGCGTCATACGGGTGTAATCAGTACACAGACGAGAGTGGGTTGTAATAACAGCAGGTTTATTCACAATTTAGACCGCAGTCACAAATAACCAATGCACCGTATACAATTAACTAACTAAATAGACCCCACTGCTAGGAGAGATATTTACAACGGCTACCACACCGCATCATACTATCTAATGTTTCGCCGTGCGTAGTACCGCCTGCCCTGAGACCGACTACATGTCTCACTAGTCACGACAATAACTGCCGGCTCCTTCGCAGCGTGCACGCACGCACCGTGTACGCACGCAGCGTGCACTGACGACCTACGCTGCCGATGCCGCTGTCTCAAAGAAGGAAGAGCTATTGTTCTCACAGCACTTAAATAGCCCTCGCGACGCTGCCCGTCGCCTCCATTGCCTCCGCCCTAACGCCCGCACACCCCGTCGGAAAAAAACCGTGCGTCATAGCTTTTGCCATTGTCTACGCATCCGGTGCGCACCACGCCGCGTGCCCACGCTGGTTTTAGCGACACGACGCTACAATGGTTTTTATCCTTCGTAATTATCGGATCCCATAAATTATTGTTTTTCTAATAATAAAAAAATCACAAATACAAAATGAATGAAATAAAAACATTTATTCAAGTTTGTTAGAAGAAGACTTAAGAAGGGATTGCTTCTCCAAGGACGGGTATATGAGGAAAATAATATTAAATAATCCACATACTATGTCAGGTTTCTGACATGTAAAAGATTTGTGACTGATTCTCAAAATTTAATCTTCCGTCAATTCCTGTCCTAATTAGATACCATGGTTACACAGACACAGAACGATGGAATGATTTAGAGAAGGGCTCACCAGCAAAGATTAATAAACAAATTTGGAGAAGAAAGACCAACTAAGATTTAGAAGTCACGATTAAGTATAAAACACTGAAAGGATGTAACATCCAAATGGAGAGCATGTTAGAACTTGGGAAAAGGATGGCTCCTAATAGAGGCTCCAAGTAGATTAGGAACTGACAGCCACCAACAAGTAAAAACGTAAGGCCACGAATGTGGTGAGGAAACGATGTGATTCAGGACCTAAACATCCTGGGTGTTAAGACCTAGAAATAACGAGCGAGAGCCGGAGGAAAATACGCGAGCAGGGCCAGACCTAAACGTGGCGCGCCGGTTTGTAACGGCAAATGAAGAAAAAGAAATTCACGGCCCATCAGAACACCGTAATGGCAGCAAAGAGCATTTTTCGCGTCCGGCGGGACTGCCAAGAGAGAGATCACGAGTAGCGACGTTCAGGGCGGGAAGAGAGGAATGAAAAAAAGTTTGTGAACGGGCGGTTCGTGAGTTTCGCGCCAAGCAATATCTACAGTTCAGCAAGCCAAAACCAAAATTCAACTGAAACCGTTCATAAACAAAACTACTAAACTGTCTTTAAACAAAACCATAATCATATATAAATCCATCATCAGACCCCTCCCCTGTAAGCCTACCCAATATGAACAAATGCTGCCAAATATAACTTACAAAAATTGCCTGGTTCATCTCCAAACAACTACACACCAAATTAAAAATCAAACCAATCACTCACTCTATTGTCTATCTCGCCAATCATTTTTCCTCAAACCTGCAATTGATCAACCAAAGCAGAAATACCAAATTGGGTAAATATACAAAGCGTCAAACTTTAATAAAAAGCAGATTTCCGATACTTGCATTCTTGGACATTTTCAGCATAATGGAATAAATCAATTGAGGTGCTCTGTGAGCCCCTTCGTCAGATGTAGGTTAGTGTTGGTAGTAAACTAGATTAGGTTAGATTATAAGCCAACAAATACAAATGTAAAGTTGAACATAAACTGAACTTTGTAATTTCATCCAGAATATAAATAAAAAATAAAAAGGCAGTATCTATGATTACGACCCTCTGTCGTGACTGTTTGTCCGAATGAGTGTGACAACTCTTACCCTTGGCTGATGGAATGCCCCACAGGTCCATCTCATCCTCATAACACCTTTCACAAGACATTTCGTTTCTCACACGCATAAAAAAGAAAAAGGAAAGAGATAGATTTGCGTCGAGGTCAATAGCTTCAAAATCACGATATTTAAAAAAAAATCATGTAACCAGATTTTATATAACCAGATAACCAACATTTTATATAATCAGAATAACCAGGATTACTACTTTATAGGTGAGTGTTAGCTTTTATATATGCCTTGGGGCAATAACATGCTATGCCACATTTCTGATGAATTTGAGATATTCGTGTACTTCAACGCTCCATAGACATATCTACATGCTAGGTTTTTATTTTAAAGATTCGCCGTTAGATGGCAGTATTATTCATAAATTAATGTTCTTTATCCTAATATGTAGAAGGCAATGTTTAAACCTTTACTTTCCTTTTCCTCAAAACTTACGTATACTGGCATAACATCTTATTGCCTCGAGGTCTTCGTATATATTATAATGAAAGGATTCACTACAGTGGCCGGAAGGTACGAGAAACTGCAAATCAGCGCACCATCATACCCCTATTTCTGAGCGAGAACATCCCCAAAGGGTACCTCTATGACGATTGATCGGAAGTGCGGTAGGGCAGAGCATGAAACCGATTTTGCTTTCCACTTTATTACTGCCAGTGCGAATACAGAAGCACGTAGTACATGATTAGAGAGTCTTAAAAGTCGGCGATAAACGAATAGCGGACGATTTGTTGGAAGCGTATTGGCGAATTATATTATCTTGAAGAAACGAATTGGCCCCAAATCTTGGAGGACACAAGAGACTGCCCCAACATTTTTAATTTAATCGGCTGGAGAGAAAAGAGATAGGCGGCTAGCCCCGAAAACTAACGCGGGTTTGGCAACGTATCTGGGCAACGGGAAGTTTCTTGCATTGATCTGATGATTTAAAGCTAGGTTTTCTATTTTGTATGTTCACAAAAACTTATATTGTAAATGTTAAAAAATAATATTGTAAAAAGCACGCCACACATAAACAAATACTATGTAGAAGTAGACAGATAATAAATTATAAATTCAGTATTGCTAACCATCACAACTGGTTATCGAAGGTTAGTAATTCCAAGAAACAACAATGTACATTATCTCAGTAAAACAAGTTGGTAATAAATCTTATTATTATTATATTATTTATTATCTGTGTACTTCTCATAGCAGCGCGGCAGTTGCCACAGCAATTTCTCCTAGCGCTTGGGTCTACTTTGGTCGCGAGTAGAGAGCGAAGAGCAATCGGCCCGGCCGCGCCCAAAGCAGGAAAAACATGAACGGCCCTGATAGGAACATCATCGTATCTGTTCCTGAATGCAATTATGGGAAATTATAAGTCGCATTGGGGCCAAATTTTATAAATGCCCAAGAACATAGATGAGGATGAGGTCATTTCCAGAGCCCAGGGGAATAACTCGTCCCACCAATACAACAATGTGATAATATTAATACATAATAATAGTATTTTTAATGTTAACAAATTATATATAACAGTTCGTATATAATTTACAAATAATTAACCGTTAAGTAGCCCTTGAGTTTCAACAGTGGTTGGCAATTGCGATAAGAGGAACAAATGCCCAAGTTATAGTTCCAGCTAACAACTGCGACAAAGTAGTGAAAAGTGTTTTAACCACAGTAAGAAGAAGAATGATCATTATTACCATTATCATCATTAAATTCTTATGTATGCAAATTGTTGGATGATTGTGTCACTTACCTCAGTTGAAACGTCCGCGTTAATTGGCTTCGATTGGCATTTTCCGTCTGCTTGAATTTATTATTTCCCTCGCAGTTGAAGGCGGTTCTGAAAGAATAACTCTTCCACGCAAACGACGCGACGCGACGAGCAGAGATCGAAATAAAATGAAAACCGCTCTCGGGGTGAGGAAGCGGGGATCCCGCCTCCACCCTCATCTCTCCTCCCATCCCCGCCTCCTCCTCCTTTCCTCCCATCCAGTCATTCACTTCTCCACTTATAACAGCCCTCCCACGCCCTGTCTCGCACTGCCCCACAATGCCACGCCTCACCCCGCTCTTCTCAGCTCGCCTACCTCCATTCCGTCCCGCCCTGCTCTATCTCTTCCCGCCCCCCTCCATCACCCTGGGTAGGCCCGCTCTGCTTCCGACTGTCTCTCCCGACCTCACTTCGTCCTGCCTCATTCAGCTTCGCTCTGCCCCTCTGAGCTGCAACCCTCCCCGTCCCTTCCCGCTCCACCCCGCCTCGCCCCGCCCCCCTCCGTCCTACCTGCTTCCGTCCTGTCCTGCTACATTCTGTCTCACTTCATTTCATCACGCCCCGCTGCTCTTTGCCCACCTCATCACTCTCCATTTCTCCCCGCTTCGTCTCGCACCACCCCACCCGATTTGTTTCCGTTCCACACCACCCTTTCCCCACCCCTCACCGATCCCCGCTCCGCTCCATCCTACCTGCTTCCATCCTGTCCTGATACGCCCCGCCTCTCCTTATTCACCTCACTTCGCTCCACTCCACTCCGCTTCATCCCGCGCAACCCCATCCGATTTTCTCCCCTCCACATCACCCTTCCCTGCCCTTCGCCGCCCCATCCCTCACCACCCCGCTGTACTCCGCCCCGCCCCTCCCCGCTTCGTCCTTTCAACTCCGCTTCGTCTCGCACCATCCCACCCAACTTTTCCACTCTGCACCACCTTTCCTCGCCCTGCACCCTCACACCCGCTCACCACCCCGCTACGCTCCGCCTCGCCCCACTCCGCTTTGTCCCGCACCACTCCGCTCCGTTTGACACCAACCTCCCTGCCATTCGCCGCCCCATTCCTCACCGCTTCACCTCTCAAACAACCCCGCCATTCACTGCCCCGTCTCGCCCCGATCCGATTCGCTCCGCCCCGCCCGATTTTCCCCGCTCCGCCCCTTCTCACGGGGGTGCGTCGCCTTTTCCACGCCGTCTGGGGCGCCGGAGGCGTGGGCGACGGGGGAGGGGGCACACGGAGCCTTCTAAGAGCCGAAGAGCCGCCTCGGGCGCTGATCTCCAGAATGCGGCGGTCATGTTCGATCTATCGATCCTTCTTCCTCCGCTGCCCTCCCCTTCTTCCCTCTCCTACCCCCTCCCCCTTCCTCTCTCCACTCCCCTCTCCCAGCGCACGGCGTTCGCGAGAAAGAAAAGTTCTCCCTGCGCTAAATTTTTATTCCTTTTTTCTTGGGAGGAATTCTATCCGATGAGGCGTTGAGATGATAAAGCAATCGGATATCTCTTTTGCCGCGATACAATTTTTCTAACGAAAGAAAACGCTTTCTCTACTACGAAAAAGAAGACGAAGGCGTTAACGATTCTTGAGAGAAGTGAGTTGTTAAAGAACTTACAAACGCGATGAAAGCTCCATCTGTTGTGTGCGGTTCTCTTTATTCCGTGCCTCAAGTTACAAGACATTGTGTTTCACGCTTTCACAGGCGCTTTGAAATCAAACATCACATTCATAAATAAAATATATATTGTTCTATTTTGCTTGGACAGTAATGTATTATTTTCTGAAAGAGAAACACACACATTCATTTATATCATTAGTCTGTACGCATATGGTATGATTTATTAAGAACAATTGTTTCACCGTTTTGAATCTAAACAATAATTGAAAAGGTTTCAGTCAGATATTCACTCTTTAATGTGCTGATGCAATCAAAACATTTCAAATATCCGAGTAAAATAAAAAGTGAGAATGTGAGAAGCAAATAAAATTATATTTCACCAGATTTGGAGCCATCACAGATTCAGTTTCTACAAAACTACTTTATTGGATTAAATATCCTATTTGAATTGAAGGAAATGCTTGTTTTCTTACTTCTAACGACTAAATATATGAAATACCTTGAAATCATAAAGTATGTAATATTACAGATCTTTAAAAAGCGACACAATAACTCAGAACTAACGAAAATAACTTGAAGGAGCATCCCGTTTATGCAAGAATAAATCAAAAGGATAATAACTTTTTAACATGTTCATTTTATAGATATCATAAATAAGATACAATGTAAATTGCTCATAAAGGTATTTTTCACGCGTACAGTACAGAGATATAGAACAATAATATCCAGTTTTTGATAGAGTTCTATTATCTATTTCACGCTAGCATAATACACTTAAAAATATAATCCTTTTCTGTGTAATGAAGATGAAACAAAAAGAAATAACTAAAGGTGCAACCTGAGAAAATTGTTAATAATGAACACCATTTCAACGTCAGTTACTTTTAAATTCGCATTTATATTTGTGGAACGTCTGTTCAAACGGCGCCCTTTCCATCATAGCAAACTTTTCAGGCAACGAAAACACAGGGTAATTAAATGTAAATAATTAGCCCCTTTTGAACAGAATGACAAAGTAAGCGTATCATTCAACCGAGAAAGAAATCGAACTGAACGTTTCTTTCTATATTAACGAAAACCGCAAACGGAAAACGGGCAAATATTTTTAATTTGTTAGTGGAAATAGCTCCATTTGAACAGACGCTACTTGTTTAGAAATCGATTTGAGACGTCTCAATTATGAAGTCTAGATCAATATTCGTGATTCGAAGGAATAAAGTACAACAAGGTCTAAATCTACAATAAGTCTACAAGAGACGCATTATGCGTTTCAAGGCACCAAGGTGTTGAGAGAGCAAGAACCCAAATAAGAAAGATAGCACTCTGGAAATAGAGTATTTCCCGCGTCCACTATAAGATTAGTGACAGTCGCAGCCGAAATCCTTCCAGCATGGTCAGAAGAAAACATCTGAAGTTATTTCTCTCAAGAAAAAAGAACAATAGTTGTAGAAAAATAAAAATAATAATTAGATTTTTTACAAATAAATTATCTTGACTTAGAAAGCTCATCTTAATAACAAAAACATCATTCCGTAAAATTCGTCTTTCTGGCAATAAAGCATTACATAGTGGAACGTAAAGCGTATTTAATGATCGAACTGACAAGCGTTAGTAATCCATAACCATTGTCATTAGTGAGAAGATTATCTAGAAGCTAGGAGTCAAAACTGACAAACAAAATATACAATAAAGAGAGCAATAAAATAAGAAAGAATAAAGAAACCTAAAAATTAACATTTTAATATTATATACCAGGTTTCTCTAAAAACCAGGTATCACGAACTGTTTAAAGGAACAAAACCGTTAAGTATACGCGAGTGCACCTTTGTACTAGGATCTCGATAATACAATCTTGATCAAAATCATTTTCGAACGAACAGCGAAATGAAATGCTTTGCACAGACTTGTGAATTGATTATTTATTCAAAAAATATTCACTCAATGGTGAAAAAGACACCACTCAATATATTTCACTCCATTTTAAGGAATATTTTATTGGTTTAAATAATAGTTCTTTTTAGCAACTGGATCATAGAGTATCTTCGAAAAATACCACACAATACGATTAGGTCGAAGTGGAAATATAGAAAAAAATAAAATATTTTCACATTTTCCTTTCACAAATAATTTATTTGTACTTTTATGTGATGTAGAGAAAGGAAGCCATGCAATAACGTACTTTCGCGAGTGATTGTTAGGAACAAACATTGAGGCTCGGAAGCTACATTTGTTTTTACAATTTTGATTGAAAATACCAAAATAAAAAAATAAAATATGTTTTTCTCGAAAATGAAATCATGTAAATAAAAAATGGAGGTACATCGTTTCATGACATTTCTTATTTAAGCCTTTTTCCGACATTATCACTTCTATGCCTACAGCTACTAAATCCTGATTAATCCATATCCTGATACAACGCAGTCATGTGCCTCGGTGAATTAAGGGCTTAGAGCAGCATTATTGTACCAGGAGTCGAAGTCTGCGGGCTCCAGCCCCGCATTAAGCATGGCTGTTGTTACCTTGTGATGGTGGCGAAGTTTGACTTTCCCATACTACCAGTACATCATCTCAATTATTATCTTTAACTAGTATCGTCATTCGCATCCTCATACACATCCTTCAATTTTTAATGTTGTGGAAACCAAAGGCAAACCGCCGTAAATGTAATTATCAGCCAACGAAATGGTAACCGCATCCCTCGACTATGCTAACGGACATGTTCAAGAAGATATATTCATCATAAACACAAATGTCATTTTGAACAAATGCGTATATTTGAAAAGTTTAAAAGAGAAGAATAAAAGAAAACAAATTAAAAAAATTAAACACGCAAGCGTTATTACGCGGCTTGTACTTTATACTTCCCATTTCTGCCTACGTTAAGAGGCTTCGTGAAATTCAAAAAGCAATATTTTGTACCATCTCATAAAGAATTCCCCAACTAAAAGAGTCGCGACTAGTTTTTAATGTTTCAAACATTAAGTAGGTATTAAAATCTCGAAACAGTTCAAAATATTCATTACTCGGATGACCCCGGTAAGTGAAGTGAAATTTTGCTTAGCACACTCAAAGTGAAGAAATTAGTGAATTTTTCTATCGAAAAACACATTTTAAACCATTTTCAGTATATTAAAGAAAGAGGTATACCGCATGAAAAGAGGAGTAAATGAAAGAAGTGAAAGTCCATTGCGACATTTAAATGTAACTGCGACTTATAACAAAGTAAACATGTTCATAGTGTGACGTCCAAAGAATGATACTTGATCTCTCTGACAGGGGTTGAGCCAAGTAACAAAGTATACAGCAAGGCGGGCGGAGGGCGTGAGGTGAATATGGAAAACTGAGAACTTTAGATTTCTGCGAGCCCACAGTTCGACACATCAGAATTCCTTGTTTAATATTTACTTATATACAAGTATATTTATCGTCTTACATTTAATGCATATTTATTTACTATACAGGGTGAATCATGTAAATTTAGCACTCCTGTAATTTTTGAACGGTTGAAAACATTGCAATGCAATTTTCACGAAAGTGTAAGAGGGAATTGGGATAATTGATACATGTATTCGTTTTGATTTTATCACTTGTATTTTAAGAGATATTAAGATAACTTTGTTTTCTCCAAATGGAAATATACATATTTTTTGAGTATATCATGACGAGCGTAAAAAACTATCCAACTAAGTACGTCATATGTTAGATAAGCATTTTTTGAGTAATTTTGATTTTTTTGCGACTCGTGTTTAACGTATATTTTAAAGTGTAACATTCCACCAAACAAGATCGTGCGGACTCTCCCTGCTCGCTCCTGCTCGGGGCGTTACAATAGCCGTTATAACGAGTCGTGAAAAATCAAATTACTAAAAAAAAAAAAAATGCTTATCTAATATATGACAATATGTGTATTATAGAATTCGTCTTTTTACGCCCGTCATGGTAGACTAAAAAATGTGAATAGTTCCATTTGAAAAAAAAAAGTTACCTCAATGTCTGATAAAATTCAAGTGATAAAACGGAAACAAACACATACATCATTTAGCCCCACATTGTAATGGACATTTGTGAAAACTGCATTGCAATTTCTTCAACCGTTCAAAAATACAGGAAGTGCTAAAGTTATGTGACTCACCATGTTTATAAGAAATACTGTATTTTAATAACTTTAATAGCTTTCGTTCCTTTTTGGTTTACATGCGCAAACAGCGTAAAATACAAACAATTTAGCAGAAGTAACACGAACAACGTACACGAAAATATATGTATCTTTCTGAGCATTTGTATTGAATGTGCTGCATCTCACTCAGACACTTTCAATACACAAATGACTCACTTATTTCCCAATTCATATTTTCCGTCCGCCTTGGTAGAAACTACACAGTGGGAGAAGAAAGACGAACTGAATGATCGTTGTGTTTGCGTCAAATCCTCCTGGCTGAGCGCGCAAAGGCGGCTGGCTGGCTCAGTCCCAGTCGTCCTGCTCTTCGCCGGGCGCCTCCGAGGAGAAGCGGCGCACAAACTCCTCGTAGCTGTCCCTGCCGCCGGCGCCCGGCAGCCACGGCGACTCGGCGTGCAGCATCTTCTCCAGGTCCGCGTCCCAGCCCTCGATGCCGTCGCCCGCGCCGTCGCCCGCGGCGTCGCCCGCGCCGCCCGCCCTCGCTGGAACAAGGGGTGCAGATTGATTGTTAGTGATTCTGGGCACGTCAACTATTAGGATCATTCGTCCTGTAAGTGCAGTGCATGCTTTTTCATCGGGAGGTGACCGTGATCTTCCTCCGCTGGATTGTGAGATCCGGCGCCGACCTACCGTCGACTAGCGGTGTTTTCCCACACCAGGTATCTCCTATCAAGTTCTAAGTCCCCGACCGGTCTCCTGGCATGTGTTGTAGTTTAGTTCATGTTAGTGTAAGCGCGCGCGCGCGCGTGTGTATGTAAGGGGTGAGGATAGGACAAGGAAGAGGAAGGAAAGATCGCGCGCGGTCCGTGGCCCGCTTGTTAGGGTGGTGCTCCGCCATTGCGTGGAGAGATTGAGAGTGAATAGTGATTGTAAGAGTAGTAGAGAGTGGTGAGTGATGAGTGGAGAAAGTGAGAGTGGAGAGTGATTGTAAGAGTAGTAACGCATTCCAGATTGATTGTAAGAGTAGTAGAGAGTGGTGAGTGATGTGTGGAGAGTCATTGTTAGAGTGGTAGCGCATTCCAGATTGATTGAAAGCGCAGAAGAGAGTGGTGAGTGATGAGTGGTACTCACTCCGTAGCCCGTTTGTTAGGGTACTGCTCCCGCATTCGCCTGGTGTTGATCGGAGAAACCATGGAAAACTACCGATCAGAGCAGCCGGGCTCTAGAATCCTCCTCCAGACAGCGACTGAATTCGACTTAGCCGAAAAGGTAGTGTCGAAAATTCTGCCGCCGTCGGGACTCGAACCTAGGACCTCCCGGTCAGAGGCGCTGCAGTGGCGTGTCTCGAGCTGTGTATGAGGGTGATAACTGCAAGTCTCACTTGACTAATCTGAGAACATGTAACTCCTGAGTGGAGATAACCCCTGAAGGCACCCTTTCCAGGTACGGAAACCAACGAGCATGGGTGACGGAGACGCGTTCTGGCGCAAATAGAGACATCAGCCATGGCGAGGGAGGAATTAGTTGAGAATTTAACTAAAAAGCGCGGTTTCAAATTGCGATGCCACACATGTTGGGCGATCAGTTACGAGCTTAGAGCTTGTTCCGGCTGGGGCGGATCCACGCTGGTGGGAGATATGTTATTGGGGAAAATTCAGCAAGCCGACGTGTAGGTCGGCGCCGGATCTCGCTATCCAGCTGGGAAATATCGCCACTACCTTGCGCGACAAAAAGTTTTCATAATCTTCATGGTCTCAGAGAAGATTTTATTCGTAATTGTCTTGAGTTTATTGGACACAGCCTTCGGTTTTCACGGGACTAATGACCATAGCAGTTACCGGCTGAGGTGACTCAGAGCATCAATCGATGTTACTGCAGTACCTCTTACCGGGAAGTCCTAGGGTTAGAGTCCCGATGGTAGTAGTATTTTCGACTGTAGATAGATAGCTAGGTCGAATGCACCCGCTCTCTGGAGAATTTCAGACGCCGGCTGCTCTGATCGGTAGTTTTTCATGGTTTGTCCGATATCCTACGCCAGGTGAAAGCCGGAGTAGTACCCTAACAAACAGGTAAACGGACCGCGAGTGATTTTTCCGTCCTCTTCCTTGTCCTATCATCTCCCCTTGCTCAAATACTTGTACTTACATGCACTACACTAACACACGTGTCGGGAGATTAGAGTTTGTCCCGGTTGAGGCGGCGCCATGTTGGTAGGAGATATCTGTTTGGGGAAAAATCCCACAAGTTGACTTGTAGATCGGCGTCGGATCTCACCACCAGCTGGGAAAGATAACCGCTACCTTAAGCGATAAAAACACCCATAACACTTACGGGATTAATGTGCTCGACAGTTGACGCACCGTGAAACAAAATAATCGATAAATTAATTCGATATAGTTAATCGGAAACCTACTATAAAATGAGTCCTGGAACTTACAATCTGCATTGTGTATTTAAGGAGTTCCAAGGACGTTATTAGGGGATCAAGCGGCAACAGAATGTTCGAAGGCTTTTTGTCGTCAGAGATCATTAGATCTTGATCGTTAGAGATAAAGATTAACGCTCGGGGTACATACATAATTTTATTTTTTATCTACTTTATTGCTTCAGATTTACTTATTTACTAATTAACTAGATGTTACGTTGACTCGGTTTGTATTTCCATCTTTCCTCCCAAAATTCCCTTTCATAATTTCCTCCACCAGAGAACATACAGCATCATTCAACTGCTTTCATATTTCCCTGGTAACCTCAGTTCCCTCGATCCAGATAAGTTGTGCAGTGAATATCTAGCTCCGTATCGAAGGCAATAACAAACAAAAACCGGGAGCGGTAGCTCAGTGCATCAACAATCACTCACTACACTACCACACATGCCGGGAGACCAGTCGGGAGCTTCGAGCTTGTCTCGGCTGGGACGGTGCCCCGCTGGTGGGAGAGTCGTGGTTAGGGGAAACCCCGTTAGCCGTCGATAGGTCGGCGCCGGATCTCGCCATCCAGCGGGGGAATATCACCGCCATCTCCCGAGAAAAACATGCACTACACTAACGGGACTAATGACCGAAGCAGTTGACGTGCCCGGAAGCACTAAAAAATCAAATCAAACAACTTATCAGCAAAAAAAATTAAAAAAATAAAAATGGTTTGCAAGTATAGGAACGCACCAGGGCGCGGGCGGTCGGGCATCTTGAGGCGCTTGATGCCGCCCTTGCGCAGGAAGTCGGCGTCGTCCAGGTCCAGGTCGTCGTGGTCGTGGTCGAGGTCCAGGTCCAGGTCGTGGTCGTGGTCCAGGTCGAGGTCCAGGTCGTCGGCGCGCCAGGCGCGCGTCGGGGCCGGCTGCTGCTGCAGCACCGCCGCGAACAGCACCGCCACCAGCAGCAGGCTGCGTCCGCGCCACATGTCCTGCGGACAGCGCGCGGCGCCGGGCATTACAGCCTGCTTGTTAGCGCATTTATTAAGGTCCAATGGGTTAAATTAAGGGAGTTTAAGATAATATTTTTACCTACAAGTAGTAAAGTTTTAGTCAGATAAAATAGTTATGATACAGAGAGAGTCACGTAACTTCAGCACCTCCTGCAGTTTTTCAACGGTTGAAGTTATTGCAATGCAATTTTCGCGGAAGTGCATGAGGGAATGGGACTAATTGATATATGTATTCATTTCTATTTTATGACTTGCATTTACGAGATATGAAGGTAACTTCTTTCAAATGGAACTATACTTATTTTTAGTCCATTATGACGAGCGTAGAAAGACGAATCGAATTTATATATTAATTATAATTTTTAGATATTTAGATATTTTTAGATATAGTAGATAATTTAGATATTTGGTTTAGTAATTTTGATTTGTTTGTGCTCAGCTTTCCTTGCCAAGGCGCGCGTTAGTAGGGGGAGCACTGCGCGACCTTGTGGGGTGGACAGTTACATTCAAACTATTAAACACGAGTCGCAAAAATCCGTTAAACACGAGTCGCAAAACTCAATATTACTCCAAAAACTGCTTCTCTAACATATGACAATGAGTATATCATTGGATTCGTCCTTTTACGCTCGTTATGATAGACTAAAAAGATATGCATAATTCCATTTGATAAAAGCAAAGTTGCCTCAATATCTCGTAAAATACAAGTGATAAAATAGAAATGAATACATGAATCAATTAGCCCCATTCCATCACGCACTTCTGTGAAAACTGCTCTGCAATAACTTCAATCGTTCAAAAACTGCTAGAGGTGATAAACTTACGTGACTCATCCTGTATATAGTGGTAAAAGTAGCATGTTACTTTGCAAATACGAAAGGTTGCGACATTAGGCCGATAGACCAAGCGGCGCAATTCTACAGGCAAAATAAAATCACTTATACCATGTGCGTTATACACTACTTTTTAGACAGCCATACTGACTTTCATTTCTTTTCAATTCAAATATACAAATCCCTTAATGATAAATTATGGCCAATAGTAGCTGATGCGATCAGACGAAAGAATTTTGTTTTATTTCTTGCATTCACAACTTTGTCTAAACACTTGAGCATTGTGTTACTTTTAACACTAGTTCTAAACGTTGAACATTTAGCTTGCTTTGCATTTAGTTGTAGATTTAGATTACATTTACACATAACCAATTTTACTAGGGGCTGTCTAAAAAGGGCTATCTAAAAAGCTCAATTTTACTAGGGCTGTCTACATTTACATGTAATTTTACTAGGGGCTAATAAAAAGGTATTTTTATAAAAAAAATACATTAGTTGCGCTCAAAAAAAGTAACTCATAGTGCTACAATAAGATACTTTCTCGTAGAATTTCTTGGTAACGATAACGTAATATTATAATATTGCAACTTCTATTTTATCAAAACTTCAGACTAATTATTGAAGTGCCGAACAATATTTTATTCTATTGTATAAATGTGAGAGTACGTATGTTTTATGTACTACAAAACTTTAAAACCACTGAAGTCGATGGTTCTCAAATTTGACACGAATAACTTTGAGCGGCCAAGAAAAATCTAGAGAGAATACGGACGATACTGACACTTTTCCTCCTCTTTGTGTCACTGATTATTACTCAATAACTACTCATTTTTCAATATGCTTAATAATATTTAAAGATCTAAAATTGAGAGATAAATTGCATTGAGAAAGAAGTTTCTCATTTTGATATTGGATGTGTAGAACAGGTTCGAATATAAATGTGAGCTTCGCAATTTCGAAATTTTCATAGTTTTAATAAATATCAGAACTATATCATGTCAATAAAAACACACAATTTCGCAAAATTATTTACATTTTTAACATTATTTTACTTAATACCATTCAGTTTGTGCATTGCTTGAAGACATACTTTCAAAGATTAAAATCCTCATTTAAGACGAAAGAAAGATTCTTATTTAGTGAAATAATTGTCACATGGCAATTTTATTTCATTCAATAGAATAGTATCACACTAACTAAAAATCCGACTTTAGTATCATCGATATCAATAAAACAAATATATATAGCTTCCTTACTATTATTATACTACAATTAGCGTTGCCACAGTATTTAAACACTTACTTTGTTTGCTATGTAAAAATAATATAGAACTGGTGAATGAGAAGCTGGGCTTATCACGTACGTATAAATATTAACTGATGCAGTTGACAGATGAGATTCGACAGCAGAAAAGCCTCGGTCGTACCTGCAACAAATTGTTTTCCAGTTTCGGATGTTTGTCTTCATACAAATACATAAAACCTTCCCTTGTAGAATGAAAATAATCAATATATTCACATCAATAATATTTACATAGACACAATTGCTTCATCATTGCACGTTAAAGGACACATTCATTTGCTCAAACAAGTAATTATTGTCAATGTGCGAAAACTCTGTCGTTTATTGTGGATAAAGAAAGTCTGCCCTTTCAAAATGAATTCAGATTTGAAATTAAAAATTTTTCAATTAAACTGACAGAAATTACTATTGTCAAGTGATGTCCAGTTTAACATTATTAAAAATCATTTACGATATTAACTTAAGATTGTATTACAAAAATACTTTGAAAAATACTTTAGTTTTTTCTTAGCAAGTGTTCAGAATATAATATTGCATTAGTACTTGTATTACGGAAATTAATTTTGTCAACATAGGTTGGAAAGGATTCAGAAAAATTGTATCACATTTGAATCCACAATTTCAGACTAAAAGGAGATAATTGGACATTCTTTTTATTTGTCATATATACTTCATACTACAAAGAAGATAGAGCTGGTCTGTGTGAATGGTCGTGTTTGCAGAGATCGAATTACCAAAATTATTGAAATTATAAAAAGAGCGAAGAATAAAACAAAAGTTCTGTGGTTCAATACTTTGTATTAAAACTAAAAAGATAATAAATATTGCTAATATAATATTGAAGGAATTTGATCTTCCATATTTCGAATAAATTATATTTTCCTATTAAATGTAATACATATCTGGGATGTTTCTACACCAATAGTGAAAGGTATTTAAAATTCAAGAGCGAATGTCAAAGTGGTAACCATACGACGAAATCATACTGTAAAGAAATATTCTGAGGAAAATTCTAAGAAACAAAAATGTACGAGATTCCAGTTAAAGTAATCAAGTAAGCATTGAAGAAGATATTAAACAAAATACGACGACTACTTATGAAAAATAATCAGCATATACGCGATTGTTATTTACATTAATTATATTCAACAAACGTTATAATTTCGGCGACTCTGCTCGATAAAAATTTTAAATGAATCCACGACCTCACCGGCTTAAAGACTTCCACAAATGCATTGAACGTGGTAACAGAATTAAAGCAAAGTTTCTTTTAGGTAAGTGAAGTGTTAAATGCGTTTAGAAAATTTTAATCAAGTTCATTAGAGCCACTTCAAGACAATCTAACTTTGAGGAAGGTTTCGCTTAATTTACCCTCAATATGGTATAAGTTAGAAAAAGAAATCCAGAAGTTAAAGAGATTAAGTGGAAATTACTTATGAATATAAAATTTGAAGAAAATTGAGCGAATGGTGTAGTTTAAGGGGGTGTTCTCTGACGGCGGAGAGAGAAAAACGATATCTCTGTAAATTGTAACATTTTAGAGATGTATTAAAAATATTTTTTCGATGAACGTAACTGAGACGGACTCATGATTTTTGTCATTACCTGTAAAGAATGCGGCAGAGAATAAAAGTGTGTGTGTGTGTGTGTGTGTGTGTGTATACATGCATGCATATGATCTCAATAATGTTCTTCTATAACATTCCAGTGCTTTCTGCAAAATGCTCGACTTCCGGCAAAGCATTTCACAAACATAAAATTACCCGTTTAGCCCTTACTGGAGCGAATCTGGATATTTCATTCTACTCTATTTCTGATCTTTAATCCAGAATATGAAATGTCAGTTTTATATAGTTGTCCGCAAAAGGTATTTCATAATATCGTTTATACTGTGACCTACCAACATGTTACACATTTATTTACTAATATTTGTCGTAAATGGGGTAAATATATAAGGATAAACAAATAGAAATATGGCGCCCTAGCAACGGCAGCCGAGTGGTTGTGAAGGTGAATAAACTTCATTCTGGCATTGGACCTGAGGGCACGGCTAGCTGATCAAGTAAACAATTTAGGGATTGGTTGAGAAAGCAATGTCAGTCTAGAGCATAGCTAGTTGATTATGTAATCAATTTAGGGATTGGCCAGGAGAACAGTGACAGTCTATTCACGACGGAAGCGCGTCGAATGTTTCTGGTGAAAAACAGTAGAAAGAAATAGACCTAGTCTTGAAGGGCTGAACAGAAAGATTATTTTCACATTCTGACATGTCGTGGTGCTGTGCGGGTCGCTCGCGGATGATTAATTTTGTGAGATTGGGACTTGTAACTTTTTCTTGAGAGTGAATAGTTATCGCACCTTGAGTAATTCTTGAGTGCGACGAACGGAAATTAGAATTTTCTCGGGATGAAATAACGTGATGGACTTCGAATAATTTGCGGTGTAAAAATGTGTAACTTGTAATTTTCGTGTGTGAGTTAATAATTTCAGTCTGATAGAATTTATAAGATCTACAACAAGTTGGGACTCTGAATATTTTTACGATATGCGGAAATTAGAATTTGAATGAATTTGTACGCAACAGGACATGAAATAATTCTGAGTAAATAATAGTTTGCTGAACTTTAACATTCTCGGTGCGTAATCAAAAAGAACTGGCAACTTTCATGAAGTAAATTAAATTAGAACTACAAGTATTTGAGGCGGTGAGGATCAGTGATTCGACAACATTTGTGCAAGAGCAAGAGAGAAAAATCTGGTACTTGGACTTTGGAATTCTCGTCACCGAGGAGAAGAGGAAAATGGTTCTTCGTGGCGCCCTCGTTCAAGTGCGCGCGAAGACGGGTACTGCAGGATAAGGTTCGAAAGAGCTCATGACCAAAAGAACATTCTTTATTTCTTACAAATGTTTCAAGTCATATTTTTCCTGGCATTGAGAATAAACCATAAGTTTCTCTTTGAAATAGAACAAACGATTTTCATTTTGCCAATTCCAGCTAATACGTAGCCAGACAATATATATTTGTTTTCAGATTCCTCGCCACTCTGTATAGATGGCAGATCGGATAATCGGCTATTAGTAGGTAATAGCGATTATTTATAACGAAACCCATCGACCCAGCTAGCGGGATATTGATTTTATTTAGATAACGGTTGAAGCATTAATTTTAATAACATTAACGTAACCTTTCCTGGCGCCCATGTTTAAAACATAAATTCGGAACGGGTTAAATCGAAACGCCCAATAATTTTATAAGCAGTTTGTGTGTGGGCATTGTTCCAATACATTCTCCGTTAGAATTGGAGATTTTTTTATCAAATTTGAGAATGGCGTCGTACAAGCTGGTGATTTGCAAACCTTCCGCGATGAATACTAATTGCACAAAGCTTGTTAGAAAAGCCGTCTACCTCTTGTTTATTAACTAAAACGGATTTGCAGACTCACGTTCTTAGACTGATAAGTCGGAGGTCTTCGTGCTTCACCTAGTAGGTTTAAGAAGAAACATCCTCTAAGTTAAATACATAACCACTATACTTGTTTTTTTAACGTGGCCGATGACATTAGAACATTTTTACACCTTCTGCCTTATAAAAAGATTATTTTTAATTAATTCGCGAACGTCATTTTCAACGGGGCTCATGGCCTCAGACATGTGCTTACCACTGTTAAAACGATTGAAAGAAAGAAAGACGAAATAAATCGAAATTTTACTTCTTTGATTCTCATTTCTTAGAATTACGCACAGGGATGAGAGTCAAAATAAATTTGTTGTGTTGGAAGCCTAACTAGAAATGAGTCCATAGATACCAGGTCAAAAGAAATGGTATAGTACAACTATATTACATGTAATGTATTAGTATGTTTCACAAGGATTACGAAATATTAAGACCACAAGTTGAATGAATGTTCCATTGTTAAATATTCCAGTCATTGTTAATAACTATTAATAATGTTGTGACGTTTGGTAATATTCCAAACATTTCAGTACTCTAAAAGATTCGAATTCATTGTTTTTTTCGTGTTTCCGGGCGCGTCAACGGCTTTGCTCATTAGTCCCGTTAGTGTAGTGCATGTTTTTTTCAGGAGATGGTGATCTTCCCTCACTGAATGGCGAGATCCGGCGCCCACCTACAGTCGGCTAGTGGGGTTCCCCCTAATCAGGACTCTCCCACCAGCGGGGCACCGCCCTAGCCGGGACAAGCTGTAAGCTCCCGACCGGTCTCCCGAAATATGGGTAGTGTAGTGCATGTTAGTGTGTGTGTGTGTGTAAGGGGAGAGGATAGGAGAAGGAAGAGGAAGAAAAGATCGCGCGTGGTTCGTGGCCCGTATGTTAGGATACTGCTCCGGCATTCGCCTGCTGCTGATCGGAGAAACCATGGAAAACTACCGATCAGAGCAGCCGGACGCTAGAATTCTCCTCCAGACAGCGACTGAATTCAAACTAGCTGAAAAGCTAGTGTCGGAAATCCTGCCGCCGTCAGGACTCGAACCTAGGACTTCCCAGTCAGAGGCGCTGCAGTGACATCCGTTAATGCACTGAGCTACCGCTCCCAGTTCCAGATTCGAAGGCCGGAGTGGTCAGTGAAAGGGCGTTCTATGAGCTGCTGATCACAACACCCTGACCGACTTTCAGGGAAAGGGGTGGCGGCAGGTTCCGTCCTAAAGGGGTCGTTGACGTCACGTTTTCCCGAACTAACGAGAAAAGTTGAGTACATAAGTAGTATGGAAAACGGAACGGAACGCTCTCGTCTTGCGAAACACCGACGTGTGAGGTTGTTCTTCTCTTCCAAATTGTCGACGAGTAAGTAGCATTCCTGCGGAAACGTTAGGCTGGAGCATCCATCATGTAACAAAAGTACGTCATAATAACGAAACATGAAGAAACAAGAGGAGTGTAGTTATTCTGATTGAATTGACGAACTACAGTAAAATGTAAAATTAAAACATTATTAAAGTGTATGAAGTTATAGTAGTACGAGAAAAGGGGTGCAGGCGGAAGTGTTTTGTATTAAAGAGTAACAGGTGCGGAGAAGTGTAAGCATTCTGGCAGCGAATAAACTGATTTAGTACAAGCGGGTCGACAGACCTACATGATAACTGTGGAATGTAATTAACTGGAGGGCAAGAGTATGTCGAAGTCGGTGTCGAACGTGACTGCGAAGAAGACGGGACCTGCCCGTGTAACACGCGATTGGAGGCAGCGATGGACGGCGTGGAGGCTACCATGCGTTGTTGGAACGGGGCAAACTAGCTGCCGAGACAAGGTCACCGCCAGCGCTGCCAGGAGGGCGGTTCAGGGCTGCACTACGGTACGACTTTGACCGAGGCGACGATTCTTATCCAAGGTTAAAGGTACCTATTTTGCTAACAGCAAAGAGAAGCACGCGCCGCCCTGGATGGCCGAGGTGGCTAAGAGCGAGTACCGACTCAGCGCTTCGGTCCGAAGGGTCGCGGGTTCGAGTCCCGCCTTCGGCATGGCTATTTGTCCCTTGACTTTGTGTGTGTTGTCGCGGAGGGCCTCGCGTTCTGCTGACACCAGATCAGAGCAGCCCGCAAATGTGTTGGTCAAGTGTATGGTCGAATATGCGTCCCATCGGGGCATAAAGAGTAACCGGCTGTTGGCTGAATAAAAGCCCTAGGGTGGGGGGAGAGGCACGCCGTGTTATGATTAAAAGAGAAAATCACTCAGAATGTCTTAGTTTTAGAGGGAGTCGTCCGTAGATGTAGGCTTTTATGAAAGACATACTTCCTTAACTTTTTGTTTATTTCATGAATACATCTGAACCGTTTATTTGATTTGTGCATCCTCTGGAATTATCCCTTTCATACACCTTTAAGATCACGTTCCTAATAAAAATCAGTCTCTTCGGGGAGCATCGGATAACTTCGCCCCCATTAGGCACCTGATCGATTACTCAGGCGGAGGTGGACGTCAGAATACATTAATATTAATTAAAAAATAAATAAACAATGCCTATCAACAAACAAAGTATTCTGCCTAGAATTTGCTTTAATTATTTTTTCGAATTTGACTTTTTTTCAATTTAAAATCTCTGAGAAGTATTTTAGCGAGCGTACAGAACACACGAATAAAATTGCATAATATTATGATTTGAGACGAGCCAAAAGTGAGAACACAACACACGAATACCTAAGAGAAGCATGCATGCATGCCTGCGTTTTACTGGGACAGTCTTGACATTGTCGGATACCGTATAATATCCCGTGTTTCTGAAAACGTGCAAAATCCAAAAACACCGATTACAGAGGCAAAAATTTCTACCTTCGAGTATGCAGTTGCACCCTTTTGTAATAATTTGCTGTTATAAATATATTAAATTAAACGTATCATCTGAAAGTGATAGGAAAATAAAATAAGGGCAACGAAAGTGGTAACGTAGATAAAAACTCGAAATGTGTACTTTTCATAGCCTCAAGGTCATCAACTCCATATTATATTTGATCAAATCCAAAATGGCCAAGCAGATAGTTCCAGTACAGCAATCTCCATATTTCAAATGTCAATTATACAATTATAATATGTCTTATACAAATCTGTAAAAGCAAATGTGATTTTATGCTCAAAAATTTTTTTTTAAATTGAAAGTAATACTGAATGACCGAATTCGAGGGGAAACTGGCCAAATGAGTTTCGGCCTCTACTACAAACCGAAATTAGTGGTGCTAAAACTGCACGTACTATCTCCCCCCTATATGCACACAAAATTACACGAAAAGTATTCAAATTTTGGAAAAATTGTACATGACCTTATTTCGAAATTATATTTAAGAAACAGATTCCATTAAGGAAAAAATCTCTATATTCTTAATTGTAGATAGAGGAAGACGCCAAAAAGATTTTGAACTTGCAATTTTCGAAAAAGCAGTTTTCAATGAACATGAGACTTGCATCAATCTCTTAAACGTCCTTTTCACTATCCAAAAACAAAATTTAATTAAAAACGATGAAGCCAATTTTTTGAAAATGTCCCGGGGGCTTTATGTAAAGTACCCCCAAAATTAAATTATTGGTTTCAAATGCAAGGGGCCGCGACATCAGTCAAATCGATTGGAGATTATCAATTTTGGAGAAAATCCCCGAACGGTTTAGCCGAGAGCGTTGTTCACTGACCGGCAGACAGACGGACACAGAGAGACAAACAGACCGACAGACGAACAGACGGACGGACTGACACGAAATCTGTCTGTGTCACAGACCTTTTGCCGTCATTCGAATCAACGACCCACAAACATGAATTCTGGCTACACCACGTGTTGGGGGGATTTTTTTCTAAATTTAGCAACTGGATTTATCCACTTTTTCGTTACCAGGGCACGGCAGTAAGAGATTTTTTTGCCGAAAATTCCCTGTTTTTTCGCGTTTTATAGTCTCTCCACTCCGTGACGAGAACGTAAAAATTGCTCCTCACATGAACTTCCCCTCAAGGTCCTTCGTCTATAAAGTACGCTAGCTGCGCCGACGCAGGGTGTTGTACTCACGGTTGTGGCGGGCGCGAAAGCGCGAGGAGTGCGGGCCGGGCGAGCAGGCGAGGCCGAGTGCGCGACGCAGCCGTGTTGTGCGGCCGCCGGCCACGGTGTTTGCGCGTCGCCGTCGCGTCGGTATGGAAACGCATCGCGCCCAGCACGATTGCCACATGCGCGCCACCCACCCGGCCTCCGCACACCGCTCGACACCCTTGATTAGATCCCCCCTTCCGACTCCCACCCGCCGGCCGAGACCTCGCCCCGTCCGCGCTCTCTGCCCCCTGACCAGCACCTCGCCACACCGCGCTCTCCGCCCACATCCCCCTCCACCCACCACACTGGTCCTAGCCTTGCCCCCCGCCCGCCACCCTTCTTTCGACCCGCTCCCGCTCTCTCCCTCCACCTATCACCCAGTTTCTCACCTTGACCCCGCCCAGGGCCTCGCCTCGCCTCCCGTTCTCCGCCCACTGACCGGCAGATCGCCGCCCTGCTCGGGATCTCCGCCCACCACTCGCCATCACCCCCTCCCGCTTCCCACCCACTGGCCGAGAGCTCATCCCGTCCCCGCTCTCCGCCCACCGCCCGACATCCCTTTTTCGACCCACCCCAGCTCTTCCCATCCACAGGTCCTACCCTCGCGACCGCTCTCCACCCACCGCCCGACATCCTTGTTTCGACCCGCCCCCGCTCTTCTCATCCCCAGATCCTAGCCTCCTCCCCCCCCCCGCTCTCCGCCCTCCGACCGGCATCTTTGTTTCGACCCGCTCCTGCTCTTATCATCCCCAGGTCCTACCTTCGTCCCCGCTCTCCGCCCACCGCCCGGCATCCCTGTTTCGACCGCCGCCACCGCTCTCCCCACCCACAACCACCCAGGTTTTAACCTTGTCCACGCTCTCTGTCTACCGCTCGGTACCCTTGTTTCGACCCGCCTCCTCTGTGCCCCTCCACCCAGCGCCCATGTCCTGGCCTCGCCCCCGTTCTCCGCCCACTGACCGGCACACCGGCGCCCTGCCCGCGCTCTCCGCCCACCACTCGCCACCCTTGTTCAACCCCCCCCCCGCTCACCCCCCATTGGGGAGGACCTTGACTCTCCCCAGCACTCTGCCCGCAGCCCGGCACCTCGATTATATCTGCGCCCGCTTCCCCCCTTCATCCACCACCCAGGTTCTCACCTTGCCCCCGCTCTCCACCCACTGCTCGCTACCCTTGAATAGTCCCTCCCTTTTGCCCACCATCCACCAAACTCCAAGCCTCACCCCCGCTCTCCGCCCACTGACCGGCAACCTTCATACGGCCTCCCCCGCTACAACTCTCCACCCACCATCCAGGACATTCCATAGCCCCGCTTCCACCCTTCGCCAGGCAGTCTCCATTCCACTCACTCCCTTTTCCACACTCCACCCAACGCCCAAGACCTTGCCCCGTCCCAGCCTCCGGCCCCGCACCGCCCTCGCCCAGCCTGTAACCTTTATTTCTCCTCGTTCCACCCTCTCCTTCCACCCACCGCCCAGGATATCTCTCCTCTTTTCTCCCTTGCCTCGCCACGTCTCCGCTCACCACCCACCGCTCGGCCTCTCGGTCCGCTACTCACCCGCGTTCCGATCCCCCACCGCCCTTCACCCACCACTTACATCGCGCACCCTCTCTCCTTTGCCTCGTCAAGTCACCACTTCGCGCACCGCCAGGCTGTCCGCCCTTCTTAACCCACCTCACTAAGCCACATCAAGCTATGCCCCCCTCCCCTCTGCCCATCACCGCTTCCATGCCTCGCCTGCCCCACAAATACTGTAATGCCCCCTGTGGCTCCTCCGCATTTCTCCCCACCCCCACCACGTCGCGCCTCACCCCACGTTTCACTTTCGGGATGGGCTTAACAGCTTTTCTTCAATAACTGTTATCATAAGAACAGTCGACTCGTAATAACTGTTATTAATAACAGTTGGTCCATGAGCAGCAACTTAACATGACCGACTGCTAAGAATTAAATCAAAGAGCTACTAAGATTTATAGCCAATGTGAATTGAATATTAATAAAATAAAAGTGATTCGTGATTCGGGTTCACTATAATTTTACAGAGATCTACCCGGATTGAACCCCGTGTAACGTCATCACATGGCGGCCAGACCTTCGAACGTCTTTAGAGGGTGTCGGAGGCTGACGGCCACATGTGAACTAACAAAAGCGGGAAGAAACAAAGGCAACGGAAGAGGGAACTCTGACTCCCCATGACGCAAGGCGGCAGGGCAGTGGAGACTGGCCCCCCGGTGAGCGGTCATGTGGTCCCAGAAGCCACCCACATTCTCAGATAGGCTAGGGGGTGGAGGATCCCGTGGCAGCGAACAGAAACGGGGAGAAAGGAGTTCGTTTTGAGATTACCACGCGTGCGGACGCAACTGCTACCCAGGGAGGCAAAGGCGGAGGTACGACGCCACACTCGGTTCTCGCGGCGAAGGGTGAGTGGGCTCAATCAGTGGCGTGCGTCTACGCGTAAAGTAGCATAGTCTACGTCTATACGAAAACAACGCGTAGACAACGTACACTACGTAGACAAAGGTAATTAATGTAGAGAACGGTATTTTTGGGGGGGAGGGGAAATGGCGAATCTACGAGGATGGTTGGTTTTAGTGATTCCGGGCGCGTCAACAGCTTAGGTCATTAGTCCCGTAAGTGTAGTTCATGCTTTTCCTCGGGAGATGACGGTGATCTACCCCCGCTGGATGGCGAGATCTGGCGCCGACCTACCGTCGACTACCAGGTTTTCCCCTGATCGGAACTCTCCCACCAGCGGGGCACCGCCCCAGCCGGGACAAGCTCTAAGCTCACGACCGGTCTCCCGGAATGTGTGGTAGTGTAGTGCATGTTAGTGTAAGTGTGTGTGTAAGGGGAGAGGATAGGACAAGGAAGAGGTAGGAAAGATCGCGCGCGGTCCGTGGCCCGTTTGTTAGGGTACTGCTCCGGCATTCGCCTGGTGTTGATCGGAGAAACCACGGAAAACTACAAAGCAGGCCGCGAGAATTCTTCCCCATACAGCGACTGAATTCGACATAGCTGATAAGCTAGTGTCGAAAATCCTGCCACCGTCGGGACTCGAACCTAGGCCCTCCCGGTCAGAGTGACTGCAGTGACATCAGTTGATGCCGGTTTCTTGAGGTTGTTACGGAAGTTGTCATTTCTGCATCAGGAGCGGTATATTTTGTTTGACTTACTGAATCGAAAATAACGGTAATCAATATAATTTTAAACATGCTTCTACTGTTACTAATTATTATAATTTTTTGCGTTATTTGATGTGAAAAATAAATAAGCCAAATAAATTATATTGTCTACGTTGTTTACATGTATAAAAAGAGTCATGTATACTTCACGAGTATTTCGTGTAGAAAACATGCCTAGACGTAGAATTATATTCTACGATACAACGCTGGTCTCGATGCTACACCGCGGGCTTCCCCTGATCGAACTTCAGCGTAACATTCGTTTTCATATCGAATGTTCCTCACAACGCCGGCTCGTTAATGTGTTCTGTTGCGTCACATCGACACGACGGTTGCAATCCACAAACCACCATTACCATCATCGTCACCTTCGCTACTTCCCTCCACCACCATTACTGACAGTGCGGTCGTTTCCAGCACTTCATACGACAGTAAGGTCGTTTCGAACCACCAACGATTCTGCCACGACGATGTCATGCGCATTTCTGTTCGATTAGATTTACATTCACCTTGCCACTCATACACATCCGTCGCAATATATGGTAGGCTATTCATTTCATGAAACTGGTGGGAGAACAACATCGGTTTGTTGAATATTTCAAAATGAATGCTGTCAAGAGAAATAAAGTATTAATTCAAGGTTTGTGAAGTTTAAATTTATAAATACGTTCTAAAAGATATATTTGCTACTCTAGGTTTGTAGTTGGACATCAGTTATAATAAAATTAAACTCAAAACTAAATTCAGATATTCAAATTGTACTAACTTTCAATATTTTAGCAAAGCTCTTGGAGGCAGAAATTTATTTGGATAAAACTTCGGTAATATTTTTTGTCATGATACATATAACTTTTTCAGCATTCAGGCATGGAAAATGTACTTGCCCCTATTTATTCATTGGAAAGTGTAACTTATTGTTACTCGTACAGCAAAGAAGTGACACAACCGTATAAAACAACAGGTTACTGAAAAGCATATGCCACAAAGCAGAGGGCGTGATCCCCTGAAATTTTCAAAAGGGGCCCCTTAGTCGTACGTAACAAAAGATTATTTCCATTATTATGATAAAATTCTTATTTTCTCTTTTTTAAGCGGACAATTTGGGGTATTGATAAAGAATATATTTGTGGAAGAGACTTTCCAAACGATAAGATAACCCTGTAAATGGTTCAATATAAAATCAATTGTTTTTATTAATTGCAATATTTAAGTTATATTTTTCCTCCTTGTAGTGCGTTTTAGTTCCTAGAAAAAATGATATAAGAAAATAAAAAAAGTTTAATATAAAAGGGAGCCCAGAGGGTCTCAGAAATGTATTTAGCTCTCCCTTTTGTTTTAGGCTGCGCAGGCCTATATACGCATCTCACACGGAAGTGTCTTTGGCGTACTCATTTCAGGATGCTCAAATCGGCCTAAGAACTTCCTTTCGTCGCCTCGTCCTTTCATTAGTATGCCAAAGGTTCACTTTCTTTACTAAATGCGCAAAAGACACATTCTCTTTAGGCCACTCTTTGAATATTCTCCAGGTTAACATTTGTATGATGAAACAATATATAATCTATTATTGCCGTAACCTAGAAATCCCAGCATTCCATTGCAATAAAAATTTAACCCAAATAATGTTCCCGTTTAGACTACATTACTTATCATTTGAAGCAAGTATTTCACTGTACACACCTAGCGCTCGTGCTCAACATTTTGTTTATAGTCTGCCCGTTGTCATATGTCACTTGACTGTGTCATTCTCAAGATTCTTATGAACTCAAAAGCACAACCTCACCGTTGTCAGGTTTAACAACAGTGTCAGTACGAAATTCCAAAACACCAAAAATGTTGCCATCTTCGCATAAGTTTGTCATCTTTTTCAGCACCAGCAATAAACATGTGGCAAGAACCGTCACGGCGACAGATTGGCTTGCAGTAGCGCCCAATTACTCTCAGATGAAGGCTGAGGGGTCGAGTTCCGCGCGAAATTTGAAAGTTTTCAACTTGTGATTGCGGCGCAGTGGCTTCTCATATAATTTTTTAATCACAACTGAGCCATTATTTAATCATAACAATTCATCACTTAGCATCATTCACCCTTCATGATCACCCCAACCTCTTAACCTACATACAATATAATAAAAAGAGTTACAAGCTCTGCTCAAGAAAGATAAGAACATATAGGAGTAGGATTCCTTCGATGGATTGAGTATGCCACTCATAATCATCAGCTGACCCAGACGGTCGAGATAGTGAAGGCGGTCTTCTTTGAAGAATGCCGCTTGGGCACTTGTGTGTTGTGGAGTGGATGGGTCTCCCAACAACAATGTACCACCTAGCAACCTCTTATTTTCCTCCTCACCGGACTGATTGGCGCTTGGACCACTTGTGTCTAAGTGTGGGCTATTCCATGGTTGTTATTTCGAATCACACGTAAGGCATGATCGTACGAGTGCGTATGTGTTTTCGCTTGATGACACAGAATCAACCATTTAGCATCTTATTAACTACTTACTTCCTTGACCAGAAATGGGATATCTCTCTCCAAATCGGTTCCTTAGAGTCTGTGTGGGCCTTCGGTGTTCGTGATTGATTGATTGATTGATTGATTTTATCGTGTTTCCGGGCGCGTCAACTGCTTTGGTCATTAGTCCCGTTAGTGTAATGCATGTTTTTTCTCGGGAGATTGCGGTGATCCTCCCCCGCTTGATGGCGAGATCCGGCACCGACCTACCGTCGGCTAGTGGGGTTTCCCCCTAACCAGGACTCTCCCACCAGCGGGGCACCGCCCCAGCCGGGACAAGCTCTAAGCTCCCGACCGGTCTCCCGGAATATGTGATAATGTGGTGCATGTTAGTGTAAGTGTGTGTGTAAGAGGAGAGGATAGGACAAGGATGAGGAAGGACAGATCGCGCGCGGTCCGTGGCCCGTTTGGTAGGATACTGCTCCAGCATTCGCCTGGTATTGATTGGAGAAACCACGGAAAACTACCGATCAGAGCAGCCGGCCGCTAGAATTTTCCTCCAGACAGCGACAGAATTCGACCAAACTGAAAAGCTAGTGTCGAAAATCCTGCCGCCGTCAGGACTCGAAGCTAGGACCTCCCGGTCAGAGGCGCTGCAGTAACATCAGTTGATGTACTGAACTACCGCTACCGGTCGGGGTTCGTGGCAAGTAGGACATATTCCTACTTGTCACGGATGGTAATGAGCCTACAGGGTACCATCTTCAGGCGAGTAGGAGGAGGAGGAGGAGAGTGTCAGCCGGACCAAAGCATCAGAATCACGAACCAGATGAAAGTGGAAAGTGCAGGTTGCCATAAATGTATCGAGGCGGGCGGATGCCGAGAAAGGCCGTAAAATGTTTAAGAGCGGTACGAATAAGAGCCGCAAACCCAATACAATTCTCTTATCGTCGTCATCGGCTTAGCTATTATCATTCATATGTTGACAAGTGACATGTTGACATGTTGACAATTTAATATATATGTAGATGATCTTATTAAAAAATGGAAATGTATGGTGGGTCCTGGAATCCAGTTAAAGAAGAACAAACATCTAAATGTTATTCTTTATGCAGATGACATAACAATACTGCAAGAAAGTGAAGACGAATTAAAAAAAACCGGATACAAACTACATCTACTGGGAGGGCTCGAATATAATCTCCGGATATCAAAAAAGGAAACAAAGGTTATGGCCCATCATGGTAAACACCCCGTTCGCTCAAAAATAGTAATTGACGATACAGTAATCGAACAGATTTCTAATTTCAATTATCTTGGTTGCGAGATCAGTTATGACAGAGATAAAGACATAGAGAATAAGACCAATAAATTTCAATCACTATGTGGCATAATAAACCGAACACTTCAGAACAAAACAAGGAAAGGCACCAAAATAAAATTTTATAAAACAATGGCTGCTCCAGTTCTCATGTATGGAAGTGAATCGTGGATAGCAAAAGAGAGAGATAAAAGTAAAATCCAAGCAGCGGAAATGAGATTTCTCAGGAAAGTTAAAGGCTGCATAAAACAAGATCACATATGAAACAAAGATATCCGTAAAGAACTGGATATATATAATATAAATGAAAAGATAGAGGAATACAGAGAATCATGGAGACATCACATTGGAAGAATGGGTGAAGAAAGAATTCCACGCTTAGTGATGCAATACCGACCGAAGGGTAGGAGAGATGTCGGGAGGCCCAGAAAGAGATGGAGCTGAAGTGCAAGTGAAGACGGAACAGGCATTCATGCCTAATCCCTGAAAGGAAGAAGAAGAAGATGTTGACAAGTATGTGACAAGAACGTTGACCATTTGTCAGATATGCCAATATCATCATGAATATGACGAGTCTGCGTCATGACAAGTGACCCTGATCCCTGAGACTGTTCAGTTCCTTCCCTACTTCCGACTCAGACCAACCCCAACACTTTCCCATGTCCAGCGACATTGATGTCTTAGAGCACTTACCACCCCTCCACGCCCCACGAGGCCGCCCCCGTAAAGAGGGGGAGCCTCCCTGCCTTCGACCACCTCGTCGCCCTCCACAACCGCCTTGCGACACGCGCACGAAACATTTTCTATTGCGACGCAACACCAGTTTGACCTACATTCGCACCTGGGGAGAAATCAAGATTGACCTTTTTCTTTTCTTAATATACACCAAAAGAAATGCGATAGTTCGACACAAGTCAAGCGATGTTTTGTATTAACTCGATAGTACGTAATTGTAGATAGCCCATTAATAATTGCCTTACTGCTATTATTTATTTAATAATGTAATTCAAAATTTTTGATAAGGATATGTATTTATGTTAACAGCCAACTAGAGAATAATAACAAAAAATATTTTCATCTTTTAAAATTCATTTTGGTGTCAATGATACTAAAAAGTTTTTAGTAAAAGACATATTTTCGATGCACGTCTCAAAGAACTAGATACACCTAAAAATTGACATTTTTTAGTTTTCTGAAAAAAATTGTTTGGAAAATAATATATTTTTTTATGAAATCTCCATAAAGATAGCTCATAAGATATCTGTTATATAGAATGATACATTTTGTCTACTGCTGTGAAATAAATGGCTTCGCTCCGGATGAAACTGTTTTCCTGCTGGCAAGCCAAATTGCTTTTAAAAAATGTACTTCTTTTTAGAACTCCGAGCATTAAAAAATTTCAACAACACAGACGTTCACAAACTAAGCGTAAGAAATATTAATGACTTAAATAAGTTATTTTATTTAAAAAAATTAAATTTCACCTAAGCATTATGTTCGATCTCCGAAAACATTGAGTGCATTTCCCACAATAACTAACTCACTAAACAACAGAAACTAAACTGTCTTTAGACTTTCCTTCTTCACCATAATCTCTCCGACTCGATATCTCCGTTTCCTCCCCCTTTCTTAGGAAGGTGGTTGGCCTCCAAGACGCCGAACAAGGCTTTTAGTCCAAACCGCGCGCGCCACAAGCGAAGCGGCAGCCCAGTAGATGGCCGATACATGTAATCTCTCACCCACCCACCGATCGTTCTCACTACGCCCTACCCTGCACCCCACTTCCTCGCCATGCCCCGCGTTGCCCCACGCTCAACGCTTTCCCTGCCCACCCCCGCCAAAAACCACGCCCCAAACCTCGCTCCAAACCCCGCCCGAAACCCCGCCCGAAACCCCGCCCCAAACCCCGCCCCAAACCCCGCCCCAAACCCCGCCCAAACCCCGCCCGACCCGCCCGAAACCTCTCGCCGACCTCGCCCGAAACCTCGCCCGAAACCTCGCCCGAAACCTCGCCCGAAACCTCGCCCGCGAAACCTCGCCCGAAACCTCGCCCGAAACCTCGCCCGAAACCCGCCCGAAACCTCGCCCGAAACCCGCCTGAAACTCGCCCGAAACCTCGCCCGAAACCCTGCCTCCCGAACCCTGCCTCAAACCCCCGCCCCAAACCCCGCCCAAACCCCGCCCCAAACCCCGCCCCAACCCTGCCCCAAACCCCGCCCCAAACCCCGCCCCAAACCCCGCCCCAAACCCCGCCCCAAACCCCGCCCCAAACCCCGCCCCAAACCCCGCCCCAAACCCTTCGCCTCGTGCCGTCCCGTCAAAACCTGTCCCAACTTGTCTTTCCCCACCACACGTAGCGCCATTCCAAAACGTCCTTCCTCTACCCGCTTCTCCTTGCCCCTACCTCGCATCCGCCTCGCATTTCCCTACAATGCGCCATATCGCTCCTTCCCTTCTCACCTAGTCTCACCTCGTCCTTCAAGGGCTCTCCTCGTCCCTCGGCTCCGCCCAGCTCCTCCCGCTCTTCTCAAGAGCCGCGTCGGCCAACCGCGCCGTCGTTAATTGACTAATCAGCGCGGGGAAGGAAAACCCATTACAAGAATTAGGGCTCCTCATCCGCTTTGTTCGGGTCGCTAATGGACTCATTTGCACCAATTTTCGGAGGAGCCGCCCGATTCCCCGTTTAAACCTGGGTTTGTCTTGGGGATAACTTGAGGCGCCGGTCGATGGCAGTGCAGCGCTACCGAGTGCTTCACCGCAGCCGCCCCTGAATTATCTCTGAGGACGGAAGAAGTTCCAGCCACTCGGCGCACGGGGGAAGGACTAAACGCCTCTTCCACGGGCGAGCCAAAATTGAGGTTGATATTAGCTTTTTACCCTGGCCATCCTTGACTCTGATGAATATGCTGGAAAATAATATTTCGCTGAAAGTGCGGTAGAAAGAATACTAATTAATTCTTTTAATAATTCGCTACAATAATACAATAATCAGTAATTGTGTACAATAATCAGATAAGTTAAAATTCAACTTATTGCTGACTGTCTGAGGCGGCTCAGGGATGTCACGTGATGTCACTGCGGACGGTGCCCCGGTGGTAGGAGATACGTAGATGAGGAAAACCCCGCAAGTCGACGAGTAGATGGGCGCCAGTTCTCACTACCTACCGGAGGAAGAACACCGCCACCTCCCTTGACAAAACCATGCACTACCATTACAAGTTAATGACTATAGTTGACGCGCGGAAACACGAAATAAGCAATGAACCTTCTTGTTGAGTAATGGGCGCGTGTGTCCTTACGATTGCAACGTAAATTACATAAAATCATTGTCTCCAACAAGATAAGTATTGTCTGATTATTCACGGTAGAACTACGATTTGAAATCATTGATTGCCATCAAACAAGTTGAGTTGTCTGTTTATTCCCGCTAAAAAACTATTTATAGTAATCAGTAAGAAATGATGTTACCCTGTAAAATTTACTTTTACGATTTATCAGATGATTCACTGGGGTAAATGAATGAATGGACAGACTGACTCAGAATGCATGGTTAGTAGGTCATTAGTTGCTTAAAGGAGGTATTTAGGGTTGGGAAACACTCATTCATGTTTAAATACTTGTGTGTGACGCCGTGGGTTGTATAAATCGCAAACACGATAGCTTTCATATATACAGTTTATTTACTTATATATATATATATATATATATATATATATATATATATATATATATATATATATAATCAACCATATCATTTACTGCCGGAGCGTTCGCTCCCCGATAGTATGTGACAACTATACTTGTATTTTTTAACGTCGCATCTCAAGTTCACTTGCGAAAGAGGGAGAGGGAAGGCAAACTCCAATACGGAGTTGTAAAAGTCGGAGCTGTAGTGACGTCGCAGCTCCCCATTGGAGTCTGTCTTCCCATTCCCTCTTTCGCGCGTGACCTTAAGATGCCGCGTTAAAAAAACAAGTATAGTGAACATACCATTTGACATCAACCTGGCGCTCATACCCGCATACTTGCGGTCTTCCGCGTGCTCAGTTGATGCTAACTTGAGCAGCTGGTCGCTGTCGCGAAATTTTTTGACGCGTTTTCTCCAAAACGCGTTGTCATTGTGCCTTGTAAATGTACTTCACATCGAGATTCATTTAACAGGTATTTCCTATCCCTGAATGTCTTGTCAGCAAAGTAAACTCATTATTCTTCTGCTGGTAAAGCACTGAAATACATAGGATTGTAGATTCATATTGTTCTTACCAACAACTGTAGTCAAAACGAGATAATTAGGTTTTAAAGAAGACGCGTTTGAAGTTTCGAGATCGGATAAGAAGCACTTTGGTTCAACATCGACACACCACTTGTCTCGAGATAAATTTTCAAAGTACAGTTAGTTTCGTTTATCATTCCTTTATTGTATATTCATTTATAAAATTTTCCAAACCTTATTACTAGTTAATTGAGTTTTAAAAATGTTTGTCCAAGTTCCTTATTTTCTCTACATGAATTATACGTTCTAATAATTACTGCATCACGTCATCTCACTGCCATTCGTCCATGCCTGTATGCCCTAGATTATCAGAAGTCGTTGGGATGAATGTTCGATCCGAGCCCAAAGCGGTCGCTATATCTGCAGGACAAATGGTAAGGTGAAAAAATAATGATGAATTATCCACTCTCATATACCCCTCCCCGGACTGCTAAATGAAACCGCTTCCATACAATCTCTCTGGCAGCTGAAAAAAGACAACTCATGTGGGGACCGAGTTAAAAATTGCCTGCGTTTATTTTCCAACACATACGCTACCTTCTGAAACTACAAATGGACTCTTGCATTATTGACCATGCTAGACACACAAACAGATCACGCAGAGGCAAAATAAAATAAATATTTCAGAAGGTTATAAATTCCATGAGTATAGATTTACGGAATTCTTAATGCAAAAGTTTTTAGCCGAAAAATACGGAAATGATGGCATTCAAGGTGGATTTTGGGGGCAGGAAAAATACAAAAATGTTTACGTACGTCCAATGAAGCAATTGGTTAGTGGTGCATATGCGTAGACATGATGTGGCAATATTTACTAAGGAATTTACCATTAGGATTTACAGGCATTTCCACATCCTCCTGCGACTAAACAACAGTCTCACAAAGAATGTATATTTACTTGAAAACCGGAAAGTAGTCATACTTTATTGAACATTATTGAATAGTGCTGTGCGGGCGCGTGGGTGGGCGCGGGGGGCGGGAGTGGGGGCGGAAGGGGGGCAAGGGACGTGGCGGGGGCGGGCGTAGGTGCGTGGGCGGGCGCGATGGCGGAAGCGGGGACGGTAGCGGGGGCGGGCGTGTGGGAGGGTGTGTGTGGGCGTGCGTTGGGCGTGTGGGGGTGGGCATGGGAGGCGTGAGGCGGAGGTGGGTTGGGGGTGGAGCATGTGTAGGGTGTGCATGGGGAGGGGCTGTGGGTGGGGCGGGCGTGGCGATGAATGGGGGTCGAGTGCTGTAGGTGGCGCAGCCGGGTATGGGGAGCGGGCCGGGACCAGGAGTAGAGGCGGCGGGGGCTGGGATCAACCTAGCGGCGGGGACGGGGCCGGGGCCGCCGGGGCCGCCTGGCGGCCGGGGGAGTAGGTGGGCGGGGGGGGGGGGGAGCGGCCGGGCGCGTGGCCGCCCGGCCTCCCCCCTGCGCCGCCCGCGCGGCCCCTTGCCAATCCGGCCGACGCCGCTTCGCAAGTTTTATCACCGCCCGAGGAGCTAAAATAATTAACGCGCTGGTTAATAACCGAGAGGAAAATCTCCGCCGCTGCCGACACTTTCGACGCCCCTGGCGCCCCCACCGCTGGCCTGCACACTGTCGCCACTCCACCTCACCCAACCAAACTCTACCCTCCCACCAACCTACCACTGCCTAATTCTACCGCCTACCTATTTTCAACGCCCTTTCCAGCAGTCTGCGCTACCGTCACCTCTTCCGTCCCTGATGCAGCATTGCTGTCCCACTGCCAACTTCTTCCTTCCGCACGCCCGTATCGTCCCCATCATAAGATCGCCCTCTCCCTGCTTCGCCGTGGACACTATAGACACCGTTTCCACACCTAACTGGTCAGTAAGAACCCAAAGGCGAAATTGATGAATTTTGTAAAATTTAGCCACTTAGTAGGGTCTTATGTGTCACGTGAAATTTGAATGGGTGCCACTACCGATATAGAAACATATAGAGTGGCGATGTGTGCGCTATATATGTAGCTCTCTGAAAGAACATGTTTACTACGAGCAACCACAACGTACGCGTAATTGTCAATTCTAAGTGTATTTAGGAGACATAAAATATTTAGAAGATGTTGAATTTAGTCCAGATTAATCTGATGAATCAAGTTTAAGTTTGTTCGTAGAACAGATTCAATTTCTATATTTATTATTAAAACGTATTTTAGAATATTTTAACCTTTGAACTTCACAGTTATGATTATTAATATTAATTATTATAACTGTAAATTAAATATATAGTTGTAAATTAACTACAAGTAAGCTGTAAATTAAATATAAGATATCTGTATAAAAATGTCGTTAATAATAATTTGAGAGCTAACCACGTTTGTATGAAAATAAACAAATATTTTAAGAAATTTTTCAGTAAAACATATGTTGTTAATTACAGAGAGTATTGTGTTTTGAGAGGCAAAGATAAGATTTTATTAATTAATTTGATTTATGTTAATTGACGTTCTTCATTACACATTTTGCGCACTAATTAACCAGCTCGTATGTTTTATGGATTTGAAATTGTGATTTTTAACGAAGTTTTCCGCGACATTGTATTTGGGAAACTTAAATCTTGTATTAGAACAATTCAATTACTATGAATTTCTTCATTTTTTTGAAAATCCGTGAATACGTCCGTATTAACAAAAGAATTAAAAAAACGCACACTATTTGATTGGGGTAAGCCAACAGATAATAGTGTTTATTAGGGAAAACTTTATTTATTTCTATGAACATTGATTGAAATCACCGATTTGTCACCAACTGTCACGCCCACTCTTCACCGTTCCCTCCTCCACTTCTTTTCCCCGTAAACACGCCTCCCCAACTGTCTGGGACATTACCAAAACGCTTATCCGTTTCCTTCTCTTGCCTTCATTGACACGCCTTCTTCCCCATCGCAGCTATCGCTGCTTTTATCACCACAGACCATTCCACCTCTCCCCCTTCCCAGACTTGACCAGCATCATCCACTCTCCCCACCATCCCTTCCTCCATCTCTCGCTTTGACCGATACGCCTCCGACCTTCATCACCGCCGCCGCTGCTTTCTCCATGCCACACCATTGCTCTGTTCCCGTTTGATAAGTTCCACCATCTCCTCCATGGCCTCTTCCACCCCCTCCAGCACCCGTTTGTATGCAACCCCGTCTCCTTCCCCGCCAACCCCGCCCGCATGCAGCGTCGTCGCTTCTTCCCCGCCAACAAAACCAGCAGGTCCCTGTCCCCCCTCAGCCATCATAACGCCGCCATAGGCTCTGTCCGTCGCCGCCATGATGTCGTGGGCGGTGGCGGCGGCGGCGGCCGAAGACAAGTCGCCGCGCGCTCCCTGGCGGCCTCTCGCCGCAGCTCCCTCGCATTTACCGACCGAGAGAACTTAAATTAACTCCCGCGCCCGCCCGCTCCGCCTCCTCACGCCCCTCCGCGGAACTAAACTGCTGCTGCACGGGCCGCGCTGTTCAATTGTTAATGGGCTCCTTGCCCCTCGCCCCGCCCTCCGTCCCGCCGCGCCCCTCCGCCGCCGCCGGTCTCCTTGCCTTGCCTTGCCTTGCCACCGCCGCCGCTGCTGAATTAATGACGGTAATTCCCGTGCGAGTTTTCTTCTTCAGCACACCAGAGCGAGCAGGCGGCGGCGGGTCGGTGAGGAGGCAGCAGACGTAAGGGCGGGGGTAGAGATAGTGATGTTAGTGGAAAGGCCCTAGAGATCTAGAGGCTCAGCGCCATGGTTTTGTATAAGAGGGAGAGATGCTGTTATGGGGAAGGAGGTGAACAGGTGATATTGAAAGCCCAAATTGTTTGGCAGGCATGGTAGTAGTTGTCTTGACATGGAAGGGAGTGGGACGCTGGGGTAACAGGGAAGGGAGTGGCTAGAGGGCATGGATAGTAGCTGGTCTGGGCAATGGGGTAATGAAAGTGGTTATGGCTATGACAGAGGATGTGATGTTGGTAGAAGTGTTGAGTCGGTGTTGGAAGGAGAAGTGGAAAAGAAGACAATGAAGATTGTTCGGGTGGGGCTGGCAAAAGAGGCTAATAGTAGCTAATAATAAGGATATAATGGAGGTGATAGACTCTGGTTTCTTCCTAACAGCAAACAGTGTCACAGTGATCCAAGAGCGAATACAGATCTTATAGAAATATACCATTTCATTATTAACTGAATCTGCGAGGACCTGGTACTTTTGTGTAAGAGATAATCTTAGCAATTGCACCCTGTCTCCCCCAGGAAAGCCATAGTAGTAACAGTGGAGTTATCGGGAGTGAAAACGACAACAAAACGACAGCTACGTTGGGCAGTGAGCTCGTGGCTTCATCCACCCTTGCCCGCCGTTCGCCCGGCAGCTTGTCCGCCCAGCCCCGCCCACCCCGCTGTCAGCTCACCAGTCCGCCCACCAGTCCAGCCCACCAGTCTCTCACCAGTCTGCCCACCAGTCTGCCCACCAGTCTGCCCACCAGTCTGCCCACCAGTCTGCCCACCAGTCTGCCCACCAGTCTGCCCACCAGTCTGCCCACCAGTCTGCCCACCAGTCTGCCCACCAGTCTGCCCACCAGTCTGCCCACCAGTCTGCCCACCAGTCTGCCCACCAGTCTGCCCACCAGTCTGCCCACCAGTCTGCCCACCAGTCTGCCCACCAGTCTGCCCACCAGTCTGCCCACCAGCTCTGCCCACCAGTCTGCCCACCAGTCTGCCCACCAGTCTGCCCACCAGTCTGCCCACCAGTCTGCCCACCAGTCTGCCCACCAGTCTGCCCACCAGTCCGCCCACCAGTCTGCCCACCAGTCCGCCCACCAGTCTGCCCACCAGTCTGCCCACCAGTCTGCCCACCAGTCTGCCCACCAGTCTGCCCACCAGTCTGCCCACCAGTCTGCCCACCAATCAGCCCACCAACCAGCCCACCAACCAGCCCACCAACCAGCCCACTAACCAGACCATCAGCCAATCCACCAGCAAACCCACCAGCCCGAACCCTTGCCACACCGTCGCCCTCCAGATCCACTCTCGTCCCCCTCATTCAGCCTCATCCACCCGGCCGCCCGCCCTTGTCGCCCTTCATTCGGCTCCACCCACCCGCCCGCACCCGCGCCCTCGCCAGCCGGCGCGGCCTCCTCAAGAGCCGTGTTTCCTTCCGCCCAAGTGGCGCCTGGACCGCGATCACTCTCGCACTCGAGGTCGCTTTATCTAACTGCCTCCCCGGCCGCAGCGCGCTCTCCACGGCGGAAAGACACGCCCCTTCTCTCACACACTCTCTTTCCTTCCATCCTTCCCTCTCTCGCCCTCTTCCATCACACCTGGAGCACTTTCCGGGGCGATGTGTGCGAAGGAACGAATTGGCCTGCTACTACCCCAAGAAATCACTTTGCCGTACACTCAGGTTAACCTGTTGGGAATTTGACGTGGTCTTGTTGATCTCTTGTGAATGAGAGTTGGTACTCTCAACAGCTGGCAACGACTATTTATTACATACGGCGTATATTAGTGCTTAAATGACTGTTTACGAATAATATGTATACAAACCAACAGATTTTTAGCAGATTCGCGAGAAATCTTTACAATGCACTAACCTTTGCTTACCGTGTGCTTTCAACATATTTTTATTACATTACCCATTTAGGTAATTTATTTCACTTACACTTCTGAAAAAATATTGGTTGGCATTAGTCATGAAACGTGTGATTGCACATTAGACTTGTACTCAATAATCTTTATTTTTAAATAAAGATTAATTCCTTTTATTCCATATATTGGTAATCAGATACAACCAAACAAACTATACACAAAATATTTTTGCAAAATGTGGCGAATTAAATAAATAAATGCCGTTTCATTTACGAATTCGTAATCATGGTTTATAACCACAGATATAAAACCCTATATTTCTCATGTTAATTTGGCTTTGCATTTGACCCATTATCTCAGAAACTATTCTTCCTATTGCTGTAAAATTTGCGGAGCAGCTTAGTAGAAAACTTTTAAGCTAATATAGCAGGTTTACATTTTTTGTATAGTTTGTGTAATTTACAGCATATCAGAAGTAAAAGTCAAAATTTTTACATAATTTTTTGTGTACGTTTATTCAGAATACCTAAAGAATTAAACTTATTGTAATCATTATGGAAATATATATTTATTATTACTTAATTGATCTCCTACAAAAATAGAAATTATCACTTGAGTAGTTTTAGAAATAACGGGAAAATTGTGTTGAAAAATGTAATCTTTCATAAATCAGTGTCGAAGTGAATTCTTTGATGAAATTATTAACTTCATGTTAACAAATAAACAAAACACGTTTACCGAATAAATAGTCACAGAAAATAAAGTTCTGGTGTCCAAACAACATTACAAAATTATATTTTCTCTATCATTTAGTGGAAAACAGCCTTTTGGATTAATTCGTTTATAAGATATAAAGTAAACGAGAGACTTGATACCAAAGAGACTGACATTTTAACATATTCAGATGAAGGAAGGAGAAATATGTTAAAGGAATGCAATTTACTATAATGTAGTATATATCATTTTATTCATAAAACTAAATATTTAGAAAATTTTAAAATCCAAAATATGTCAAAAATGTAGGTTTTTCCTCTAAATCACATGTAAGGAATACTAAACTTAGACTTCATTCGACGTGTTAATGAAATCCATTTATCATGTTGAATGATTAACAATTTTATATTTACCATGTGTCTCATTAGAAATGGCCTTAACATCATGAGAGTCGTCGGAAGTCTTAAGTCAAATCAATCGTGAGCACAAACGATGGTAAGATCAAAACTTTAATTACGAATAATCACTCAATTAATCAGCTCGGCGTTGCCTTCTGTGAACTGGCTTCAAAGAACGCCCTGTGATTCATGAAGATTAGGTTTAAAAACTAAACAGCCTTGTATAGGAGTAAGGAGATTAGTCGCTTTAATTCATCCTCCCCAGGGATTATCTACGACAATAATAAATAAAAATAGAAAAAAAGTGTATCATCCATACTGATAACCCAAACTGAATGTGTTTAATACTCTACCTGCCATTCTCTTGGCTACGTTATTATTGCACATAAACAGTGGTTGATATTATTTAATAAGTAGCAATATAAGTTAAAATGAACAAACTTAAAAAAACGAACTACTTCGGAGAACTTAACAAGATCTCCAGTGCCCCACAATTCATCAAAATGAGTAATTGCCTAAGAGCTAAAACAACGCGCTAATCATATGCTCTCGATTGACCGAAGGTCAAGCTATCGATTTGCTGATGTTTCAGACTCGAATCAATGCTGTCGCACAAAGTGACAAGTGGAGGTATAGCGGAATAAGGAACGGCCATATTCGTGAGAAGTTTTGGGTAATTGCGACCTTCGGAAATTTCAATCAATCCATTTCTTTTTCTACCCCCAATGTACAATGCTGTCATTTGTTGGCTGCAACCAGTTGCATAATGACACTCCTTACGATACAGATTTCATTGTGGTTCTTGACCAATCACAGAGAAGCTTACAAAGCATGTATTACCAAATTAATCATTGAGAATCACTCTAGTTTTGTGCGATTGTGTACATTAAAATTGCATTTGATATGATATTATGCTTGTCAGTTTTCATTTCTTTTATTTTTAGTATTTTTTCGTGGAATATTATTTAAAATAAATTGGATCGTAAGTTGACTTTGATCCTATTTGACTAGCACAGTACTCCCTCGCAGGCCGATTAGTAACCACAGCCGCCTGCGGCAGTATGCGAAGGTAGGATTAGGTGACCTTTGCTGAATCCTACATTTCAACTGCCACGAAACAATTGAGTGTAAAAGTTTAACTTATAAAAGTGGTAGTAAAAGTTCCGTATGAAACTCGATGTATTATGAGTGAATGTATTAATACACTCGTGGGAAGTTTACGATACTCACTCGTATCGTAATATCACACTCGTGCACCCATTATTACATCATGGTTCATAATGTACTATTAAACCTGTATGTTAATGAAATACCGATTGAGTTTTAAAGAAATTGAGCTTTATGGCAACATTTAATTATAAAAATGCACGTAAGGTGAAGAGGAACGTCTACATTTTTCTCCACCAGAATAGTTTTCATGACATACGTTTTAAATCAGAAGTTTATTTGTAGCCAGTGGTTACCAGTCTTTTCGTGAGCATTGGCACACACGCAGATAAAATTATTAGGATAAAATTATGAGTTGGTGTATATTAGTGGTGAAATAGCGCGCTGAATTCCCCAACAGATGGATTTTATTAAGATTTATTCATTATTTTAAGTACAGTCCCCTCCCCAACCGGCTTAAGTGAAGAGAGCGCTGCCTCACCCATGGGGGCAATAGCAGACTTTTCCTTGAAGTAGGAAAAATTCTCAGAAATCCGAGAATGGATTTCAATTGCCGGGCGCTGGTGTCGAAGAACATATGACACTGTGGTTTGAAGCGATTGGGTGGTCGTCATCCACACCACAATCGAAATTTTTCAATCGGGTGCGAAAAGCCCTGAAAGGCGTAGGAGGAAGAGAGGCTGGAAGAATCTACACCGAGTAGAAAAAAACTTTTTTTTGGCTTTGTCAGTGCGCGGTTGCAATTCTAGAACTCTCGCTCCAACCACGCACCGGGAACGTTAGTTCAGTGCATCAACTGATGTCACTGCAGCGCCTCTGACCGGGAGGTCCTACGTTTAAGTCCTGATCGTGCCAGGATTTTCGACACTAGCTTGTCAGCTAGATCGAATTCAGTCGCTGTCTGGAGGAGATTTCTAGCGGCCGGCTGCTCTGATCGGTAGTTTTCCGTGGTTTCTCCGATCAACACCAGGCGAATGTCGGCGCAGTACCCTAACAAACGGGCCACGGACCCCGCGCAATCTTTCCTTCCTCTTCCTTGTCCTATCCTCTCCCATTATACACACACACACTGACATGCACTACATTACCACATATTCCGGGAGACCGGTCGGGAGCTTAGAGCTTGTCCCGTTTGGGGCGGTGCCCTGTTGGTGGGAGAGTCTTGGTTGGAGAAAACCCCACGAGCCGTCATGTAGGTCGGAACCGCTAATCGCCATTCAGTGGGGGAAGATCACCGCCACCTCCCCGAAAAAATGTACAGCACTTACGGGACCAAAGTCCTTAACAGTTTTCGCGTCCGAAAATCAATCAATCTTTAGCGCCGGCCACCGAACTGCCATGTGCTCTGTCATGCGAGGTTGCATCAACCGCCACCGACTTTCTCATGATAGTATTTCGTCGCAACATCCTCACCAGAATTAGGTGGGTAGATCGTGAAAGTAACGAATATTTAAGTGAATCAGACACCAAGCCGCTTTAAGGGTAAGGCGTGAATGTCGCGACCGCGAAAAAGAGTAAATTTCGTTTGCCGACGACCTCACTTCCGTGTGCGTTCAGTGTGAACTCTAATGAACTACGTACGAGAGGCATTCTGTCTACCTTGACAAAACCGCCGTATTATACCAATCACAGAGCTCGCCTGATGTCTGCTCTGAGAGTGGCGATATCGACGTCCCCTTTTTCCCCGAGAACCTGATTCACAAGCTTCGAGGAAACTATAATTTCGAAAGGCATTCATCTCTATGTCTCCCGGGTCCATTACAACCGAGGAGTCTCAATTGATATTCATGTAAGACGGACTAAGTTCAGAGATGCCTATGGGTTATGTAAGAGCGTGTAATTTCTTTTTCGTGTAATTTGCTCTTATCCCTTCAGTTCCTTCTTTCGTAATTTCTTATCTTCCAATTTTTCGGATTAAATTGTTTATTAAAATTAACTTGTCTTTTTTTCTGATGATTTAATGAAACTCCTTACGCTCTCTTTCATTCCCTGTCAGATATTTACCTTTAAGGTTAGAGCAAAACCATGTAAGCGGTTGTTTTGCTGCAGAATTGCCGCCACCATATCACTGAGTAGCCGGGCAAGCTGATCAACGGGTACATGGATTTCCAGATTCGGACGGGAACGCTACAAAACATAAGTAAATACGTGGGATGTGGATGCTAAGAATTGTTTTATAGATATACAAAATTTTTGTCACAAATAACTCATAAATCGCATTGAATGCAGTATTGGAAGAGAAAGCAGTATGTGCAATATAAACTGTTGTTTTTTCAAAAGAGCCCTTAATTGAATGACATAATGCTGAAAATCACTGCTAATCGAAATTTCTTGACGGTCATTAATGATGCATTCGAGCGTCAGGCTTTCCAGTTCAAGCCAATTGAATCCATATCAATTTCAAGCCACCACAGCATAGTAATTGGGTTCTACACTCAATACCATTACTTAATGGAAAACTCTTCTAACTGGTGCAACAGAGCTTTCGAAATTCCCCAGGGGATGCATAAATCATCCATAGAATTTTCTATGAGGTCAAAAAAGCTACCTAAAACATCACGCAGTTTATCCGAAAATACTACCGCTCGCGTGCGGATTTTGAGCCGTGATCAGCACCGCTATTGCAGCCACTAACGCGGTGATTCTATTAACGCCAGCCTTTCGCACAGAAGAACTATTGTTTCGCGGCCCCTCATTTTCCACGTTATTAAGTAGAGAACACCCTTGCTGCGGCCGATGGCGGCCCGTATCGATCACACAGGTTGCGCTTTTCGCCGCTTCATTTACGCTTTGGCAAACGCGGTTATTAGTTGTGCTGATGAAAATTAATCATAGTTGACTTGTCGGCTAATTTACTAAACGTCTGCTTGAGCCCATCAACGGATTAGAGCGCGCGCCCGCACGTGCGCCGCCGTAATTACCGTCATCGAGATCATGGCGTTGGTCATTAACGCCCAAATCCCGCCCCGCCCCCTCCCCGTCACTCTCCCAATCACCGCACCCCCGCGCGGCACGGCGCGGTCGGCCGCTTACCGCCCGCCTAGCACAAAACCGGCTCTCCTGCCCCGCTCCGCACCTAGCGGCCCGCCTCGATTACCCCGCCCTGCCATGCATCTAGCGTCCCGCCGCTGCTCTGCACTGCTTCTGTACCTATTCGATCGCCCCGCCCCCGTATAGTATAGTGAGTGACACAGTGTAACCGACCCCTTCCTGTCCCGCCTACACATAACCGTAACTTCCCATCTCCACCGCCCCGCTTCGCACTTAGCATCCCACCTTTTTTACTCCGTCCTGCCACCGCTCCGTGCCCGTTCCTCTCTGCTCCGTTCTGCCTCTGCACCTACTCTATCATCCCGCCCCCGCACGGTATAGTGAGTGGCACTGTGCGTCCGGCCGCTTACCGCCCACCTAACACAAAACCGTCTCTTCTGCCCCGCTCCGCACCTAGCGGCCCGCCTCGATTACCCCGCCCTGCCACGCATCTAGCGTCCCGCCGCTGCTCCGCACTGCTTCTGTACCTATTCGATCGCCCCGCCCCCGCATGGTATAGTGAGTGGTACAGTGCGACCCGCCACTTGTCGACCCGCCCACACATAACCGTCACTTCCCGTCTCCACCGTCCCGCTCCGCACCTAGCGTCCCGCCACGATTACCCCGTCCTGCCGCCGCATCGCCTCCGCTCCGCCCCGCTTCTGTACCTATTTGATCGCCCTGCCCTCGCGGGGCGGTATGTAATGGGTGGTATAGTGACTGACGCAGTGCTACCGGCCACTTCCCGTCCCGCCTACACATACGCGACACTTCTTGTCTCCTCCGCCGCGCTCCGTGAGGCCCCGTCCCGCCCCACCCCGAGCACCCGGTCACGCCTCTGGGAAGTCCTGCACTGTTACGCACCTGCTCTTCTCCGATCGCCCCGCGTCCTGCCCCACTACGCATCTACTCTCCTTCGATCGCCCCGCTCATACACGGCTCAGCGTAGCCAGACCCTACCCGTTCCGCCCCTCACCCCAAAAAATCCCTCCCCACCCTCCCCGTCTCGAGCATTCCGCCCTGCCTTCGCACCACATCACCCCTTTCCGCCTGACACCGTCCTACCACACTTCCGCTCCTCATTGACTGACCCGACTATCAGCCCTCTACGTCTCGCCTTCGCAAAACCCTGCCCCGGTCCTCTCCTCTTCCCTCGGCCTTCGCCCCTCTACTCCTCCTCACGCCCTGGTCTTGGCTGCCCCTCCCTGCCCTGAACGCGTCAGCTCCTCGTTGGCCCGACCAGCCTCCACAGCGCCTCTCCGCCAACGCTCTACTCCCGCCATTGCTCCACGATCGGTCACTTCCCGACACACTGGGCCCCATCACTGCCTTTCTCCGATCGGCCCCGCCTCGCCCCGCCTCGCCTCGCCTCGCCTCACCCTGCCCCGCCCCGCCCTGCCCTACCCTGCCCTGCCCTGCCCTGCCCCGCCCCGCCCCGCCCCGCCCCGCCCCGCGTCCTGTGTCGCCCCTCCCCGCCCCGCCCCTCCCCGCCCCTCCCCGCCCCGCCCCTCCCCGCCCTGCGTCCCGTCTCGCCCCCTTCCCCGCCTTGCCTCCTCCATTAACCCACTGCACGTCGCTGTGCGCCATTACACGAAACGTGCTATGCGAAAACTGTGTAAGTTGTAACCACTGGAAGCAGTAACAAATCCTCTTGGTTTTAATCACCTAAGGGCGAATTCCTTTCTTTTGGAATTGCTACATCTTTTATTATACCTGGACCAGTGCGAATATTCCATACTTCGAAAATAATTGTTTTAAAAGTGAAAAGCTTCATAAAACGTCGTACAGCCAAGCTCTGACCTGTGTTTACATCATATTCCCTCGATACTGAACTTAGCGATAAATATTGCTAAGAGTTTATTGAAAAGCACTTAAACGTACTTGCATTTATTAACAAACATTTAAACGTACTTGCGCACAGTTAATTCACACGTAATGAAATTCATTTTGTTTTACTTAATTTAAATATTCTGCCCATTTCTGTAGTGGGAGTGCAGAAAGAGATAAATATTCTGATATTTTACAATTAATGTAACCTAATAAACATGACTCGGCTATTTGGCAAGAAAAAGAGTTAAGCATCTAGGATGCACTAGGTTTTCAAGTTATGTTCGATGTTTTCATATATTGCAGAGTAAAGTGTATTGCGGATTGCATGTGCGCCTGGTGATTACTGGCTCTATTTTGCTATGAGGACAATAAAATGTTATATTAATGCATTTGTCATATATTTTGTATTCTGATGCTTCTAACGGATGTTCATTTATATATTTCCGTTGTGTACTTGCCTTTATAGAGGGTAAAACAGTTTGCAATTCTTACTGAATTATATAAAATTAGGTTTTATTTTCAAACATTTGTTGTCCAGATCTGTTAAAACCACATCAAAAAAAGTTAATTTTGATTTTAAAAAATTGTAGACGGTATAAAAGTCATTAGTTGGCCAGACGATGTTTGCAATTTGACCAGGGTTTTTATACCATTTACAATTCTTTATCAAAATGCTTCTTTGTTTATGATGTGGTTTCAACAAACCAGAGAGTTCAACAAAAGTGAGACACGCGCCACTCGTTTAAGTATTCCTTCTTCTGTCCGTGAAACAAATTTAAAGAAAAATTTGGAACGATTTTTGAGAAAAATTTTTATAATGTTTTTGAAAATACGTACATTTCGCGCCCAATTACACAAAAAATACTCATATTTTCGAAAAATTGAACTTTTGAAAAATACTCATACTTTCGAAAACTTACTTAAACATCCGTATTTAAGGAACAGATTTCATGAAGTAAAAATCTCTATCTCCTATATTATAGTTGTAGGAAGTCGCTCCAAAAAATGCCCTTTTGCAATTTTCAAAAAATCTAGAAATTCAACGAACCTGAGACCTGCAGTATTCTCTTAAACGTTCTTTAATCTATGCCAAGACAAATTTTGATAAAACAAATTAGGTGCCATTTTTGAAAAAAATTTGAAAATGTTTTCGAAGCTTCGTGTAAACTACCATCAAAAATGAAAGTATCTGTTTGAATCATCCAAGGTCTTAAGTTCATTCAAATCGATTCGGAAATATACATTTTGAAGAAAATCGGCGGTTTAGGCGCTAGCGTTGACCACAGATGGACGGACAGATATAGGCTTTCCCATCAATCGACTTTTGGCATCAAGGACTCAAAAAAAATGTATACTGAATACACCACATATTAGAGGATGTTTTTTTCTATATTTAGCAACAGCATGTATCGACTTTTTCGTTACGAGGGGCTGGCGATAAAAGTTTTTCTGTCGAAAATTCTCCGTTTTCTGTCGCACGATTACATAACTTCCTCTTCTTACGAGGGTGTTGAAAGGGTGAGAGGTACAAAGTGAAAACCCTCTCCACCTTACGCAGTTTCCTACCACTTACAGCAAAATTGGAGTAGCCGCGCTTTAGGTATTTTCCAAATATCATGAAAACAGTGAGTATATCCACCTAAGTGAATCAACATTTTTTAAATATCGGAAAATTTCTTCCAGTAGAATTCATTCTAATAGACTAATTAAGCTCGGTGGAATTCAAAGTCAAACTTCTTTCTGAAAGTTTACCGGAATTTTACGAAAATACATCAGTTTAAGCTGTCCACAGTAACTATATTCACCGTACAGGGATGGGATACACCATGTACAGAATCCATTCCTTTCTTTTTCTAATAGATTATTATTATTATTATTATTATTATTATTATTATTATTATTATTATTATTATTATTATTAAGTAGCTGAAGTACCCTGCACTGCCCGGTTTTTATTCACAAATATTTGAAAGGAAAAAGGATTGAACTGTATTTCTAGTCTCTCCTGCCCCACCCATCGCGACCCGTCCACCCGCCAGTCCTCCACCTCCTGTATCACCCGCCTAGACCACACTACCCTTCCTCACCCCACCCAAGTATATTTTCTATCATCATCGTTGCTATCGACATCGTTGCCATGGGAAGCTGTAAACGGAATGACTATTGCAGACACATGGCAATTATTCAGTAAGAAATTTGTTGTTACTTTGAACCTAATTGCACTGTTGGAATGAAATGAAATAAAATTGAATCACGTTTCCGAAAGTTCATAAAATTTCAGAACTTCTTTCCTAAACAAAAGAGAGATAAACTACGCTGGAGTTCGTCTTTGACGCACCCCTTGGGAAATGTCTGTTAAAAGTATCAAGCATGTGTATCGCTCATTTAATATATTAATTTATTTAAATATCAGTTTTTACCAAAATGAAAACCACTGTATACCGTGGCGTGTCTCTGAACGCTGAACGCGATTCATGACTGATAGAAATTAACAAAACTTTTGAAATGCACGAATTATTATTTTTAGCGGTGTGAACTAATGTTTAGTGCTTTAGTTAGTCACATAAATGACAGAACACTGCAAATTTTATTCTTAAAAATCAACAGGTATAAAGTGATTCCGTGGTATCGAGATAATTACACGTGTTCATAATATTAATTTTCAATGACTACGTTAAAAGAGTAAAATGGGCATTTTCCAAAAAAAACGAAATGTATGTAATTTCTCTTCTTTTTTAAGAAGAAAAGTATATCAAGAAATGTAAGTTAGCTAAAACTAATTAGCAGATGGAATGTTTAATTAAAGTAAAAGTAATTACGAAACGTGCATGTACGACACCGGACTCATTGTTGTACACCTTTCTAAGAAAAGCATACAGTCTTCTCGAATTTCAAATAATAATTAATCTTTCATAATGTTACCACTTCATACGAAAACAAAGCTTCACATCCTTCAGTATGATCCACTGGATTTCTTTCCGTACCGTATTGGATGTAACGAGTATGACCGTGGTATACCACAATCGATGAAATTCATCCCTCTCATCTCGCCTCTCCTCTCTTGCCGCCCCTCCCATTCCCCTTCCCCTTCCCAACCCCTCCGCGGATCTCCCTCGTGCCGCCCCGCCCCCGTCACGCCTCCGCCACCGCCACTGGTGGTGGATGGTGCGAGCTCCGCTTACAACTCATTTGGCGTCCGTTACAAATAATAAAAGGCGTCGGGAAGGGATAACGAGCCATTATCGGCGGCCGCCCGCGGGCATCGCCCAAGACGAAGAGAAATGGACTCCAGGGGGCCACGCGCCACCGCCCCCCACCCCCTCAGGCGTCCCGCAAGGCTGCAAGGGAGAGCGCGCGCAATAACAGCGGAAGAAACGTCACTTATGTATCAAGGCCGGAACGATAATGTTTTTAGGCGAGGTGTTTACCAACCTTGGCGGAATTTAGCGGAGTCGCGAGCTGGTCTAAAAATATTGATATTTCGGATTAGTGCATAGTTTTTTTTGTGCACTTGTCGCTTAGAGTAGTCATTTCTATACTATAATAAAACCAGTATAAAATCTTTTTTCTACTGATGTAACGTTTACTACTCATTTTGTATACAAAAATTTAAACATGAGTCTCGTATCTATTGTTGTTAAGTTTGTTTTAGAGCAGTGAACGGAGAAATACATTACATGCCTATTTTTTGCGAATTAAGACATTCAAAAAGGATTTATTGACCTACTCCGAGAAACCTCGATTTTGACGAATGATTATCAGAACAGAAATGACCCCAGTAAGAGTTGAGTATATAAACGTAATTTATTCAATCTCCTTATTCAGCGTTATAGTAATAACTATTTTAATATTCTTGCTATTGTCGTCTACTGACCGCGCACTGGAAACATGCCCATTGACATGTTTTCTTGTTCAATGTTGAAAACTTTGTAGTTTGGCACCATATCAGCTCTCAGAATTACCCACTGATTTAGACTCTCATATCTGCCCCCAGGGACCAACAAAACAACAGCCTATCTATTCATTACTTGTGTCGTTTACTGGTAAAGCTACATGGGATCTGATTAGAACGGGTATTGTGATAGCATTTAGCCATCGTTTTTTTACATTCTAAAGCGTAACAAATCCGCTCTTTCTTTTTTTCTATCTGTGGAAGAATGACTATTTACGTCTGCAAGGACTATATATTTCTAAATGCTACGTCTGCAAGGACTAAATATTTCTGATTATATATTTTCATCATAAAACCAAGAATATTAAAAGAAATTCGTATTTTCTATTAAAAGGAAATCATAGACTTCCTGAGATCATAAATTCCTTACAAAATCCTTTCGATTTTAGGTACTTTTTTCACATCCGAATGAATAGACAAATTCAAATCTATTTATATAAAATTCATCAGTGCCTTGATAAGCTAAGAAACGCAAACCCTTCAGACATAATAAAATGTCCAGGTATGTTTTATTACAAGCCCTCTGTAACGTAGGAATATCCAGAACTTTTACGTAGGTGTGGAACGGAGACCTTCACTCTTCTCACATCTCTCCCAATCGAACACCGTCACGCAGCTCCGAACGAACACGTCCACAGCCCAACACAACGCCACACGACACGCAAGAGCCACGCGCCAGCACGCGAGGGGAACTGCGGGCGGCCCCCCTCCCTGCCCCTCCGCGCGGCCCCTCAATTACGATTCTGTCGCCACTTCCGGTCTAACACGTGCGCCCAGGCGGCGGGGGCGGGGCCGCGGCGGGGGGAGGTGGCCCCCCGAGGGCGGCGGACGATGCCCGTCACGCTCGCCCCCCTCCCTCCCACCCTCCTACGCAGGGCAAGGCAAAGGAAATCACTGGTCGCAACATGTTACCTCAAAACCCGCAACTTCTGAGAGTGAGACAATGGATGTTTTGGGTTAGTGATGAACACTTATAGGTCCTACAGTCAGGATACCATCATCCCTACACTTCAAAGGGAAGATTAGTTTATTAGGTAAGATTTTGCCCATGAATACTCAACTCAAATCTGTGGCGAATAAAAACCAGTTTGTCTAAATACATGTCTAGCTACATTTCAATAGAACATTTTATAAAAAGGTTTACGATACAGCAATTCATATCTCATGAAATAAATAAATAAATAATAATAATAATAATAATAATAATAATAATAATAATAATAATAATAATAATAATAATAATAATAATAATAATAATAATAATAATAATAATAATAATGTTTGGCAATTATGAATTCGTACAGTTAAGTCTAACTGTTACTCCTGGCACATATAATTAAATCCTGGAACTTATAACGACGCTGTGAAAATGAATAATAACTTTTGAAATGTTTTTTCTTCCTACAAACACGAATATTTTCATAATAGGCAACCTAATATTTCAAACAACGAATTTAAATAGAGAAAAAATTCAGGCACTTAATTTTTATGTTAATTTTTTCTATTTATGTTATTTAATTTTTCTGAAGTGGTCGAAAGCTTCCTTTAAAATCATCGAAAATATCTTGACCACTTTGGTGACTTTTCGGTCCATCGCGTTTGGACGTCCCTGTCATGGGGCGTACAAAATATCTTCTTTCGCTCGGTTCGTTCGTCTGCACACATGTCCTCATCCACTCGTGTGAGTTTCTACCCCGTTCGCTACTTTCCTTATCCATTTCTGTCTGTCTGTCTGTCTGTCTCTCTCTCTCTCACACTCACTCACTAACTCGATAACTCATCACTAGACATCGGATGTTTAGGGAAATGCCTATTTTTTCTGGAGAACTTATTTAAAGGCTGATAATAAATGTCCACGAATCATGACAAATGATGACATTTGACGGAATTTTATAATGCTTATTTTTGCTTATTTTAGCATAAATGCCTATTTTTTGCATAAATACCTTTTTTAGGACTTTTTTTGCCTTTTATTTAGTATATTTATATACAATGCTAAGATATCGGAAAATCCGCGATGGTCCAACGTGACCATTCATTATGAAACCTTCAATTATTGTCTTGAAATTTAAAATTACGAGAGAATTTCTGAAAGTACACCAACTGATTTTTCTCCATTTCCCTATTTCACAAATACTAGCTATGATCTGAGAACATGGACGATTGAGAATACGGCGAGGGAACCGAAATTTTAAGTGGAAATAAATATAAATTCCCAGAAGGTTTCAGTGTTGCTAGTGTTGGACTGCTAAAATATATGCCAGTCACATCGTTAAGATATCCTTCTCCGCATTCAAACTGATTTTGTCTCCTAGTCGTCGCAAATTTGAAATTATGATCCTTGAAAAGTTACTGGTAATATGTAAATATTACTGGTTAATGGAAACTATTAAGAATAAAATGTAGAAGAGTTGTAAATATGTAAATCTAGTTTTACATTAAAATATACGAACTGGTTTTGTGCATTTAAGTTTACAAAATAATATATACAAAAATTACAATTTTCCATTTTAATGTGTATGTAACTTATGACAGTGCCCTTTTCCTCCTTATTCTTGACTTTTTCAGTGCCTTTTTAGGCGCCTAAAAGACGATTTTTTAGTGCCTAATCATCCGATGTCTACTCATCACCAAGCACTTATAACATTTCTGTGATTACGCAAAATTTCACTCCATCTGCATCTCCCACTCTTGGATTATTTCCTTGATCGCTCTGACTGTATGAGGATGGGGGATCCGACCAATGTTCGGCTATAACATGAGATATAATGTGAGAAAGGAATACACACGGTCCGGCAACCTTTGAAAAGGGTTCTGCACAGCACCTCCTTGGAAGTGAAAGAGAAATCACAGAAATCAGATATGAGAGTGGCTTACAAACTCGTTTCCTACACGAGATACAAAATCACTTACGTTTTTAACTCAAATAGAAAGTTTTTAACACCCCCAGTACGAATCCACATCTTTCCAGTGTTCGATACCTACTTTTCTTGTTGGTACGTGTGCTACTTTTCTTTAACTTCTCACCATAATTAAATTCCACTTTCACATGTCACGTCCCCACCTTTGCAACTGTTTTCTCTATCAGTATAAGGACGTTGATATTGCTCTCTTTTCCACCAAAAATATTCGAACCATTTTTCAGACCTGACGCGGTCACTCTTCTTTAACAATCTAACAGTTCCCCATTTTCTGCCTTTCATCCCTGATCGGCCTGCTTCTTGTCGTACCTGTTCGCCGAATTTATCCCGACCGCTCAATCCTGTCTGAGAGCACTCTCTCTGTCGCGTTCGCTCCGCCTGACCCCGCTCCGCTCTCCTGTACACGCAGCGCGCGCTCTCTTTGAAAAGACCATCAACTTTGGATCCGATCGCCCCGCCCCCTTTGCCCCCCTCGCCTCGTGCACGTGCCGCTCCCACCTGCGCCCCATCCGGGCCCTTCTTCCTTCCGCCCCCCTCCCTTCCTCCATCTCCAACATCCGCGCCCCGCCCCGCCGCGCACCACGCCCCCGCTCCGCCCCCGCGACCCGCCCGCGCCCGCTACGCCGCCGCCTTTGTTTGGTCCCGCAGCTCGGATTGCGACGGTAATTGGAAAAGGAGCTAAACCAATTATACTTGTTCCCCGGCCTTTTTATCCGCGCTCTTCGCTCCGAGAGAGACGGATCGCCCGCGGTCCCGGAGCGCCGCTCCCCCAGCTGCGACCCGGCGCCCCCCGCCCCGCTTCCCGCACCCCCTCGCCCCTGCCACGCCCCGCGCCCCGTCCCACCCCGCACTGCGGCGCCGCGGGCCTCCAGATGGAGCGTCAGGCCGGCTCACGCGCAGACCTGCCCAAAGGCATTCGCTACACATACGGGCAATGGAGGACATTTGCTCGTCATTCTCATAGGCGTTTTTAAAATAGAATGATGAAATAATGTATTTGAAGGAAAAAATTATAAAAATGGCTCACCCCACTCTGCCTCTCTGTGCCTCACATTTGGTGTTTACCTCCTGGTCAGAATGCACCTTTGGCCTGTGAGCATCTAACCAAGTATTGGTAACGCCGGTGAAATCTGTCAAAGCTTTGGTCGGAATGGGACATTCTTTGTGCAGCAGCAGTCGCCATCGACACTCGCCATCGACACTCGCCATCGACACTCGCCATCGACACTCGCCATCGACACTCGCCATCGACACTCGCCATCGACACTCGCCATCGACACTCGCCATCGACACTCGCCATCGACACTCGCCATCGACACTCGCCATCGACACTCGTCATCGACCGCTCATCGACACTCGCCATCGACCTCGCCATCGACACTCGCCATCGACACTCGCCATCGGCCGCGCCATCGACACTCGCCATCGACGCACCATCGACACTCGCGACACTCGCCATCGACACTCGCCATCGATCGCACTCGCCATCGACCTCGCCATCGACACTCGCCATCGACACTCGCCATCGACACTCGCCATCGACACTCGCCATCGACACTCGCCATCGACACTCGCCATCGACACTCGCCATCGACACTCGCCATCGACACTCGCCATCGACACTCGCCATCGACACTCGTCATCGACACTCGCCAACACCAGTCGCCTTCACTACTCACTCGCTATCACCATCACCACTCGCCCTCATCACTCGCCTTCACCAACACCACTCGCCTTCACCATTACCACTCGCCATCACCTCCTGTCCTTACCAATCGTTTCGTCCTCACCTCTTACACTCTTCAGAGACTACACGCTTTCAGGAACCGTTCATCTTTACTGCCTTTTCTCCATCACACACCAGCCAAACGAGCATCACCACCATTTCCCTTTCAACAATTTCCGTTTTTCTCTTTCGTATATCTGCCTGTCCTCTCTCCCACATGCTTTCACCATCGTCGCTCGATTGGTTCCTCTACGTCCTCTACGTCCACTTTCCCTCTCCGCTCGACCCCCGTCTGTTATCCTGAGCGCCATCTCCTATTCCTCCCTTTACGTCCCCGCGCCCCCGCTCGCCACCCCCACCACCACCACGCCCCGACTGCCGTGCATGGAATATCCGCTCGCTGTGTGTGCGTAAGATATCTCCGGCGTGCGATCCCTGGTGCGCAGTTTCAATTATCGCCGTGAAGCAGTCGGAGGGTGGCGGAGGATTTTTCGGCCATAAGCTGTCTTCCGTTAATGAACGCGGACCCGATCGCCGCTGAAAGAGCTGATGGAATATTGAAGGAGGATTGTCCGAGTGTTCCAACGCGCCTGTGAAAATTTTATTCTTGCACCACACCTCTTATGTCCTAGTTCCTCTTAAGTTCTTTAGTGGATTATAGCATTGCTGCTGTCAGTGTTCAAAAGCCTAATAGAAATTTGCCTTCCTCGTACTGTAAGTCATTACTCTCAACTGACAATAATGAAGTACATTTTTCTATCTTAAATACAAACAAGAGTATAAAAATGTTCTAGAATTCTGAAAAGATTCTCTGTAATGCTGATGAATTTACGTCGAGAAAAGTTCGCAAATTACATTGAAAGTTTATCATGTGCATTTGTTGTATTGGCTACTGCTACATAAGATGTATTTCATTAATTACTCATTCATGTTTAGATAATGAAACTCTACTAATAATTCACTACTGAAAGTGATTCAGAATTTTAAACCATCGAAATTGTCATGTTTACGGTGAAATGTGTTCTCGAGCCTGAACACCAATTCAATTCAATTCAATTCAATTCAATGATGCCTTATTATACGTGACGGGACTCTAGCTATCAAGCCTTCTCTTCCGTCTTGGCCGAGCACATTTCGCTACGCTCCTTTCTCCTTTCACCATCTGGCGGAGAAAGAATGTATCACTCGGGGGACAAAACATGCGATGTGAATTTAGCTCAGAACCTTCTTTTATACTTGAGGAGCTTTTCATGCAGTAATACAATATGGTACAGCCGGTTTTACCGGCCCTCCGAAGGAAGGAGCACCAACGATTTCTTAAAAATTCACGGCTTCGATCGCTTTAAACCCTTGGGCTTGGGTGCGACAGTACTGTACGCTAACCGTTTCACCACCGAAGCCGCTATGACTGATGAGATGACCCCAATTTATTTGCTCTGCAGTAATCGTTAGATAAATCTATGTAACTCACGTTTACATAGTACTGTAGAAAAAGACGACATTGAGATTTGATATATAATTTAACAAACTTATGATCAAAAAACATCAATTACATTTGTTTACTAGTAAATTGTCTGTTGGTAAAATTCTGTTGATTTTCAAAATCTTAAATTGTAAGACAATCAGTTGAATATTTTTTTAAATAATCAATAAATTCTATTTTATAGCAATAATACATACTTGCTTGAAATACAAAACAAATTATTTTAAAAAAGTGTTTTAAATACAAAACATGTTGTTAAAATAACTCTTGAAATACAAAACAAGTTATTAAAAAGTGCTTCAAATACGAACCAAAATTTACTGATTATTTTAAAAACATATGAAACTGATTGTCTTAAAATTTAAGAAACTGAAAATCAACAAATGGTTTCAATTTTAGAATAAATGTTGATGATTACAATAATTTGTATATTTATATCACAAAATATGTTTTATTGATTAAATAATTATAAAATCTTTAGGACGTTGAGCAAGTGTGCCAAACTTTATGAGGCTAGATTCGCTGATCGAAGGAAGTTGGAAGAGGCAGTCAAAATATTTGTACAAGAAGTACATGGCATGAAATGTACAATTTCATTCAAGTTGACAATTAATTTCATTCTTCCATCACTTTCACTACGAATGAGGGGCGTTGCTGATGTACGTACGTTAAGATGTACGGCTGACTATAGAACAGCGCTAAGCCCAGCTCAGCCAGTAGCCTGGCCAAACAAACTGCTCCCAGTTGCCCAGACCAGGAGTGTTCTCTCCGGCCCTCGCCCACCCACCGCTGTGCGGGAGGTTTGTCTCGAGGCGGCCGCAAAACGAGGCATGCTCCAAGCAAATGCGCAGCAGTTGGATAGATCGGCAATTCGACACCGCACGCTCGATACCACGATGGAACGCAGTTTGAACGAATGAGATATACAAAAGTGAAATCTTGGCTATTGTTAATTTCAAATCTAATTCATAGATACTCGCTGCCAACCTGAAACACAACACGTTTGCTACAATAATGTACATTTCATGAGCGTCTTAGATAAGGAGGTCACGTATTGGTAACTACTGACTTGCCCCCTGAAACATAGGCGCCAGAGTGCTCTCGAAAGGGATAGACCAATGTACCTTGTGATACACAAAAGAAATCAATCATTTTATTTACAATTCGTATATTCAATGTTTTAATAAAACATTTTTAACGCTTTTCTAATTAATTTCCATTACAGTTAATTCACTTTCGAGTTATATCTTCCATTGTTCGAACCATTTTTTAAATTCAATTGATGTGATCCCGAATAGTGCCTTTCCTTCTTTTTGCTTTCATCTCGTGTACATTGGCAAAACTCTTTGGGAATAAAAATTGAAGAAATAAAAAAATATCACATGGAGTTAAATCAGACGAATAGACCGCTGAAATAGGGAAGTATTACTGTTTCTTATTAAAAAGTGATTTACAGTGAGGACCGTGAAAGACAGGTGTTCTCATGATAAAGGTGGAGATTGTCGCAAGGCGATAACATGTCAGGATTTCCACTGACGCTTTAATTGCACATTCTCCACGAACAGTTCAGTAATAAGAATATTGTTTACCCTCTGCTTCCGAACAATGAGCAAAACAATTGCTATCTATATTATGAGGCGCTTGCGGGTGAAATAGCACCGAGCGAAGCAGTCGCATATCTTATTATCAGATCGAATGTGTGCCCGAAATTGGGAAGGTGAGAGGCGAGAATCCGCTTCGGAACGTGGTTCGTTGGCCAGACAACATAACTCTCTGCGCTGTGGGAGATGCGGGCTGGGCGGCTGGGCGGGGCGGCTCCAGGGAGCTGTTGGGCGCCCCCGGGCGACTGCTCCTCCGGGGGCGATGGCGGCCAGCCACCTTTGCTTTATGCCAGCGGTTTCTAACCTCCTTCGCCACCCAACCTCTGAAGAGCCAGCCCTGGCTGGCGAGCGAAATTACAACTCCTGCCAGTCCTGTACATGATATTCAGGTGGAATCGTCATATATTAGATACTAGCGAACCCGGCAATGCATCGCTGTTGCATTGTATTAAATAAATACAATTCAAGTTCAAAATATATTTATTAAATGAAAGTTATCTACGTAGTAACTAGACTTTAATTACTTATTAATTACACTTCACTCTATTACACATTTAAAAAATTAAATATTCTGATAATGTTGTGCACCTTGAATATTTACTTCAGACTTCCTGCTTTCTAGATCGCAACTTCTATGTTATTCGATGTTATGAGGCGAAGCGAGGCATGTAGTTCAAAACTATATCTATAGATCGCACTTCAAACAAGGCCCTCTGGAATCGGTGTTGAGTCAACCTCGTCGATTAATTTCGCAAACAAAATTCTAAATGACCGATTTAATTGAAACTACTCATTAAATACAGCCGATACTAATTAGAACAAAGTGTGACAATTTCAGCGAAATCCGTCGAGTACTTTTTGCATCTCCGTGCCACATTCCCTGTATTTATATTGATATAAATTTCTTAACTATCCTTGTTAATAATCGGGTAACCTGCGTGTTCGTCACAGCTACACACAGGAGGCCTTCCTAGCCCCCCTCTAAGGGCAAGCGTGACGTGAGATTCGTCGTGTCTCGGTCTGCTGGTTGGAAACTGACCATTATTTGTAATCATTCAAACAAATTTTCAATAACGCTCAAGTTAATAAATTTGAAAATACGTTTAAATTGTTAAAAGCGTCGATTACTTCTCACTTAGCTGATCTGTTAATAATTGACCATTAAGAAATACGAATTTCCGTAAATACAATGCATTTCCATTAAAACAAGTTTACTCATAAACTCATCAAGTACCTGCGACAATAAGAAAATACAAATTAACATTGCAAACTTACTTTCTGCAAAAAGAAAAAAAAGTCTCTTATGTTCTTGGTCATAACAAAATCCGGCATGGCATGCAGTTCAGCAAAATATTACTGATATAAACCTGTTGAATTCTAAACAAATCTTTCCTTCGAAGAATTTCTTTTACGTAAAAATTACATAATTTATACGCTAGCATTTTAAGATCAGAAAAAATAGAATTTTGTTTAGCAATTAAAACAAAGCATTCTTTCTTGGGGAAGAATATTTTAGAACTTTAGCCTAAATAATGGTTGCAAGGATTAATATCCCCTTGACTAAATTGTACGCACTTTTAAAAACGTTTTTCTTCACAAAATATGCCTTAAGAGAGAATCCAAGATGAATCGTTTAAGATAAAATACTATGCGTCATTGTGGTGATCAAGAAATATGAAAAACCATTCACATATATCCTATAAATAATGAACGAACCATGAGTCGAAATAATTTCATCAGCTCCTTCCCCATGGATACCAAAGCCAGAACATAAAAGTACTGAAAAGAATACGAAAGCTAAAAATCTCTCAGTAAAACGTGACTTTTATAAAGCTTTGTATTATGAAGAATGTACCATGACGTATAAAAAGGTCGTTATAACTGAAATGAATTTTACCATTGAAATAATTTCTGTGATAATGTTTCCATTCTGAGCCATACTGATCTTTATCCACTTTAAGAGCAAAAAGATAAAATTAAATATTAAAAATATATTACGGCTCTAACGACAATTTTCTTTGTTTTCAGGAGAAAAGAATAGAAGTTTGCGATAATATATTCTTTTGCAATATTTCATTCCAATGCCAATAAATTATGCAACTATGTTAACTTTAATTTTTTTCCTTTTTAAAAATGTAGCACTTGGTTCATTATGATTTACAGCTCATAAATCATAATTCAGGGCATGAAGTAAAAATGCGAATATGTGCGATTATATAAAAGTTGTCGCAACTGATGCATCTAACTTACAGGTACACATATATACCATTACGCCCACTTTCTCTCTTCCACTGCAGACCCTTTTGGAGCTCAACAGATAAAAAAATGTAGGTATCTAAAATCAAGTTTCATGTATTTTTTAAAGAAAATATTGCATTCACAATGTTATTCACAACATTTATTGATAAAAAAATTTCAAAAGAATTTTCCTCTTCAAATAAGATCCCTTGAAAGTACAAAATTTTGTGTTATTTTAATCTAAGAAGTAAAGTCATAACGTATGCGAGACTTTTCATATGGAAGTAACCCACTTCCTAAAACGTACCGATATACAATTCAACACTTTCTTCAATAAAAAATGTATTTCGGAAGACTTTAATTAAAAATAACAATAAAACGGAAAATAATGATGAATACTTTTGTTCAGAAAGTTACTAGTGTATGTAGGTAATACCCAATCGGATGCAATGAACCTCAACAGAGTTGTGAAGTTAGTACATCTAGCTCCCACATGCAAAATCCTCGGCGCTGATTCAGCAGTGCCTTTGGAATCAGCGACTTCTCTGGCCTGAGCGTGGGCGGCGGAAGCGAGTAGGGCTGGGAACGAGAGGGGAAAGGAGCGAGCTGCGAAGGCAGTGGCAGCAGCATGTGTCTTGCGCGCTCGGCCCGATTCCTGTGAGTAAAGAGCCCCCCGGGCCCCCGGCCAGCGCTCCTCGTTTGTCGCCGCTTTCAATAATGAAGCACCTACGCCTCCCATACAGCCTCCACCACGCCCACATGGCCTGCGCCCCCCCCCTTCACCGCCCCCAACATTGCTCGCGGGACCGTCTCCGTCGCCACTACCTCCTCCACCGTCCCCGCCTCTTCCGCTTTCCATTCCGGCCCCGCCTCCATCGTCCGTCCGCTTCTGCCGTCTCCACCACGTCCTCCGCTATCCTGCCTCTTCTCCCCTCGACTCAGCCCGCCCCCGGCGCGTCCTCTGCCGTCTCCGTCGCCATCTCCGCCTCCACCACCTCTTCCACCGTCCCCACCTATTCTCCTCTCGACTCCGTTCCCGCCTCCATCGACCCCTACCCGTCCGCCTCCGCCGCCTCTTCTGCCGTCTCCACCACCTCCTCCGCTGCCCTACCTCTTCTGCATTCGAATCCCCCCGCCTCTGCCACCTCCTCTGCCGTCTCCACCGCCATCTCCGCCTCCACCACCTCTTCCACCGTCCCCGCCTCCATCGTCCCCTACTCGTCCGCCTCCGCCGCCACTTTTGCCGTCTCCACCACCTCTTCCACCGTCCCCGCCTATTCCGCTCTCGACTCCGTCCCCGCCTCCATCGACCCCTACCCGTCCGCCTCCACCGCCTCTTCTGCGGTCTCCACCACCTCCTCCGCTGCCCCGCCTCTTCTGCCCTTGACTCCGTTCGACTCTGCCCGCCTCCATCGTCCCCCGCCCGTTCGCATCCGTTCCCTCCTAGGCCGTCTCCACCACCTCGTCCTCTGTTCCGCCTCTTGAAACCTCGGCTCTGCCCAACCCCGCCATATCCGCCCCCGCCGCCTCTTCCACCGCCCCCGCTTCTTTCACACACAACTCCGTCCCCTCCTTGACTACCTCCGTCATTGCCCGCGCGTCCTCTTCCGCAGTCTCTTCTGCCGTCTCCGCCCATGCTTTCCCCATCGCCCGCCCCTCCTCCGCCACCCATGCCTCTTGTATCAGTACCGCCTTTACCTCTTCTACCCACGACTACGCTTTCATACCCGCGACTTTTATCGCCGTCCCACCTTCTTCTTTTCCTCCATCACAAACTTCACTCCCATCCCCGCTTTCGCCCTCTTCGCATCTGCCTGCTTAGCCACCTCCTTTAGCAACGCATGTGCCCGAATGTCGTTGCCACCCCAACATCTCCCCCATGTGTTTGCGTCCCTATGTCCCGACGGCCCGAGGCCTCCCACGCCATCGCCCCACCCGGCCTCTCCAACCCTCATCGGACTTCGTACCGAGAGCGGTGGCTTAGGGCATCAGTCACTTCAGTCCCTCTGACCGGGAGGTCCTAGGTTCGAGTTCCGACGGCGGCGGGATTTTGGACACTAGCTTTTGAGCTAGGTCGAATTCAGTTGCTGTCTGGACGATAATTCTAGCGGCCGGCTGCTCTGATCGGTAGTTTTTCGTGGTTTCTCGGATCAACACCAGGCGAATGTCGGAGCAGTTCCCTAACAAACGGGACACAATCCGCGCGTGATCTTTCCTTCCTCTTCTTGGTCCTATCCTCACCCCCTTACACACACACTTACACTAACATGCATTACACTACCACACACGGCGGGATACCGGTCGGGGACTTAGAACTTGCCCCGGTTGGGGCGGTGCCCTGCTGGTGGGAGATAACTTGTTGGGGAAATCCCGCTAGTCGACGGTAAGTCGGCGCGGGATCTCACCATCCAACGGGGGAAGATCAGTGCCACATCTCGATGAAAATTCATGCACTACACTTACGGGAATGACATCAGTAGTTGACGCGCCCGGAATTACTAACAAACAATCAATCAATCGGAATTCGTTGAGGCTGCGGCACGTTATTCCTTACCCGCCACTCTCTGGACTCGACATGAGTGTTCCCCGCGCATCGAACGACGCTATTGCTATTACCTCACATGTTGCCCCCATTCAAGGACGCCGCCTCACGTCCCCGTTGCCTCCCGGCGGCGAAGCCAGTGCCCGCTGCAACCCACTGAACAATGCATCGGGCCACGCCGCGCCGCTGGGGCCTCTCGGCGAGGTGTCGGCTGCGGCCTTCTCACGCACCACATCGCGCCCGGGCCCCTTCTTGAATTATTTTGGTAAACACATTATCCAATCACGCAAAAACAGAAAAAAAGTGGAAAATAAAATATGGCGAAGAAAAATGCGACAATAAACTTATTTTTCTACTCCCATTATATATTTCATTTGTTGGTTGCAACCAGTTGCGTAATGATACTCGTTATGATATAGATTTCATTATGGTACAGGTTCCTGACCAATCACAGAGAAGTTTACAAATCAAGTATTGACACAATTAATCATTCAGAATCGTTCTAGGAAATGTTTCGTTCGATTGAATACATTAAAATTCTTCTTCTTCACTGACAAGGATTAGGCTCTAATGAACTTGTTACGGTGCCCCTTTTGCTCTTAGTCTTCCAATATCTCTTCTCCCCACTGCTCTACAATCCCTTGCGATTGGCGATAGTCTCGTGATCTGCTTTCGCTTTAAATGTTCGCACAATCTTTGTCTGTTTCTTCTCAGAGTATCCAGCAATAGTTCAACCTTCAATTCCTGGCTTATATCCGTGTTTCTTTTTTTATCTAAAATACTAGAACCAAGAGTGTTCCTCGTGAACTTCATTTCTGCCACCTGGATTCTCAATTTATTCTTTTCTGTCATTACTCTTATTTCATCTCCATACATGAGTGTCTGGAATAGCATCTGTATTAAAAAAAATTTTCCCGTGTTTATTTCCTTGTTTATTTTTTAAGTTTTGTGAAATGTATCACATATGCTTCTTAATTTTTTAAGTTTCTCATCTAAATCAATGTCCTTTTCATAATATACATAACAGCCTAAATATTTATTTTTAGTCTGTTACTTCTGTCAATTACTTTTAGTGTCCACACTAAAATTGTATTTGATATTATATTATACTTCTCATTTTTAATTTCTTTTATTATTAGTATTTTTTCGTGGAATATTATTTAAAATAAATTTGATCGTAATTTCACTTTGATCCTATTTGATGAGCGCAGTACTCCCTCGCAGGCGGACTGGTAACCACAGCCACCTGCGGCAGCATGTAAGGGTGGGGTCAGGTGGCCTTGGCTGAATCCAACATGTCAATAGCCACGAAATGATTCAATGTAAAAGTTTAACTTATACAAAATGTAGAAAATGTACCGTATGAAACTCCATGTAATGATTGGGAGCGGTAGCTCAGTGCATCAACTGATGTCACTGCAGCGCCTCTGACCGAGAGGTCCTAGGTTCAGTCCGGACGGCGGCAGGATTTTCGACACTAGCTTTTCCGCTAGGAAGAATTCAGTCGCTGTCTGGAGGATAATTCTAGCGGCCAACTGCTCTGATCGGTAATTTTCCGTAGTTTCTCCGAGTAACACGAGGCGAATGCCGGAGAAGTACCCTATTAAATGGGCCACGAACCGAGCACGATCCTTTCTTTCTCTTCGTTGTCCTATCCTCTTCCCTTACACACACACATTAACATGCACTACACTATCACATATTCCGGGAGACCGGTCGTGAGCTTACAGCTTATGCCTGCTGGGGTGGTGCCCCGCTGGTGGAAGAGTCCTGGTTAGGGGGAAACCCCGCTAGCCGACGATATGTCGGCGCCTAATCTCGCCATCGAACAGGAGAAAATCACTGCCATCTCCCGAGGAAAAAAACATGCACTACACTTATGGGACTAATGACCTAAGCTGTTGACGCGCCCGGAATCACTAACCAACCAACCAATCGATGTAATGGGTGTGAATACACCCATGTGAAGTTCACAGTACTCGCTCGTATTACACTCGTGTATTAATACCCATCATTATATCATCGTTTCACAATGTACCGTTATTTGTAACGTTTTGTTTCGTTGATTCGAGAAATACAGAGCTTGTGCCTGTGAAAGTTTTGTCACTACGCAATCTGACTCTGACGTCGATCTGCGCGCTAAATTTTTCATATCAGCTACTGGACCTCTCGCGATTTACTTAAAGACCCGATTACTCAACAGTGCCGTTTAGCCATTTCAGTCTGGGAGCGCGCGGCTTGGGAACTTGCACCGCCGAGACCTTTACATTCCTCAACATATGTAGAAAATGTATATCTGGAAGTCAGCATTTAAAAATATCCATCAATCTTGTTGCTACTTTTATTCATTAATTACAGAATTGTCAGTAATTATTACGGGAAACTACAAACGACACATTTGCGATGCAAAATACTCAAAAATACTAAAGAAATAATAATAGTACTACTACCAATAATAATAATAATAATAATAATAATAATAATAATAATAATAATAATAATAATAATAATAATAATAATAATAATAGAAGTGTATGGAGTCTCTGCTTTATTAATATCCTTGCGTAAAAGGGTGCGTGCTGTGCAATATTCAATCTATCAACACTCCCTTTAAGACGACCAAATTTACAACACCCGCCAATTGAAAAATGTCAGCACCACCAACACATAGATGACAGAGTACTTTAGAAGATCGACACGGAGAAACAGAGAACAAACATTTAAAAAATCAGCAATTGAGAGAAGACACACAGTAAAAAAGAATGAAATGAGTTTCTACATGGAAAACAAAAAAAAATTCCTAAGAAATGTGCTATCAGCAAAATATCACCACAAAATTTTAACACCATCCCCACAAAAAAGGCCCAAAGGAGCGAACCAAAACGTTAGACGAAAGGAAAATTTTTCACAATGGTAAAATCGCAAACCACAAAAGCAACATGCATTCTTGGTTTAAAATGTTTAGACTAATCAAGATGAAAAAAATGGCAACCCAGATTATCCCGTCGGTTACGGTTCCTGCAAGGAGGTCACTTAGCTGTAGGACCTTAAAGTGCAACCTAAAAGAGATGAGAGTTCCCGTGTCCGCCTCAGAACAAAAAGAAACCCTCGTTCACTGCGTTAAAGAAAACGCCCCTCTCTCCTCCGGCGCCGCTCTGGTTGTCTGCCGCGTTGCGAAGCACCAGGAGGTTGGGGGGAGGGGCGGAGAGGCCGAAGAGGGACGAAAAGGGGCGGGGCACTTGGCGGCAGCGCAACCCAGGCAGCCCCAGCGAAGCGGCGTGGCGCGCGGGCGACGTAAATACAAGAATAAAGCTTTAAAAATGTACAACCTTATTTGCTTACATCCTCCTGGAGATTAGTTCAGTGTCGTTCTGAATAATGCGCCACGTCAAATATGCATGGGGCGGCGCTCGTGAGCAATGTAAGTTAAATGTTGATGCGGAACTATTTCACTGGCGCCTCGCCGCCCCCGCGCCGCTCCCGCGTTGCCTCCCTGAACGACCCTCGGCGTACCCGCTGTGTCTTTGCGCAAAAGCCGCCTAAGCGCCCGAGTACGAAGATTAGAGTGCGTGTCAGAGCGGTGGCGAGTGGTCCGAAAAAGTAACTGGTTACGCGATTGAAATGGCGGATTTAGATGAAAGAAAGAGTTTTGATGAAACCGTTTCCGTCGAACAGACTTTGGAAGCCGCATCTCAATAAACAACAAAATAGTATAGAAACAAATTTCAACACCAAATTGGTTGATATTTTTATAGAACATCTGCTTGTATCACAGGATTCATCAGATTTCCTTGTCCAGTACCAAAAAATTAACGTTTATGGTGGACAAACTGTTTATATTAGTGTTGGTCTAATTGCCGCTATTGATATAATGTTGTATCAGCGAAACGTTTAATTGGTGCCCTGTAGGAGGGTAAAGTTACTCCCTAAATAGATATGCAAAAAAGTACCTGTGATTGCAAAAGTTTTACTGTTTCCTCCTTCTGTGTGTGAGGGCCAACAGGTCAGTTCCAGCCCTGTTGACGGATTAGAAACGACCTCCAGGTTTCCTGAATATCTTGGAGATTTTCACGTCGTTAGGGCGAAGGTGAGCGTAGTGAGGAGACGGTCCGAGTTCTCCGGCTTCGGCCGGAAGGGTCGCAGTTATACTTCGATTTAAACATAGGTTCCGTTGACGTAAACCAGCTGTTACGGTGTTAGGTGTCATCCAATCAGGAGTTTAATGACACCTAGAGTAATGACGTTTAAGCTCCCGATTGGATGACATCGTAAACAGACTCTGTAAAGGAGTCGAAGTATAGGGCTTGGTTTGTTCATACACTGGAACATGGGAAATTGAAAGACAAAATAAAATAACTACACAATTTTCTTTAATTTCCTTTTTAAGCTAAAAATTATACATTAACGCGCAGATTTAGCAAACTGGCTTTAATGTAACTGAATGATAAGTGAAAAGAAGATGTGAGAGAAACTGCTGACTTTTCATTGTCTTACACAGCATTTCCACCACTGTGTTTCTACATTCCAATTACCTGTACTTTTAAGCTTCTCTTTTGCAGAGTGAATCGATGAACAATGGAAATAACTATGAATTTTGTATGATGCATATACCAATACATTTGCTTCCAGTTCCAGTGCAAAATCGATACAAAGTTATTGATCAATTTCTAAACCATACATTTCTTGCAATATCTACGAAGTTTCAACAGCCATTCATCTAATCTGATCTAATACACACACCATCCTGAAATGAGGTATTGATTTAACAAACGAAGAAGACAATTATTCAAATCCTGTAAACGCACCACGTAAGGAACGGGAACAATTTATTGAAATAAATTGCCGACTATCGTTACTTGATCGTTGCGTAACCTTCTTTCACCACTAATGCGGATTTAAAGATTTTTTGTTTTTAATTGTTGTTTTTTTAATTTATTTCGTCCCGTTCGACTTTTGTCTTTTGAGTATTTTGACAGGTAGAATGTTACATACAATGAATTTACTTGGTCATTCTCAGGCAAATGCGGGTCTCGGTAGAACCATTCACTATTTTTAAAATTTCATATTTGTAGAACTTGGAAGGGAAGTTTGCATTTATTGTTTAGAAGTGGAGGCGTGTGTTTTGTGGGAAATTGTGGCGAATGGTTTTCCACAAAACACACCTCTCCACTTCTAAGGAGTTAAAGGTTAAAAGTTAAGGTTAGTAACATGACCACGTGTAGTGCCCATAATGAAATCTCTCAATTATCAGGGTTGCCTTTTGTCCTTCTTTTGGATGATACGTCCTCCATTTTTAACATTGTCCTCGGGTCCTACTTCCTTTTTTAAAATTACAAGGAATGTCCTCCTTTTTGTTCTGTTGAATTGAAAATAATGGCATCATTTTCAAGTAATTAAATTAATTAAACAGACTTCATTTCTTGAATATCTAAATATTTACTCAAATAAATGGCCTCCGCAATAGATTATTAGGCTTATTGTGATATAAAACTTATTCATACTTATTGTTTGGTGGTTAACGAAGGTGAGTGAGGGGACGAAGTTATCCTGTCAGAAGCTTTCATTTTTAATGAAGCAAAGTCTAACGTGATTTTCAAAGGCTATTATGGTTTGGTACATTGAGTACATTGTCTATACATCGTGGACTATAAAACATGTAAAATGTCCTCCTTTTCATTGAAATGTCCTCCTGTTTTTGGTATAATGTCCTCCGCTGGGAAAAATATATCTGGTAATCCTGCAATAATTAGCATGGCCGGGAAAGCAGCAACCTCGCACGCCAAGCGTTTCTTTCGCGCATCTCACAGCAAGGCTACACGGCCTGAATCTACTCAGTTCCAGGAGTGACAGCGCTACACTCTAAGATATCGCATCTTCTTCGGTCTCGCGGTGTTTCCCTGCACGTTCTTCCCTTTCCACAAAACTGTTATCTGAGAATAACTCTCAGCGCGCCGTGGTTTATCCCCAACTATAAAATCGGACGTAAATTAGACATACCAGAATTCAAGAAGCCATTAAAAAGTCTTGCCAGCAATTTCTACAACCACCTACCAAATGCTCCCTGCACTACAATATTCAACCTAAAAAGAAACAAGAGCAGGCCGCGATGTATATCAAGATTCCTGAAAGATAAACTTAAACCTCATTAACTTGGCTTCTCCCTCGTACCTTTCCATCAGAATGCCATCCTTTAATAACAGAACAGAACTCAAAACTCTTCAGTACAGTTCAGAAACCAACCGTGACCTACGGATGGCCATATCCTAAGAAGCCATATCAGATTATGTATCTCAAAACCCTCGAAAGACGTATCTGTCGAACGTGAAGTAATATTTTTTTTAAAAATCTCATCATCTTCCAAAAGTCCACGTGGAATTCACGTCGCTATAAAAAAATTAAATAGTATTAATTTTCCGTGAGCGCGTATTCGTTGGAATTGCTTCGTAGCTTTTGGGAGTGTTCAGGAGTCAGGTCGCATGTGGTACTGTTGTAATCACGCGCTGAAGGCAAAGTGTATCCTAGGTATTGGATGTTACACTTCGGGTAACGAATGTCCTGGCAAACAATGATAAATAACATTGTATATGCTTCGCACTGGGAATAAACAAATATCTTGATGTTTCCATCACCACCTTTTATCAACTTCCGAAATTTTTCCGTTGTTCATCACAATGCGTATTTCTCAGAAAATGTAGTACTAGTGCAACATATACTCGTATATTTAGATGTGTTTGTTTCTACTTTTTCGTATACGAACGCATATACGAAGTATTGAGAAAGTTTGTAATGCTACGGAAAATCGATTTCGAGATTTCAACGGAAATACACGTTTTGGGGTCCCGTAATACAGGAAAAGTGCTGTTCTTTTTTAAAACGTCCGTCCGTTAAAAGCCATTTCCGTAAAAACGGCTCCAAAGTTTTCAACGAAAATTGCCAAATAAGACGATGTTTACTGATACTTTTTGGTAGTTTTGTCGTTGATTATGTCTTAACAAACATTGTAGATTGTGCTGTGAAAATCAGCATGTACTACTATTTTTGTTAGAGAAAAAAGTTCCTAAAGTTAAATAAACAAGAATTTGAATAAATTGACTTCAAATTTTTGGTGCTAAATTTTACATGTACTCAGTCTCGCAGTGTACTCCTGTTATTCCTGTATTCCCAAATTCTGTATCTTATGTAACCTTGTCATTGTTTCATTTTCTTTTAGCTCCCTGATTCTTCTAGATTTGTTTTAGATTATTTATTTGTTTTTCGCACGTTGTTTAGCAATGCGTTAGAGAATAAATTTAGTATTTCTTCCAACAGACATTCCCAATTGCTCCATCACTACGATAGGCGTTTTATTCATACAATACTTTCCTCTTTATTCTTATTCAATACAATTACTGTAACTACTAACAACAATAAAATTATTTCTGTTATTATTCACAACAATGGGGATTTTATTTAGAGTAAACAAATGAAACATGCTAAATGTCAACTAACAGTGCAGCCATGAACTGCAAACAATATCTCGAACTTCGCAAATATCTAAAAAATAATATTTTTTCCCATTCTACATTCTTCCAATGGTTACGCCCACTCTTTAAATTCTCTCACCACTGCATAGTTCTACTAAAAATTATTTTCTGGCATAAAACGTAGTAAACTACGCACAAACTAAATATCAGTAGGTTCAGGAGAAGACAGGCTAAAATGGTGCCAGTTTTGAAAAACAAAATCCAGGTTTTTTCGTGTCCATCTCTCCTTTAGTATCGACTCATCAAATTAAAAACACAGAATTCTAAGAAACGACAGTTGAAAGTACGTAACTATCCTTGGCACTAAACATTCTCACGTTTCTTGTTTGAGAACGAGAGTATGGTTTCTTAACACATTTTTTCATTTTATAAGTTTTTATTTGCAATCTGTTACATCAGAACAATAGGCAATTTTTTTGACAGAGTATTACATTGCAATGTGAAGGAACTGGGCATAACTTCTTAACATATTCTCATACTATTTACTCAGGCGTCAGTGAAGAGTACTTGCTTACTATTCCTCCATTATTTTGATCTCTCATTCAGTACTCAGGTTGAAAGTTCATCCTTTTGTATCTGACATTAAGAGACATGTACTAATGAGAAGCGTATTAATCGCCGTCGTTGGAAAATTTTGAAACTGCTCTTAACTCGCACCATTTACGAAGTGGCGGCGACGCAGAAAATCGAGCTTTGTCAAGTGCTGAACGTCACTGCGCAATTTGCTAGTCCCAACAGGCAGTTTCTGCAGCTGAAGGACGCTTTCACAACGCACGTTCTACATTAGAAACCACAAATAAATATCCTAGACTGGCTAATAAATAAAACAAATGTATCTGACGCCAGGGAGACCTTCAGTAAGATAAATATAATTGAACAGTTTACTTTTAATGCGACGTTTCTCCAAGAAATGCAAGTTTTAGGAAAAGATAGTATCCAAAATTCAGCCTTATTCATCAAAATAGAAGATTCAGAGGTTTTCGGATACGTTTTAAAATAAAAAAAAAAAATTTTTAACACATTGGGCAGCATGATGAAGAAATGTCTTAACAATATATTGATACGAAAAATAGGATTCAAACTGAACTGGGGCTACATTTGAAAAAACCTTTCAATTATTCAAAAAAAAAAGAAGTAGAATGAAAACAAAACTGAAAAACATACAAAACAAAAATACGAAAAATGTTCAATTCAACAATATAGAATATTACCACATAGAGTGGCTGACTGTAAGGTTTCAGCGCTCTTCGTGAACACTCTCAGAGGTAGGGGCCGCCATGTTTTCTGCAGTTAAAACATATGAGTGGTGACATATTCAACTGTTATACTGATTCGACTTGTTGTTTTTAACAGATCTTATTTGTATGTTGTTATCTTTTTCGTTTAACTGTTCTTCAATTACATTAGTGATTAGAATATAATATTCACTATCTCTTCAGTTTATTCGGCATGTAATTGCAAAACAGAAGTAATCAATCCGCAAATATATCATTTTTCAAGTAAGTATTTTCGTACATCTGTATTTCGTACATAGGTATAGGGATAAGGCTACCACCACGGAATTTACATTTAAATACCTTCCATTGTTATGACAATAACTGATGCAGAAAGCAACGTGTTTTCAAAGTTACTCAATTTTCTCTCCTTAATTATTCTGATGCCGACCTGGATGGCCGAGGTGGCTAAGAGCGAGTACCGACTCAGCGCTTCGGTCCGAAGGGTCGCGGGTTCGAGTCCCGCCTTGGGCATGGCTGCTTGTCCCTTGACTTCGTGTGTGTGTTGTCGCGGAGGGCCTCGCGTTCTACTGACCCCAGATCAGATGAGCCCGCAAGTGTTTGTCTAGTGTATGGTCGAATATGCGTCCCTTCGGGACGTAAATGGCAACCGGCTGTCGGCTAGATAAAAGCCCTAGGAAAAAAAAATATTGTGATTTTGTTTTTAAATGATTGGTGTTTGGTCGTGAGAATTCAGAGGATTTATAGTAAGCGCGGCCCGCGCCCACCCGGCCTTGACCAGCGTGCTCTGAAATACTATTACTGTTTTTCCAGTGGGTACTGCTTTAATTGAAAGAAAGAACAACAACTTTAATTTTGCTGCAAAGACGGCGGCGCTTCAGTCAAACATATCAATGAAACTCAAACATTTTTCTTTAAACGCTTTCTGTAAGAGACTACGTCAAATTATAATTTATAATTACTAGCGTCGGTGCCACTCAATCCAAACAAATTTTGAAGCAAATTTTCTCGAACATGAATATTCCTCGCCCTGTGTGGCTTGTCTGAAAGCCCAATGAAATTTGAAGTGATGTTTTGCAATTGTTGTGGACATGCTAGAAAAATCTTACTTCTCAAAAGTGGCTCGAATTTTTCTTTAAATGTTTTGCTCGAGAAGAGCGAAATATACTTATGAAAGGCTACAAAAGCGATTTGAATTGAAACATCTGAATTATCGAAAATTTCAAAAGATGTTTGCCTCAGTCCTAGAACTGCATTACTAAAGATATAAATTATTTATTAAAATAATTTATTCTTCAACATTAGATATCTAAATAATTGTGTGTGCATGTTTTTCAAAGCATATGCAGTAGTCGAGTGATTCAAAGGCAAATCCTGGCTTCTTTCCAAAAAGAAATTAGCAATATTTTCTGTGGAACGACTCCAAATTCCTTTTTTTACGAATTTGAATGAATAATGCTCTAAATACAGTGGCGCATTTAGGGGGAGGGGGCTCATGAGGCATTAGCTCTCGGGAATCACATCAATACCCTAACCCTTTTGTAATCCCTTGCACTCTCCGGTAACAGTGTGCAATCCATGTATGTATTAGGAAAACTCCTTGTTAAATAATTTGTACGTTTCCTTCAAAATCTTTTTCAGCTTCTCACTCTTTCTTGTGTTATTGATACATTTTTTTATGAATTTTGATATTTTTACGTTCATAAATTAGAGACATATAACTCGCTGTCTACAGCGACTCTGATCTAAGACAGTCGGTATTCAACCGAGACTAAACCATGTACATGTTTTATTTTAATATATATTTTTTCTATAACTGATAAGTGTCACTCATTTTGTTACTATTCCAAACTCTTCTTGAACAAGTCGTATATAAAAAGAGCTAACCCATATTTTGAGAATCGAGGGATTAACATTTATTTCCTGTGCTAGTGTGGCTTTATAAGAGCATAAAATTGCCCAAAGTCCTTCCGTTCAATGCTTCATGGTGGACTAATGCAGTTCAAAAGACAGGCGCCACCATCGCCCTGCATTAGACATCTAGACATATTGCCCACCTAATATGTGATTGGCAGTCCTTTACGTGTCTGTTCTCCCAGGATTTTGCGTGTCTGCGCCTTCGTGGTTGTCTCGCCTCCTCCTGCATACTCGTCATATTTCTGACTATTCACACATGTCCCCACTTGACTTCCATCCTGCCTCTGTATACCCAGCCTGTGCTTTGCCTGTCTGCTTGTTCTGCCTTCATCTGTCAACACATCCTTCTTTCTCCCTGTTTGCTTGACTTGTTTCTGCCGGTCCAATCAGCATGTCCTCCTCCTGTCTGCTCCTGCCTCTGTCTAGTCAGCCTGTCTTCTGCCTATCCACTCAGCACGTCCCCCTGTCTGCTTCTCTTGCCTCCGCTTACCTATTCAGCCTGTCTAGACGTCCTGCTTCTGCCTAGCCATTTAGCAGGTTCTTCTCCTATCTAGTTCTCTTGCCTGACTACTCAGCGTGTCCTCCGCCCTCATATGCATCCTGCTTCTGCCTACCCACTCGTCACATCAACCTCTTGCCTCGCCTCCTGCCCACTCATCCTGTGCCCTGCCCTTCCTGTCGCCCGCGCTGCGCCTTAGGCCGCTGTTGCGTGGCACCGCTCCGCACAATTTCCCTATGAGGTGCATTATTGATGCTAACAGCTCCACCGCTCCCAGCGGGGGCCACGCGCCATAGCGCAGCCTCTCCGCATGCGCCCGCGGAAAATTGTCCCCCTCGCCCCCCTCCCCTCGTGCCCCTTCGCCACCCACCGCCCCCTGTTCCCCTCGATAGCTCGCTCTCCGCTCTCTAGGTCCCTCTTCGTCGCGTCGTAAAGCACCTGATGCTCTCTTTCAGTGTGGTTTAGTCGCTTGTGTCAGAAAAGAATTTTGAAGTGAGTCTTTTTTTCTTCTTTCTTTCATTTTTCTATGTTCGTGATCCTTCACCTCTTCATTTCGCGTTTGATTTGCCTCTCTTTAGCTTGAATTCTTCTATTCTCTCTCAGTGCTTTAGTCTCTCGACTCATCATTTAGGTATTACCCTTTTTTCGTGTTCTTTAATAGTCTTCCATGCTACTGGTGTAATATTAAGTTACCTTCTACGTTACTTTGGTGTTTTAACGAGTAACAAGTTAGCCAGTTCTCAAATGATGGAATTTAAAAATTTCACATTTAAAGCGTGTGAATATTGTGCGGATTTTCCCGCATACACATGTAAACGCGCGAGTTGGTAGAACGCTTTTGGTCTTTAGAAATAAAGAAATATTCCCGAAAGCAGTAACTCCTTAAATACCTATTTGAGGCTTTAAGGAGTCTTCAGAATATGACTAAGCAGACGATAGAAATCTATTGAAATATTGTCACCTGAAAGCGACTCGATCAGAAGAACACGGTGATGTGGAGTTTCTCACGTGTTGTAAACAACATAAAAGTTTCATAAAAGGGTCCTATTTTTCGAGAAATAAAATTGTAGAAATTACGGTTTCAATTCCCTTTAGATTGCTCCACAAATATGAATCAAAACCATCTCGAAATAAGGTCATATATCAATCTTTGTCAAACAGCAGTTACTACGATGTCGTTTTACACAAGAATGATAGATCATTACACAAAACTATAATTTTCTCAAGAATATGCTTTTGGTACTTTAAAGTCTCATTTAGATTATTTCCTCTCGCGAAATAATTATATAAGACTTAAATGTTATAGCGTATTGAGAACTGCATAAAAATGAACAACCTACATTCCGCTATGGAATAAGTATTATCTCAACATATATTTGCTCATTTTTACGTAGAGCTTGAAAAAGTAACCACACGATCCTGAAGCTATATTTTTCAAATAAGACAGCGTGTCTACAAAATGCCGTTATTCGACACTGTTGAACTAGTCTTCTTTAAAGCAATAGCTCTTTAGGAGGGTCATATATCTCAAGTACGTACGTGACTAATTGAGCGCATTTCAAGCGCGAACTAATTACCTATTCGTAAAAATAAATTAGTACCTGCATATGGTTTCCATTGTCAACAGTCAATGAGCTGTGAAAGAGGTCACACCTGAATAACAGCACAACCTCGAACGAAAACACTCTAGAATATAAAAGTGAATAATGGAGGTTTTGTAAATAGTGCGAACATAATGATTAGAACCCTGATTTCTTTTTTTTTTTAATATTTGAAAAGTACAAATGTTTTTTGAGATTTTCTGGTAAAATGCTTACATCTTATCGTCAATAAATACCACTTTTTATCATTGGAAAGAGGAGCAACCTCGTATTTGAATAGAAGATAATTGACATGCAGAACACAAAATATTGAAAATGTTATAAATATCAGACTACTGTGCTGCGACTTATAAAATTACGATAAAGATTTTCCCGAGTTCTAATTTCTTTTTCAATTTTGTACTAATTTTATCCCATCAATCCCATAATCAGGTCCATTGACCTGTGGGGACCCGGCCGGTCTACTAATGCCTAGCGCCGGTTGATTGATTTTAATTGTTTCGTGTTTCCGGGCGCGTCAACGGCTTTCGTCATTAGTCCCGTAAGTGTAGTGAATACTTTTCTCTCGGGTAATGGCGGTGATCTTCCCCCGCTGGATGGCGACATCCGGCGCCGACCTACCGTCGGCTAGTGAGGTTTCCCCCTAACCAGGACTCTCCCACCAGCGGGGCTCCACCCCAGCCGGGACAAGCTCTAAGCTCCCGACCGGTCTCCCAGAAATGTGGTAATGTAGTGCATGTTAGTGTAAGTGTGTGTGTAAGGGGAGAGGATAGGACAAGGAAGGAGGAAGGAAAGATTACCCACGGTCCGTGGCCCATTTGGTAGGGTACTCCTCGGGCATTCGCCTGGTGTTGATCGGAGAAACCACGGAAAACTACCGATCAGAGCAGCCGGACGCTAAAATTCTCCTCCAGACAGCGACTGAATTCGACCTAACTGACAAGCTAGTGTCGAAAATCCTTCCGCCGTGTGGAGTGGGAACCTAGGACCTCCCGGTCAGAGGCGCTGCAGTAACATCAGTTGATGCACTGAGCTACCACTGCCAGTGCCTAGCGCTGGTGCTGCCTCTACCCAGGGCATGGGCCATTGGCTTACATCGCTGTAAAGAATCAGTGACTCGAAAGGCCAGCAGTGGTCACACAACTCTTGCACCATCACCAAAATGCCTTCAGAAAGAGTTGCTTTCATTCCAACAGTATTCATTTTTGATTAACTTTGACTTATTTCAGGGTTGAGTTTGTGAGATATACAACACACCAGAATATAAAAGTTACTAGTAGATACACAGTGTAATTAGTAAAACTATGTGGAAGGAGCTCAAATATGCTCAGAGTATGTGACGATTTTACCCATCATATTTTAAGCGACTCGCGTTTAACCACAAGGACGACTAGTTTGGGCCGTTTGATTTTACGGCGTCTGATGTTTTCAGTACCCAGCCATCTTAATCCCTGTTTCTGCCCTGATCCAGGCCCGCCCGTTGCCCGCCGTTTTTCGGGCACGGTTGGCTGTTACGTAGGTGACGGTGTATCGAGGAGGTCCTTACTCAGAACAGGGTTATGCACACAGATCAGTAAGATACGGGCGACGAATACCTAACTTACAAAAACCAGCAGTGGATGGCTTTTGTCCTTGACACTTTTACCCGTCCGGTGATGTGACAGACGTTCGTTTTTTATTAGTAATGTACTACCATTCATTCTGCAATTATATTGTAATTGAACTTAATATGTGTATTTTTATCTTTTTTATTGCTTAAGTGGCCATCCTTATGGGTTTTGCCCTTCAGTAGCAATTGTGAATTTTCTTTCCAGAGACTTAATAATGCAAAATATTCACGTGGTTATGTCCAAGACCAGCCCTTGCGACGTGAGCCTAAACACGCTATTATGATTATCATCATCCCCACCTATATAATAATAATAATTATTATTATATAATAATAATTATTATATAATAATATAATAATTAATTATATAATAATATAATAATTAATTATATAATAATATAATAATTAATTATATAATAATATAATAATTAATTATATAATAATATAATAATAATTAATTATATATTATTATGCCAGATAACGGCTAAATCTGGACGTGTGTGGCCCCTTCCTGGGAGTTCACACATTTTTTCACGCGTGAGGGTGCGCTTGGCCCCCCCAAGCGCCGGTGCCGTTCGCACTGGCTTAATCAATGGCGCTGAAAACGTTGGTGCGTGTGTGCGTGCGCAGCGGTTAGCGCCCGGCCAATGCATTACTTATGAGACGCTCCGCGAGCGCGCCATCCCCATCCCCACCGTGTCGCACTCGTCGCCCCACCCCTACAGCCCTCGCCGCCCCGCCCCCGTCGCCACCGCCACCCCCGCGTACGTTACAGCCACCACTGCCACCTTCAACGCCCTCACCAGCCTCCCCGCCATTGCCGCCCTCCCCGCTCACGCCACCATCACCGCCTCCACCCTAGCCTCACCTCCACCTCCACTCCTGCCTCCTTCGCCATTGTTGCCCCCACCACAACCTCCACCACTATCAGCCCACAGACACCGTCCTCACCCCCACCCCCGCCCCCGTCGCCACCGCCTACCCCGCATACGTCACCCCGCCACCCCCGCTACCGCCACCCCTGCAATCGCCATCCCCGGATACCACCGTCCCGGCATCCGCCACCCCCTCCACCGCTATCCCCTCCACCGCCACTCTAGCCACTGCCACCCCCGCCACCGCCATCCCTCCGCCTTCGCCGCCATCCTGCGCCGCCCTCGGCGCCCTCACCGCCATCGCCGCCCTCACAACTCTCGCCACCGCTACCGCAACCGTCACCGTCATCAGCCTAGCCACCACCTTCACTTTCACCTTCAACTTCACCTTCAACTTCACCTTCAACTTCACCTTCAACTTCAGTCCCGCCTCCATCGCCATTGTTGTCCCACCATATTCTCCAACTCTATTATCCCCACAGTCCCCGCCACTACCACTACCACTGCCACAGTTACCGACACCGGCACTCTTCCTGCTACCGCCGCCTCCACCGCTAGCGCCGCGACCGCCCGCACGCGATCGCGATCAATAGCCGCGCGTTTTCCGTCGCCGACGCCGTGGACTCTTACGCAACCTGCTTAACGCGACCGGCGACCGCTCGCGCAACCCTCCGTCACGTCACGCCACGCCACGCAAGGCCGTTTTGAACCCCACTGGACACGAGATCGATTATCAAGCAACGGTTGCAATAGGCAATGCTTTAGGGTTGAGCGTGGCGGTCACTGAGAGGTCGGGGACTCGATTCCGTAAAAGGAGGCCAACATTTACTTCATGGGTTTAACAATAGAATAGTAAGTGCTGCCTCCCGGAATAGAAAACTTACGGCGCCTGCTCTGTCTAGTAGCTACCAGTTTCTCTCACATTTTTCAAGCGTATTCTGGAACCGCACACTATTAATTGGGACACAGACCTTGCACAATATCTTCCGTTCCTTTCCCTTCCCATTCCACCCCGTTCGCCTTTACGGTTGAAGCACCCTAAAACCACAGTCACGTCCTTTCTCTGCAATATGACACTCTCTTAGACTAAGGTGTGGTAGATCTTTGGTAGCTTAAAATAGCTATCTGACTCGAAAAGCTGGAAACATTCGAGTTCAGCAGATCGATTCTCGATAGGTTGTGAGAAACTTACGAGCTTATGTCCGGACTTTGAAGCTCTAAATATTTGGTGGTGGCGAGGTAGACTGTCAATCTTGAAAACAGCTAAAGAAAGCCACGAGTTACGGTGATCACTTCTCAACAGGCAATGAATGAAATTCGAATACTTTTTATACTTGCACTACTGATATTATAGTCCTGTTTATGGGACCTGCTAATTTTTGGCGATACTTTACGGGAAAACTCTAGGATATTTTTAAAATTTCCTCAAGAATGGTTCCAATTTTTTTCCTAACTTTTTGGTCGAATGTAGTAAAATAATTTTATGAAAATGACGCATTTTAGATTTTCATAAAACTTCTAACATTACGACAAATGTAGGAGTTTTCTTGAATCTCCAATGTATAGTTTCTCCTATGTTCTACTTTTGCATAACGCAATGATTTCTGCTCTTGCATGCCCATGAGGTACTAATGACTTAAATAACTCTAAAAGTAATATAAGCATTGTTACGAAATTATTTCGTGCAGAAACTTGAAAAGAATTCTCTTTTCTGCAATAAATATATTTATGTTCCACTAACAAAATGAAAAAACTGTCGAAACAGTACTAACTCACCGAACAAGGACAAAAGGTACTAAGCGACGTTTGTAAGACTTCGATTCAGAATGACCTTCCTTGTCAGGAGAAGGAAAAGTGAAGATTTATTTACTGTCCGTGTCACTTCTTGATTAGAATCCAGAATATTCCAAGAATAGCATTTATGATCTGTTGCGAATGAACTGAAATTATAGAGATTTCTTTTCAGGAAAAAGCAAATCAGGAGAATTTATTAATGCCTAATCGTTTAATAAAAATGTTGGTTGAAGTTTTAAAATTCAGTGTATCTAGTATATGTGTAAATATTTTAATGTATTTGCTGACAAATATTTTTTAGCATCATAATGTCAATTTATTAAAATATATGTAAAGTAATTGGGTGGCTGAATTCTTATTTTAGGTCCTTCTCACATTTTCTGGTGTCTATTAAGGCACGTCTCCACCCCTTCCACACAGTACGACAATCACATGCGCCAACAAATCGCCATGTAACAAAATAAAGATTTTGATATTGTAATTATCAGCACTGATGGTTTTCAAAAAGCCTTTTTATGAGATCAGATATATGACATGTCTAACTTCTGTTTTATTTTTAACTTCATGAAATAGAACATTAGATAATGTTTATTTTCTCTGGATAAAGTGCATGGTTAGGTCAGGGCTTGATGTCCAAGGTTCGTCGTGTTAATAAAGTCATTTACAAATTTGCCGAATGTTCTCGTAGGAAAAAATTGCAAATAAAAGCTAAGAAAAATTCTCAAATTAGCATTTAGGAAAATATTTAGCTTATTAGCATTTAGGAAAATATCATAGTTTATTAGTTTTTCGTTTCCCTAATTTACATTCACAAAACGAAGAAATGTTCGCAAATAAAACCGCATATAAATTTAGCACTTCTCTCCGAAAAGAGAGTCTAATTTCCATCCTATCGCATTATGAGCTTCATAACAGTAACTCTCTATTATCGCTTTAACACAAAAAAATCCCAACCGAAAGCAGGCAAAGGTTACTCGATCTTTTATTGTTCTATAGTCGCTCGATAGCATACAAGAAGTACTATTCACGATAATAACTTGCGATAAAATTGACCTTGACATCTTTGTTGATTGGACACACACTGATTGGTCAATTTGAAGCATTTTATCTTAAATTTAATATTTTTATTATATAAACGTTTCAGCAGAAGTACACACAGAAGTAAGAAAAAGTATTCATGTAGTGGATAATTTAACAAAAATATTTTTTGTATACCAGCATTATAAACGTCATTTTCTGGGGCAAGAAATCGTTCATAAAAGGGTCTTTTACGGCACAAATGATGACGTATTAGATTTTACTGCACGAATGATTGCGTCATCACACATTCAGCCAATAGTAGCGAGAGAATCGGGGGGAGGTAGAAGAAGACGGAACAGCCGACCACCGTTTTCTCGCACGGATGTCAACAATGCCATCTTGAATTTGATTTCCAGAGGGCGTTGGATGTCAAGCACCTGAGACGTCAGAAGAAAGTTGTTTCGCGAAATTAAGTTTGATTCTCTTGTAAATTTATAATGCTGTTATACAAAAAAATAGTGTATGCAACTCGTTTATAATGTTGCTTTATTGCATTCGTACAAATTTGAAAACTCGCTCCTAACGTCGCTCGTTTTCAAAACATGTACTCATGCAATAAAGCTTAACATTATAAACTAATTGCATAAACTACTATTATTATATTTCATCACTTTCATTTATGCAACGTAAAACAAAGTAGAATGGTTTAATTTACTATTTATAAATAAATTCTTTGAAAATATCAAATTGGATAATAAATTAGGTCATAAAAGTATGCATACATAAAAATTGAGAAATTGAAATACATTAGAAGTACCCTCACTCTGTGATTTTTTATTCGATTGTTATTAAATATTGAGTTTGACTTATTATTATTATTATTATTATTATTATTATTATTATTATTATTATTATTATTATTATTAAGTTAATAATAAACTTAAGAATCTGTCTCCGATATTTTTAAATGTGAAATAAAGATTGGTGGTATTCTGCAGATGATCTACCTCGCTTTTTTCAAAATAATAAAACACCAGGCGAATGCCGGAGCAGTACCCTACCAAACGGGCCACGGACCGCGCGCGATCTGTCCTTCCTCCTCCTTGTCCTATCCTCTCCCCTTGCACACACACTTACACTAACATGCACTACACTACCACATATTCCGGGAGATCGGTCGGGAGCTTAGAGCTTGTCCCGACTGGGGCGGTGCCCCGCTGGTGGGAGAGTCCTGGTTAGGGGGAAACCCCACTAGCCGACGGTAGGTCGGCGCCGGATCTCGCCATCCAGCGGGGGAACTTCACCGTCATCTCCCGAGAAAAAAAGATGCACTACACTAACGGGACTAATGACCGAAGCAGTTGACGCGCCCGGAAACACGAAAAATCAATCAATCAATCAAAATAATAATATTTAGATGTTCTTTTGAAGATATATTTCTAAAGTTTCCTAATATATCTCTATAGATTTTGGATTTGATTTGATAATTGAGCGACTTGGAGGTGTGACAATGAATTTTGGATTATTATATAAATGCACAATCTAGAATTAAAAATCTTTGAAATGCATAAATATATAATAAACTAGAGGTGCTACAGAATGGCAGAGACTTTCTCGTAGTCAAGTGCTGCAGTTTCCTTGGAATGGACTGGTACTGTTCAGTCTTGCCCCTCCTTCTTGCCGGCTGCCATTTATCGACGCCCAGAGTACACTTTTTCGAAATTTTCTCTACTTAATTAGCAATTTTCATTGAAAAATTTGAAGCCGTTTTTAAGAAAATGGTGTTAAGCGTTACTACAAAAACGAAATTAGAAGCTCTTTTTTACAGGAATCTATTAGGTTTTCGAAAAACGTCATTTAAAGTCATTTGAAGAACTTCCACTCATAAATTAAAAAATGTATAGAAATTCATTAAAATATGCATACTAACAGCGTGACACAGATATGAAAAAAATTATATTTGTGTAATTTTGGAAAACACAAATGAATGCAACCGAAATGAACTTTACGTCATATTAAAGAGTGCAATTAACACTATCCATTGGAAAACTTTAAAGAAAAAAATTGGAGCTGTTTTTTGAGAAAATGGTGTTTGAGCGTTTCTGAAAATGCGGATATTTGAGCTCATTTTCATAGGTAACTGTAGAGTTTTGGAGATTTACTTGACATTATTTAAAGCATATATACTCATAAGTATAATAATGTGAAGAAATTGCCTCTAATGTATTACCGAAGTGACAGACAAGTCAAAAAATTACATTTTTGTACTTTAGAAAAAAACAAAAACAAAAAATAGAGCTATATGGCGTTTATGCCATCGTGTAGGGCACAAATGTGGGGCAGAATCTCTAGCAAAAATTTAAAAAAAAATTGGAGTCGTTTTTGAGAAAAACTTGTTTTAATAATTTTTTAAAATTGCAAATATTGCACGCACAATTGCACGAAAACTACTAAAATTTTCAAAAAAGTGTACAAGATCTTAATTAAAGAACTATTTATAGACAAAAAATTTAATTTGAAGGAATAATATCTGTCTTCAATTTTATAGTTGTAGGAAGACGCCGAAGAAATTCAAACTTTGCAGTTTTCGAAAATTCAGTGTTAACGGTGAAAATCGGACCTATATCACCTTTATAAGTGTAATATACTTTAATTCTTACAATAAATTTAAAGAAAAAATTTGGAACGGTTTCTGGGAAAAGTTTGAAAAAGTCCTCATGTCAAAGGACAGGAGTTTCTTCAATTTTGAAAAAAATCCTACGTATAATTTAGGCGCTAGTAGTGTTAACAGACGGACGGACGGATGGACGGATGGACGGATGGACGGATGGACGGATGGACGGATGGACGGATGGACGGATGGACGGATGGACGGATGGACGGATGGACGGATGGACGGATGGACGGATGGACAAACGGACGGACGGACAGACGTTTTGGAACTTTTTCGGTATCAGGGGTCCCCAAAACGTATATTTCCGTTGAAATCTCGAAATCGATTGTCCGCAGCATTACATATCTTTCTCTATACTACGTATATTACTCCGTATACACGTACGTATACGAGAAAGTAAAAAGAAACTACCGGGCTACATTTGAATTCAAAATAAGACTTTGTTTGAACTCAAAGTGCCAGCGGCAGCTTGCATTACGGTAAAAAGATGTAGTAAATTTGCAACCAAAAATTGAGGGGTCATAGGATCGAGTTGCAATGGTGAGCGGATGTTCAACACTGACTAAATACAAGGATCAATGCGGACTATTCTGTAGATGAGAATTCTAGAAGACAATTGCTCTGACCAGCCGCTTGGTTTCCTCAAATTAATTGTGAATGCACTGGAAAAGGTGGTACAGGGCATCAACAGTGCCTCTCACCAGAAGGTAATAGGTTGGAGTCCCGACAGTGGCAGGTAACTAGATAGCTAGGTCGAATTTGATCGCTGTCTGGAAGAGAATTCTATCGGCCAGCTGCTCCCATCGGTAGTTTTTCATGGTTTCTCCAATCACTACCAGACAAATGCTCGAGCAGAACCGTAACTAACGGTCCACGGACCGCGTGCGATATTTTTTCCTTTTTCTTGTCCTATCCTCACCCCTTACTTAAAAATACCTACACTCACATGCACTGCACTACCACACATGCCGGGGAGCCGGTCGGGAGCTTTAGAGCTTGACCTCCGTTGGCTTTGTTTATGGGAGAAAACTGGTTCGGGAAAATTCCGTTAACTGACAGGAAAGTCGGCGCCGAATCTCACCATCCGGCGGAGGAAGATCACCACCTCCGGAGGAAGAAAACATGCACTACATTTACGGAACTAATTATTTTCGCAGTTGACGCGCCTGAAATTACAAATCAATCAAATGTGGATGCCTGAGAAGAACCTTGAACAATGTGCCAAGGACCACGCGCGGCGACCCTTTCCAATCTAATCCCCGCTCCCATCCTTACAGTCAAGTGCCGGTGCTCTTATGATCCCTATCCAAACAAGTAAAAGAAACCAAAATGTAGTGATCAGACGCGAAATCTTTGAGATTGAGTGGAAGACACATGAAGAAAATACCATCACACTTTCGAAAAGATACAGTCGGACCATTCTATTACGGTTATTGTATTCTGTTACAGTTGGACCGCCTAGAAAAAAGCCGCACAAGAACTAAAGGTTTAAACGACAACTGGTCCATCTTCATAACAATCGGCTGCTGCCAGGCAACTTCCAATTTCATTCAATGTGGTGAGGCTAAGCACCGTTATCTGCGACAGTTGATTGCTTTTGAGCACGATTACGCGAGCAGTGAGCAAGGCGCCAATTGCGCGGCATTATTTTGCCGCTGAATAGCCCTAAACGATCTCGCACCCATCCAACAAGTCGCCAATTCCTTGATGGACGTGTTGATTGGTTGATTTTTTTTTTTTTAACAAGATCATTCTTCACGAAAGTGTTGTGCATACTCTTTCTGGAAGGGGATATAATATACAAAACCGTATACTTGAGATACAGCCTCCCTGTCTTATACATCGAGTCGGCGCAGACATACACTTGACAGTCGACTTGTCGAGTATTCCTCCTCTAGTTAAATCCATCAGAGGAGCTCCGCCCCAACTACAGGACCAAGATCTAAGTTCCCGATTGGTCTCCCGACATTGTTTGGGTGATGTTTACGTGTTTTCATGCACTGCATCTGATATGGTCTTTAGTCCCGTAAATGAAGGGCATGCTTTTATCTCGGAAGATGGCGGTGTTCTTCCCACGCTAGATGGTGAGTTCTGACGCCAGCCTACACATTAGTTTGCGGGTTTTTCCTCATTCAGGTATCTCCCACCAACGACGTACTGCTCCAGCCTGGACAAGCTGTAAGCTCCCGATATGTGCGGAAGTGTAACCCATGTAAGTGTGTGTGAGTAAGGGCTGGGGATAGGACAAGGAAATAATCATGTGGGGTCCGTGTTCCGTTATTACGTCACGTATCCGGCATTCAAACGAGGGATAATTGCCGATTATAGCAGCCGCTTACTAGAATTATCTTCCAGACAGCAGCCAAATTCGACCTAGCAATTCAACTAGTATTCAAACTCTTGCCACGTCGCAACTTAAATTCTTGGACTTCTTGGTCAGAGACTCTGCAATGTCTGTTCCACTGAGCCATCTCAATTAGTCTGAAGGGTGGAGAGTAGAAGTCCTAGTATTGGCAGGAAAACGTTCCCAAACGCCCGCCAGACAAGCTTCGCCTTAAAGATTTTTAAGCACGCGCTACAGCACCGAATATTAACCTAAGATTTGCGTCTAAGATCCGTAACCGTCTAAAAGATCCGCCCTTAAAAGGTTCCGCCAGCGTTAAATCGCCCACGCGAAGCGCCGTCGGCGCGCAGCGGGGCGGCGCGGGAGCGTGCGGAGCGTGGGAGAGCGTGAGAGAGCGTGGGAGACGGTGCGGCGGCGCGGGCTGGCTGCCGACGCGACGCGGCGCGGGGTGGGAGGTCACGGCGCCCCCTCCCCGCAGGCCCCGCCACCCCCCTTCCGCCGGAGCCCGAACCCTCGCCCATTCAACTTTAATTGGAAATGACAAAATCCCTATTCAAATGGTAATGCTGTACTAGGAGAATCCTATTAAGATAAAATAAATCTACAAACAAATCGATCGGGCGGGCGGGTGGGCGGGCGGGCGGGCGGGCGCAGCCATGGCGGAGTGGTGAGGGCGGTGAGGAAGGCAAGGACCGCGCGGGACGGACGCGGCGGGGATGGTGATGGAACGGGAAAGAACGGAGCTGCGGAGGGACACAGTGCTCGAAGACGGGAGTTGGACTGGGAGCGGTGGCTCAGTGCATCAACTGATGTCACTGCAGTGACTCTGACCGGGAGGTTCTAAGTTCGAGCAGCAGGATTTTCGACACTTGCTTTTCAGCTAAGTTGAATTCGCTCGCTGTCTGGAGGAGAATTCTAGCGGCCAGCTGCTCTGATCGGTAGTTTTCCGTGGTTTCTCCAATCAACACCAGGCGAATGCCGAAGCAGTTCCGTAACAAACGGTCCACGTCCCGCGCGCGATCTTTCCTTCCTTTTCCTTGTCCTATCCTCTCCCCTTACACCACACACTTACACTAACATGCACTACACTACCACATATTCTGGGAGACCGGTCGGGGACTTAGAACTTGTCCCGGGTAGGGCGGTGCCCCGTTGGGGGAGATACCTGGTTGAGGAAAATTCGGTTAGTCGACGGTGCGTCAGCGTCGGATCTCGCCATCCAGTGGGGGAAGATCACCGCCACCTCCCGCTGAAAAACAGGCGCATTTACGGGACCAATGACCTCAGAAGTTGACGCGCCCGTAATCACTTGAGTTGGTGGAGGCAAAGGCCCAGACGGTAGGAGCGGTAGAGGTGAGACGGGAGAGGATGAATGAGTCTGAGAAGGTTGAATGGACGATCGTGTAGCGGGTTTCGGTTACAGAGATATCGGTGAAGCAAGCGTGGGCAGAAGTAGCTGTGTCGATGGCATGAAAAAATGGCAACTGGTTAAGGGCGGTGTACTCTCAAGGTAAATGGCGGCGGTGTGGAATTGGAGGAGAAGTTCGATGGCGGGGAAGTGATGGCAAAGGAACGGTAGTAGCAGACGCGGTGTGGCAGAGGTGGGGCGGCAGAGGAGGGGTGGTAGAAGCGGCAGAGAGGCGGGGTGGCAGACGCAAGGCGGCAGATACGGAGTGGCAGAGGGTGAGACCAGGTAAAGTGAGAGAGGGGTAGTAGAGGGGTGGCAGTGTATTAGCGACAATAGAAGAGTAGCAAAGGAAGGGTGGAAGTGGAGCGATGAAAATGGCAGAGGCAGAAGTTGGGTGATGGAAGCGGGGGCGATCAAGGCGGGAATACGACGACGACGTGGTGAAGGCAGGTTGAAAGAGGCGGCACAGCGGAGGTGGATGGGAGAGCCGGGATGACAGAGGGGGTGCCAGGCACAGAGTGAAGGCAGTGGGAGACAGCCGGGTAACGTCCCCACCGGCACCGCGGCTGCAGTGGGAGTGGCGGGGGGGGGCGGAGCAGTGCAGTAGAAGTGGCGGGCGTGGATAAGGGGGCGTGGCGGGGGCCGCTAAGAGCGCGCCACTTACTTCATCGCGCGTCGCCGCCCTCCCTCCCTAGCAGTAAAAAGAAATACCCACGCGCAGCCTTTACAGAGAAGTAATAGCGAGAGAGCTTTTAGAGGATTCGGTGCGCGTCTCCCACCAGGCGCCAGGTCACGGGGAGGGAGCGGGGGGAAACGGAGGGAGCGGGGAGGACGGGCGGGACCGACACCGCGCCGGATAGACGGATTTGCCTGTATCTCTCTTTCCGTCCTTCTCGCTTTTCTGCCTTTTTTGTTCCAATGAGGCACATAAATTACCAAGTTAATGGAATTTTTATAAAATGGAATTTGAAGAAGCGTCTTGTTCTGTTTTATTTGCGCCTTTTTATCTCCCCGTCTCCCCGCCGCCGCCGCCAGAGCGGGTCGCGAGCGCGCGTAAGCCCCGCCTGCGCCCGCGCCCCCGCGCGGGAGTCAATTGGGAATTCCTTTACAATTCCTTGGGTCGCGGGGCATCGCGCCGTCGGGAAACGCTTGGATTATCTGGGCGCGGGTGGCGCCGCGGCGCGGCCGTCTTGCGAATGAGGGCGCTACTCGCGTTGCTCCTAGGGCTGGCAAAAAAAACATCGATATTTTTAAAACATCGATGTTTTCCACCAGAAACATCGATATTTTGCTTTCGATATTTTCTTCACATGGATATTTTATTGCAGAAATATCGATGTTATTTTAATTTTTCTTTTTTAAAAATATTTTTTTAATAAAGGAGTTTAAGCACGTCGTATAGCAGCAACAATCCACAGCAACATCGTTGTTTTACGTCATCCTCTTTATCACGCTGTACATTTCGCCTGTGCAATCTGAGGAAGTTTGGGAGCTGCTCGTGTTATGAATGTATATTATCGCCAGGCGTGTCATTGCCTGAATCGACAGTAAAACAGGAAATCGATAAAAAATAGTGTTCTCTATTATTAATTAAATTTTCTTTACATTCGATAATAAATTTTACGTGCTACTAACATGCTGGTATCCAAAAAATAAAAGATATCCCTTTTACGCACTGTAATTAAAAATGGATAGGAAAATAGCCTGTTTATTAGTCTATCATTAAAACGGTGTTTTCTCGTCGATGTTGTCATCAACATCGAAAACCCTTTAGTGATGTATCGAAACATCGATGTTTTAGTAAAATTTGCCATCACTAGTCGCTCCGCGCCCTTCGCGGTGCATCGCTCACCAACGGGACTCTCACCGCTTCGCTCACGCTCTCGACGCCTGGCAAGGCCGCCCCATCTCGCTGAGTGCGCAGTGTCTCTAACCGGGAGCTTCTAAGTTCGATGCCCGACGGTGGCAGGATTTTCGCCAATGGCTCGTCAGCTAGGTCGAATTCAGTCGCTGACAGGTGAATTCTAGCGGCCGGCTTCTCTGATTGATAGTTTTCCGTGGTTTCTCCGATCTACACCAGGCGAATGCCGGAGCAGTACATTAACAAATGGGCCACGCGCCGCGCGCTATCTTTCTTTCCTCTTCCTTATTCTATCCTCACTCACACACACACACACACACACACACACACACTTACACTAACATGCAGTACACTACCCCACATGCTGGAAGGCCAGTCGGGGGCTGGGGAGGAGCCCCGATGGTGGGAAATACCTGGTTGACGTAAACCCCGCTAGTCGACGGTAGGTTGGCGCCGGTGCTCACCATCCAGCGGGGGAAGATCACCGCCACCTCCCGAGGAAAAAACATGCACTACAGTTATGGGACTAATGAATCTTTAGTTGACGCGCTCGGAATCTCTAACATTCAATCTAAGCTCTCGCCTTTGAGAGTACCCAGGGATCGCCGACATGAGGAGAGAGCAGGACTTGCTGACTTCAACCCAAATCAGGTATTCCCAATGATGTTTAGCTATAGACATGGATAACCCTCCCCACCAGACCTACGTCAGTCAATCTATTGTTTCAACAACAGATTTCGTTAAAACGTTTCTATCTTGAATATTATAATTGCTGTCGGCCGCGCTGGCACCGCTCGCTGCCATGGCCTCTTCTCATCACTCTACTCTGTGGTCCTGGATATCTTTCTCTGTCACTTCTGGCTCTTATAAAATGTATCGTCAAATTAGATCTTGCAATGATACATCTCTTTTCTAAGAAAATATACATTTGATTAATATATTGCTTCTGGAGCCAACGTACTGACATGTAAATGCAATTTTACTGTCCGTTGTACGACCTAAACAAATTAAAAATTTTAAAAAATCCGTTCTAATTTAATTTTTCTGTTTACGTTCAACAGAATTATATATTGCTACAAAATGAAAATCGAGTATTGTGGGAATTGCAGCATTTGTGATGTAAATACCAAGATTTTTTCTTGTTACCTGTTCCTTTCTGAATATTTCCAGCTATCAAAGAAGGTGTTTGCCTTTCTTGAAAAGGAATATGTGGTCTCTATCTGCTGGAGGTCCATTTAAGACCTGCGAATTTAAACAAACTTTTATTTTAATTTCGGCCGGCTTTTTTAATTATGTATCCGTATAATTATGTATCCCAAGACAATTAAAGTTAATCAGAAATCGTATAAATTATTTCATCATGTTTATAAAAATAAAAACATTATTATAATATAATAATGTTTTTATTTTTAATAACATTGTACACTCGTGTACTGCTGCAACAAATGATTGTGAACAGAAGCATTGAAGTTGGGTTTCCAAAACAAAACACACACATTGCTCAAGAACTACAAACAGAATACCAACTTTTGTATGTCACTTCAAATAACAGAAACATTTAACAGAAACATTTTTCACCAATTCTTCAATAACGTAGCATAATATAGATCATACGAAGTACAACAGAATACTTTACTTTCTACCAAGAACATAAAAAAACGTGCTGTTTCATAACGCAACGCGAGAAAATTTAATAGATGGCATTCATTCCCGCCTGTCCACCAAATCCCGCGTAACTCAAGAAAAGTACCCTATCCAACTCTACCAAGTCCAACAAAACCCACCAAACCGAACCAAACCCCCATAAAACTGTATCAAACCGTACCAAATTCCACCAAACCGAACAATTTTTACCAAAACCCACCTATCCACACCAAATACCCCCAAAACTCTGTCAATCCCCGCTCTGCCCCACCAAACTACACCACCCCCGTCCCAGTCAATCGCTGCTTAACTTCACGGCTCCTCCTTCGCAACACCCTGCCCCCTCCCCAACTACCAACCCTTGTCCTCTTCAAACCGCCCTCCATCTCCCCGCCACCGCTCCCCGCCCTTCCGCGGAGCGAAGCGGGAAAAGCGGAGGGGGCGGGGGCGGGGTCGCGCACAATCGAGTTCTTTTCATGCGACGCGCTCATTTGTTTCTTTATTGTGAGATCCCTCAGGTGTACCGTTGCAAGCAAAATGGGGAGAATTATTCTTAATGTGCGTACTGTTATTTCTCGGATCTTTGCGGTTTAAACTTAACTAAAGAGCTTGCCTTGGGTAGGATTTCCCAAGGGACGGACGAGGATAGGGGAACAAAAAGCTCGCATTTGATAATAAATTATGCAAGTCGCAAAATGGACTGACATTAAAGCCTCGGGAGTTTTCTTTTTTAAAAAATAAGTTTTCTGCTATGAAAGTTCACATATAGCGTATCCGTAAATGAGGTTTGGTCGTTAAATAAGCGAAATAACGCCAGGGAAATATAAAAAGGGGAGAAGGACGCCTTTGTTAGAATATGGAGGTGTGATTACAAGTACGACCATCTCGTTGAAACTTTTATAACTTCCCTTATTTTCTCTGCAGAAATGATGACGTAGGTAAACAGGGGTGTGCGTCTGGAGGCTTTCTCTTCAGCTGGCGTTCTTTTCTTCTGGAAGCGACTCGCAACCAGACTTTTCTTTCCTTTCTCCTTGCTGCGCATATTTGCCAGTCTTTTTCTATAATTTTTATACGTAGATTCTTTTTAAATGAAGACTTATTTTTAAGTGTTTTATTTTGTTAAACGGAAAATATAATTTTACTTAAATATATTTTGATTTGTAAATAGTGTACAATAATTAAAGCTCAGTGTTTTGTAGTCTTCAATCATTTTACAAATGACAGACAGATACATGAAATATTTAAAGGTCTACGTGATAAGAAAGAATGTCGCCCCAGACCAACAAATCCACGAACAGTGGTTGCCATAATAGTTGTATTGGGAGTATAAATCTGTGTACGGTAATCTTATTCCAGTGTTTATTGCCCATGGTGAATGTCACAATGTCATTTCTACTTTTTTTGTATTAAGCAAAGTTTGAACCGCAATACGTATTCAAGTTTTGGAGAATGCTACTCATTGAAATGCACTTAGAAAAGTAGTTTGAAAATGCTTATGAGAAAAATATATTTAGTTATCTTACACCCCTCCATCTATGGGTTAAAAATTGCATTAGAATTTAAAAAAAACTATTACTCACAATTTATTTCTGGGAAATGAATTTGTTAAAATATTTCACAATAAGTCCCGCAAACAGTTACAAATCACGCACGATGGAGCTGCAAATAAACGTATCTTGAAAAATCAACACTGAGTTGGCATTTTCAGAACCAATGCAGAAAAAATATGTGGAATTGCCAATATGACTGATGGAAGAATAAGAAATGACTTTACATAACAAACCTGTAATTGCGTGATAACAATTTACAATAGTTGGAGATAGAGTATTATGGGTAGAACACCCGAACAACTTTACCCATAATTTGGATGATAATACAAAGTTAAAAATAATGACTGTAAATCAGGCGCAATATCAATTGGTTTCTTAGAAGAAGAGGATGATACGAAGTTTCGCAAAAAGCTAATGGAAGATGTAAGTGCTCATATATGTTTTGCCCTGACTGCACCCAGATCCCTACCGCCAGATCGACAATCGGCGGAAAGAGTATTAGCGCCATTTCTTCTCTTTTCGGAGGAAAGTCTTAACGGCAGCATATTGTCACAGAACACATTGCAGTCTCGAGGGAAAACAGTCACCCCCCCAAAAAAATTATGAGAAACAAAAAATATTTTCCTCGTTTTATTTCAATATTCGTCATTTCTTCATTTATTTTTATTTTATCTTTGGTATTGACATGCCACTTACCCTCTACAATAATAGTTTTATTTGATTCGCCACTTTCCATTTGCAAGGTAAAATATTACACATTTTCCATTTGTGGTACTTTTTAATGTTATTGTCATACATAAATAATTAGTGGTATTACATTTATGTTATTTTTCCACTTATGCAGACAGTTATGATAGTTTATCACTGAAGATCAAATATCACTCTAGTACAATAGAGTTCAACTACTCATGAGTCTAATCTAACTTATCCTTTTAAAATAATCGCAGAGTACAAAAGTGACAATAGTGCGCCCCAATAGCGTTCAAAAAAGGGGGCAGCTGGAGCAATTTACTTCGAGACCCGATTTAATTGGGGCTCCGATTTTTTATTTCATTCAAAACGCGTAAAAAGTGTTTACTTTTAATTGAAATTATTCGCTACTTTTGTTGCATGCAGATGTTATTTCTGTTTCTGTATTGGGAAGAAGGTGTTTGAACTGCCTAAGGTCTTACATTTTCTCTGGGCCCCTTTGATGTACCATAGTCTGTAGGAATAACACTTGAAACTAATTACTAGTGAAAAATATTACATCTTTAAAGTCAAATGACGCCATAGTCATTAAATCGCGCATTTTTCAGTTGTGATTTTCTGATGGAAGATGCGATATTATCTTTCCTCCATAAGGCACGTCTAGAGTCCCTGGATACAGAGAGTAGCGCATTCCCTTGTGCCGCCGAATCTGCCATTTTATATCCAGTTGAACTGTGCGGTGTTGTGGATGAGTTGGGAACCTCCAATTTACCGAAAACCAATAATAATATACTCGTAACTCTCCAACATGCCTTCATTTGTACCGGGAGCGGTAGCTCAGTGCATCAACGGATGTCACTGCAGCGCCTCTGACCGGGAGGTCCCAGGTTCGAGTCCTGACGGCGGCAGGATTTTCGCACTAGCTTTTCAGCTAGGTCGAATTCAGTCGCTGTCTGGAGGAGAATTCTAGCGGACGGCTGCTCTGATCGGTGTTTTCCGTTGTTTCACCCCAGCCAAATGCCGGAGCAGTACCCTAACAAACGGGCCACGGACCGCGCGCGATCTTTCCTTCCTCTTCCCTGTCCTGTCCTCTCCCCTTACACACACACACTTACACTAACATGCACTACACTACCACATATTCCGGGAGACCGGCCGGGAGCTTACAGCTTGTCCCGGCTGGCGCGGTGCCCCGCTGATGGGAGAGTCCAGGTTAGGGGGAACCCCCACTAGTCGACGGTAGGTCGGCGCCGGATCTCACCATCCAGCGGGGGAAGATCACCGCCATCTCCCGAGAAAAAAACATGCACTACACTAACGGTACTAATGACCAAAGCAGTTGACGCGTCCGGAAACACGAAAAAATCAATCAATCAATCCTTCATTTGTTATAATTTCCCCTTAACTCGAGAATACTGCCGGGTGGGGCTATCGAGTGAAAGGATATTAAATGGCGGCGGCCTTTACGGTGGCGCTACTCTCTATCTAGGGACTCTAGGCACGTCCAACGCAACTGCAGAGCAGAACGTAGCAGCGCTCTCTCCCGCAGCCAGCGCATCCTGGCGGCGCTTTTGGACATTCCTCGCTCTGCACGCGCCTCTTTTCTTTTATTACGGCCCGGCGCGCGCGCGGAAAAAATTTAACTGGCAAATTAACTTGTGAAATTTTTATTCCGCTGCCGCAGAAGGCGCCGCCGTCGACGGAGACCCAAGGCGCCGCACACTGGGCCCAGGGGCCGGAGGACCGAAGGGCACAAAGGACCAAACGCAAAGGGAAGAAATAAAGGAAGGCGAAATAAAATAAGTATTGTTATATTGTGTAAGTTATAGTGTGTAAATAAGTATTGTGGAATGATTGTTTTGTACGATCCAGATTGAAACTTTTCTAGCAGACCATCTGGTAAGTGTCGGAGGTAAGGACAGGAAGTGATAACGGCAGTGAGAGTGACAGCGTGCAGTTAGGGCGAATAGGGAGGAAGAACAGTGAGAAGAGATAGTGAGACAATGGACAGCAAAAATGGAGAGTGGAAACGCTTAATAACGGTTGAACGGTTTTTAATTTTAAAAGATTAACGTCACGTTTGCTTAGCGGTACATACAATCGCTCAATTTTAAACATAAAAAATATTGTATCTTTTCTAATCGCGAACTTTCAATCTCAGAGTAGATTAAATGACTCAATATTGTATCTAATAAAATAAAGCATTCTGTAATTTAAAAATGGCTCATTGTTATAGCCTTTCTAATTAAGGATGTTACAAAATTCAACATAATACAATATATTGTATGTATACGTGTATTATATTTAGCTAAAAGACCATTATGTGCTCAATAGTAATAACACATTCGTACTACCCCACACATGAATAACAAACTAGTTTGCCCATAATGGTAACTTTAAGCCACTTATAAGGTAAATAACTATTTCCGTTCACTAGCCTCTGGTGTAAAAATAATTTTCAACAGGATCTATATTAGATATGTAACCATTTCAACACAGAAATCCAAAATAATTATCCTTCGTGGAAAAGAACACGTCCACTAAAATAGAACCAGATAGAAGAAACATTCGACAAATTTCAAAAGTTATCTAAGATGTTACACAAAAACAAGGAGACATAGACTATAATTTTTCCAGTTCAATCCTACTGTGAAATACGCTAAACGTTAAAAAAAATAAAACACGCCAGAATACCAGAATAAAGTTTTGTAACAATGGCCCTCTTAGTCTGCCTCTGTGGCAGGAAGTGCTGGGTAAGAACACAAAAGGCCTTAGCACTTCCGAGTATTTCCTAATACGTAGAATAGTCCCGAGGAGTTCCTAGTAATGCGTAGAGTAGTTCCGAGTAGTTCTTAGCTGGTACAGAAGGTTAAGAATTGAATTTCTAATGGAAAATCAAAAGTTGCACATTAAGATAGAGTAAGGATTGTAGATTTGATATAGGATCTATAAATTTCTCAGAATAAACGTTACAAACATCAAGAGAACGGGTTCGCAATAGGGTCGGTATAGACCCCATGGCGGTCAATGAAATTTTGAAGGGGATCAGTGATGATTAGAGGGTCGATTGGAGGACAATAGCCGGATATGAATCAGAATAATCACAATTCCATTGATTATCGAAAAATATTAATGAACTTATTTAACTTTTGTTCTAATATAAAGCAACAAAACGTATGCTAATAAATTACGAACCCACTCCTCTTCTTTTGTACCTTCTTGTCGTTCATCCTTAAGAATTAGGGTGCTTAGAAAATTTAAGAAATTATAATTCTGAATTAGCAACGATACTCTATCGTCGCGTCTAACTAATACTCAATGAAGTACTCTCCGCAGTCAGCACTGAAGAAATGGAATAGTCAGTTCTTACAAAACAATCAACATTTTGTATTAATTGCATTTCAATGAAAATGATAAAACTCAGCTATTCAAGTGGAAGCGTTTTCAATACTATTAAAAAATCAAAATATTTACGAGACATTGAGGAAAGAACCTGTTCCTTTTTTGGCTTTTTATGTGTTATTGTTTGTGTAAAGATTATGGATGCTGTATATTGTAGAGAAACGCAAGGGTGTCCATCAAGCGAAACATTCGTTTAAAAGCGATCGATGAAAGAAACGTTTCGGGACTTACTGCTCTAGAACACGCAAAATAGTCGAAAATGGTCATTTTCACAATGGTCAATTTCACCAAAAGATATTTGTCCCTGATTGGTAGGCAACCCGCAGTGCTCTGGTGTTTGTTGGGGACACTTTCCATCGCAGGCTAAGCAATTTTTATTTTATACGGATCAGCATTCATGAAGATATGAAGGGAAATGATACGAGGGTCAATCAGAAAGTAATAGCTGTTTTTTATACTTAAATAAAATTGAAAATTTTGAATTATTCTTCAAACCTTCTTCTATAATCCTCTCCAATAGTAAATTTCTGTGCCAACAAGTGGCAGCACAATAATCGCTTAAAAATGACTGGAAAATGGAAATGCCTAAAAATGGCAGATGATCCTGGAAAATGAGTAACTCTTTTCTAGCGATCAGATCCTATAAAATGAATAATTCGGAACAAATCGCAAATTTCGTACATAATTCGCAGAAGTAGAAATAAGTCGTTGAACCAGTCTCCGAATAAGCCGGAACGTCTACCCACAATCTGGGTGGAGCCATCTCAACATCTCAAAGGTTACCAGCTATATGAGTTGGTACTGGAATCATTAAATACTAATGACGTGCACCAAAACAAGTTCATCCTCGATAACCCATGAGTTAGGTATTATTAAGAGGAAGCCAGCAGCCCGTCTGGGTGACATGCGGGTTGATATACGAAACAACCGTCTCTTCAATGCGTCCACTTTAGCACTAACTGTGTAAGAGCGAGGAACTGGGCACCCGCCCCGCAGTTTCTAATTCCCCGCCAAGACTTTTACAAGCGGAGCCAAAGTCTCAATTCCGTACGGGTGGAATCTGCGCTACCGAACGTCCCTGCTATGTAAACTGCATTAAAGTAACATTTCTAACCAGCATCTCAATATTACACCGAATACCAAGAGTTTCATGGAAAAAACATATTGAGATAAGTTATTTCCGAAACGTTTTGGAGTAGATTCGGAGCTAACAAACGAGAATAATTATTGGATATCATGACAGAGTTGATATAACTGTTATAATACCAAATATTAGTGATAGTATGATTATTGCATGTTCGTCTTGTACTGTGCTCTTTTATTATTATTATTATCATTATTATTATTATTATTATTATTATTATTATTATTATTATTATTATTATTATTATTATTATTATTGTTAATTAACTACCACCGGGTCATACCCAATTGCAGTTCAAATAAATGTATGTATGTACAAATTATTGCGAGCATTTTCTGGTGTAGATGTCAATTGCTTTGGGTAAAATAAAGTGAGATAATGCACGCTTTGCGAAGTGGAGCTGTTAATTGAAGTGATAAAAGAGGACAATTTTTAACTACAGTACATGAAAAAAACTCAAAGCATCACTTTTTGAATGTTTCTATAGCTGTGAATAACTGTAATTAAATCTTATCCTCTTTTTTTACTTTAATTGCCACTTGATAACTCCATGAAAGATAGGTTTCATTTCATTCCGTAAAAGAAAAACAATTCTTACAAGCAAAGCTCTAACACCTTTTTCAACAAAAACGTTGAAATAGAACAGACATATGAATTATCTTTACGGCGTACTCTTGTTTCCAGTACAATATGTATATAGGTTCGTGATAAAAGGGGATTCTTTTAATAATTAACATTAGTTTTTATACGGTTAATTGTAGTTAATCTTCTCTTCCTCATCCTTGTTCTCTCACCACTTACACCACACTCACACTTACACACACACCACACATACACTTACACACACACAAACCACACATACACTTATATCACACATACACTTACACCCCACATACCCTTACACCCCACTTATTCCACATTACCACACATGTCGGGCGACCAGATGGACGCTTAAAAATCTGTCCAAGTTGAGGTGGTACCCTGTTGGAAGCGATATTTTGAGGGTGAAATCCCATAACTTGACGTCAAGGCCGGCACCGGATCTCATATCAGATGGGGTGGAACACCACCTCTCCAGTGATATAACATGAACTAAATGTATGGGAATAAGGACTACAGTATTTTTAAGGGCGTGCAAACTTAAATCCTAAGCAACCTACGATAATTTTCACATGTTTTTTTTGCCTATTGAAACTCGTAGCTGTGAGTTTTGTGTTTGGGCCTACTGTGCGAGCGTGGCCACAAAATCAAGCAGAAGTAATCTCGTGGGCGGCGGCAGAATGCGCTAGGCACCGCCGGCTGAAGCCGCGGCGGGCCGACGAGCAGATCTCACTCCACTGTTCACTCCGGCCCAATGGAGACGCGACGATTATGTCTCCTTTCCAGCAATGGGCTTACTTCTGCCCTTCTTCTTTGTGTGCTCTAGGCTAGATTTAACCTATTCAGCCTTAAAAAATCTTCAGTGGTTTTTTAATGGTATCTAATCTATCGATTTTATGGTCGTCCTCCGTCTCTCCCTTCCTGATAGAATCCATTCATTTCGCAATAGGTACATTGTTTTGAGCCAAAAAATTAATGCATCATATACGAATTCGTATCCTAGTAATTCAGTATCTTCAATGTTTACCACCATGAAAGAAAAAACTGCACCGCTCGCAGTTTACAACAACGAACTACACATTCTACTAAATTTAGTAGTATGAATTCTTTAGAATTCACCATGAGACAGAGTAAAAATAGACGATATTTCAATTTACATGATTTTTATTATTTCAAGAAGCAAATCACACATTATTTCGTCTCTCCACCACTCACTCTCGCCCTCTCTCTCTCTCTTTTTCTTTCGCCCTCCCTCTCTCTCTCGCCTTCCCTCTCTCTCTCCCTCTCTCTCTCCCTCTTTCTCTCGCTCTTTCTCTCGCTCTTTCTCTCGCTCTTTCTCTCGCTCTTTCTCTCGCTCTTTCTCTCGCCCTCCCTCTTTCTCTCGCACTTTCTCTCGCCCTCCCTCTTTCTCTCGCTCTTTCTCTCGCTCACGCTCTCTCTTTCTCTCGCTCCCCCTCTCTTTCTCTCGCTCCCCCTCTCTTTCTCTCACGACCCCTCTTTTTCTCTCACTACCCCTCTCTTTCTCGCGCTCCCTCTCTCTCGCTCCCTCTCTCTCGCTCCCTCTCTCTCGCTCCCTCTCTCTCGCTCCTCTCTTTCCCTCCTTCCCTCTCTCTGCCGTTTTCATTAAGTCGTCTTTATTGGCACTATGTTCGATTTTTGCATCATTTCTACCTGCTGGATTTCAGATACGTAGTTTGTATTATGTCCAGCCGAGAATATTTGCAACTTTATCAAATATTTTTTGAATTGAAACTTATTCTCTTTTCATCAAGTAAAGCGAAACTAAGTCGTAGGAACTTAATGAACAGTGCACCAATTCACTTTCAGGCTCAACTACGTATTGAATCGATAATGTACTGGCAAGACCTGTGATAAAAATGATAAAAATCGCAACACCGCAGTTCCGATTTTTCTCGGCAACGACACCGGAGCTCCGAGACGTCAATGTTCGGGAATGCTAGTTTCGGCACCGTCAAATTATTATAGAGACTGATCGATTCCTAAGTATGTTATCAGTGCGTGCGAAAAGAGAACGCTGGATAAGAAATGCTGGAGAGGACACCGGATCTCTGCGCACCGTCTATCGATCAAGCGTTTCTATAACATTTTAAGCTCCTACAATGTGTCTGTCATTCCAATTCATTGATCTTTCCTCTTTTAATTCAATATTTTTAAAGCAGCATTATTTATTCTGATTTCAATGACGAGTTAACTAAATTATATGTGCAAACTAATAAAACATGTCCATTGACGAAAACTTCGAACTACGACGAAATTCGGTTGCGCAAGGTCTGTTGGAAAATTGTGCAATTGAAACTGAGCTAGTGAGGAAGTGATATTTTTTAAACTATCGTCGTAAATTATTTTTATGTTTTCCTGTGCAAGAGAGCTCATGGTGCTTCTCATAACACACAAACTACCACAAAGCTGCTCACAGAGCCCGATTCGACGATACTGCCGAGGACAGCCGAGAATGGTCGCTAGAGACAACGAGATTTTCAGAGAACAATTGCCATATTTTTCCGCAGTATTAATATAGTTTCTCTATACCACGTAAGTATTAAGCGAAAGAAAGTAAAAATCACTCTTCCTTCTACTAAAAACCGATCTTTCAATCCTATGCACAGTTCGTTTGGTCATGTAGGGAATATGGATGCACTCGTAAATGTTTAAGTATTGGTACATTTGATTTATTATTACTGGTCAAACTTTAATTTAAAATATTTTTGGGTGTAAAGACCATTATTTACTCTTTTTAAAGTAATAAGATTTTTTAAGAAATGTGTTTGCTATTTAGAAGATATTTTTCGGTTGCGTGTTGAAAATATTATATTGTGAGTTATTGGAGTTCTATGCTACCGTAAAAAGTACGAGCTGTTTCAAAAGCTCCGCTTGCCGGCACTTCCTCAAAATTCCGAGTCAGTTGCTTCATAATCACAGCCCAGTCTGCCAGGGGGCGATTTATCAGCAAGAGCTCGTCCTCCTCCCAAAGAAGAAAACACTGGGTGAGAGGAAGAGGGGCCCTCCGCTGCAGCACTTCATCACATCCCTCCAGGGCAAAGCCTTCTGCCCTTCAGCCTCTCGCCAGCGCCGGTGCAGGCGCAGGGGCGCTAGCCCAAACAAAGTGAAGCAGATGAGAAGAGTGAAGTAGTTGATTGATTGATGGTGATTCCGGGCGCGTCAACTACCGAGGTCATTAGTCCCGTAAGTGTAGTGAATATTTTGAATCAGAAGGGGGCTGTGATCTTCCCCTAATGCATGGCGCGATTCGGCGCCGACCTACCGGCGATTAGTAGGGCTTTCCCCAACCAGGTATCTCACACCAGCGAGGCACCGCCCCAGCCGGAACAAGTTCTAAGTCGCCGATCGGTCTCCCGGCATGTGCAGTAGTGTAGTGCTTGTTTAGTGTAAATGTGTGTGTGTGTGTGTGTGTGTGTGTGTGTAAGGGGTGAGGATAGGACAAGGAAGAGGAAGGAAAGATCGCGCGCGGTCCGTGGCCCGTTTGTTAGGGTACTGCTCCGGCATTCGCTTGGTGTTGATCGGAGAAACCACGGAAAACTGCCGATCAGAGCAACCGGCTGATAGAATTCTCCTCCAGACTGCGCTTGAATTCGACCTAGCTCAAAAGCTTGACTGCAGTGACATACGTTAATGCAGTGAGCCACCGCTACCGGTGTGTAGTAGTTTGAATTTGTTCTGGTCATTCGGACTAGGGACGATTGCATACAATATAAGTACATTATCTCAGAAGTTACCTATCAGATTTGGAACAAACGAAATAGAAAATAAATTGAGCGTATATATTAATGCGGTTAGATTATCTATTTCTGAGTGGTAATGGACAAAAAATTTGAGTAAATGTCATCGTTTTTACATTTAATGAATTTTAAGCGAAAATACTTACGACACAGCTCAAATAATATGCCAAGATAGAAAAGAATGTTTATCTTTCATTCGAAGGACTAAACAGGAAGTTCGGTTGGAGAAACCTGAAAAAAAATCTTGGAAAAGTGCAAATATTTTTAATAGTATATACGTTATTATCTTTAGTTGCAGTATTCAGTTTTTTATTATCAGAAAGTAATCTGCATGTATATATTGTAAAAACTGTAAACAATATAGATGCATTATAATGCCTTTATAATTTTTAAGCAGCCTGAAGATGGAACGAAAAGCTCGATAGCGCCTAGTTCAAAAGCTTCGCTTGTGGAAGATTATTTTATCCAATTCCCTCAAGACGTTATGAAAACGTTCGATATTAAAGTTAAGAAATACAAAATACTCACAATATTCCTGCTAGTTCAAGTTAACGTTTCAATTTCACTTCTTCACATAATTTGTTTTCCTAGTTTAGGAATGTCAACTTCGTGGCATCTTTAATCTTGCGTATTGAACTTGAGATCACGGCCCAACTAGCATAGACAGCATTATATTTTCTCGTGCAAGCGCTTATCGCTCATGATAGTGAGGCGGATGAAAACCTACCGTACTGTGCTGCTATCCATCGGATTTAGCGTTGACTGCCATGGTTCTCGAGCAATATCATTTCGAAAATTAGAAATTGAAGCGCTTAACTCAGTTTCGTACATTGTTTTCTATTGGTGGCGAAATATTACATATTTTTCCAAAAGTGCAACCAAAAGGTACAAGCCTACTCCCAAGATTCAATTTCAAAAATGAAAGATTTCAAAAATGTTTGGGATATGACTCTTCACCTGGCAACATCGCGTGGCAGCGGTAACAGGCGCCAGCTTAGATGGGGTTGAAGCGGATGCATGTGTTAACATAAATTGGCACTCAAGGCCTGCCCGTCGATGTATGAGTATTTATTGTGGCGGAAACCCTTGCCCCACCTCTGCCCCTCACTCCATCCACCACCCTCCAAACCCACAACCTTCATCTTCGCTCCGACCCTTTCTGCCTAGCCCCTGCCTTATTCATCCACTCCATACCGCCCTGGTTGCGTATTTCCGTCTCCTTTCTATACTTCGATTTAAACACAGTGACACTTGAAGGTCACGGCAAGAGGAGCTTGAGCTTACTTGAGGACCTAAGGAACAGATAGAATAAAAAGTAATTCATCCGTAACGTGAATGAAAGAAAAGATGAAACGAAGAAAAAATATCATGTGATAACGGTGATACCTAAAAGAGGACTAGGTGATGTAGCTCAGAGCATCGAATGATGTCACTGCAGTGCCTCTGTCCGCGAGGTCCTAGCGTTCGAGTTACGACGGTGGCAGGATTTATGACACTAGGAAGGAGAGAGGACAATGCCATCCAATCAGGACCACCAATACCACAAATATAGGTCAAATTTAAGTACATTTAACGAACCTCCCGATCCGTGGACAGTATCACCTCTCCGTCCAGCTCGTGACCTTGAAGTGCCATCTGAGTATACGTTCAAGCTCAGCCATTCACCCGATTCTTCCCACCTCTGGCCTCCTCTCCTCAGCACAACCCTCCCTATTTCTCTCTCTTCCCTTCTCTATTCCCTTCCCTACTAGGTCCATTCCCAGCACACCCTCAACCCGCCTCATCCGCACTCACACCTCCCCATCCTCCCCGTCTCAGCTCATCGTTAGCCGGCGCCACCACCCCATCCTCCTTCAACCCTCGGCTTTTGTCACCGTGTACACAGCCCTGCGGAACGCCGACACAGCCTGCCGTGTGTTTGCAGACCCTACTTCTGAGACCTTAGACTGAGAGGAGCTTGAGCTTGCTTGAGGACCTAGGGAACAGATAGAATGAAAGTGATTGATCCGTTACGTGAATGAAAGAAAAGATGAAATGAAGAAAAAATATCATATGGTAACGGTGATACCTAAAAGAGGACTAGCTGATGTGGCTCAGAGCATCAAATGATGTCATTGCAGTGCCTAATGTCCGCGAGGTCCTAGCGTTAAGAGTCACGACGGTAGCAGGATTTATGACACTAGGTCGAATGCAGTCGCTGTCTCGAAAATTCTAGCGGCGTTCTTCTCTGATCGAGAGTTTTCCTTGGTTTCTACGAACAATACTGAGCAAATAACGTAGAAGGACCTTAACAAACGAGTCATCTTCAAACGATTTTACCTTCCACTTAGAACTTGGGAGCTTAGAACTTGAGCTGGCGAGGACGGTACGCCGCTGGTGTGAGATACCTGTGCGAGATAATCAAAACGTGTATTTCGGCACCGGATCTCTCCATTCAGCGAGGGAGAGATCATCGCCACCTCCCGCGATACAAAGAGCACCAACAGGACTAATGCCCGTACGAGTTAACTTGCCCGGAAACACAAAATAATCAATCAATCGAAAAGAGGAATTTAGAGATAAACGAGTTGGAGACAAAGTGCGAAGTACAAAGTCCCTATCTACTTTAAGACGAGATATTGTAGAAATTCATGTTCAAGATGAATCAACCATAATATGTACCGCTAAAGACAGGGAAATTTTCTCTAAACTAATTTGTCGTTGTCCCACATTTTAAAGAATGCTATTAACTAAAATATTTATTTAATAGTGAATTGATGTCGTCAATCAAGGTCAAATCAGGTAAGTAACAATGTCACAAAATGGAGAAAAATCCACCTAAAGTTAAAATTTAAATATAAAATAGATAATTTTCCTCTGATAACAAAGTGAATTGTACTTATGAAGATATACCTACAGAGTAGTTTAAATATGCACTACACAAGTAAAGTCAAAATAACAAATATTTTCTTTAAAAAAACTCTTACCTCTTTGAATATTCAAAAAAATTCAGAGCAGAAACCATGCAAATCGTATTCACTAAGAAAACAATGATGTGCAATCAAAATGATTTATTTTATTGTGTAAGGACTAATCATATTTTCAAAAATCTACAATGAATGTAAATACGTTGATTATTTCCAAGCACTCATCGTAATCACTTGAAAGAATGCTGTCTTCTTTAATAGTTTCTTTATGGATCAGGGTTAATCCTTTTGAATCGCTCTTGTTTTGGGTATGCATTTGTCCATGAGAACTTTTTTAATGTGATGATCAGGTGAAATAATCTCTCTTTGTTGCTGTAGATTTTTATATTTTGATGTTTTCATTTTCACTTCTTCGAAATACAGTCTTTGAAGGTTTACATTAGATGGTCTACGTGTTCAAATTTTAGAAAATGTTATATTCCTGAAAGGTATTTTCTCATTCCTCTTGGCACCTTATCTTGTGCCAAGGCATGGAGTTACTTCTTAGTCTTTCGTAATAATAGACTTCATTAATTTTGTATCCGGTGAAATTACTGATAAAATTCATCAGTAGTCATATCTTCAAGTAATTTTTCTAAAGTCGGTTTAATAATTTCTTCCCATTGAGAGGGAACATACATTTCATGGATCTTTCTCTCTCTCTCTCTCTCTCTCTCTCTCTCTCTCTCTCTCTCTCTCTCTCTCTCTCTCTCTTACGCTTTTCAATTAAACTAAAATGGTACTTCCCATATATGAGTGTTCTGGATCTACAAATTCATGATCAAACGTTTATTTGCTGCAATTTCTTGAAAAGATCATCCAAAATTTAATTATGTTTTTATTGAGGTTGATCTCCTACAACAATCACTGTAAGCAATCACAGCGAAGTACTGTTGACTTCCACATAATCGTTTTTAAACAAGACCCAAACTCTTAGACTTCTCTTAATGCTGTATTATCCACTTTTTAAGTATAGGCCTGCATATGTATTTATTGCATAAATACTGAATAAATAAAACAAAAAATACAAAACACATGTCATGTTCTTCTAATTGTAGTTTTGTTATCTGAACATTATAATCGTTCATTAATATTACGTGAAAAATTCGCGTCGAAGATAATCTGACTCACTTCCCTTGTTTGTGCCCTCAACAAATTTACGAAACCTTTGAGAATACAAATTGTCTCATAAGTGGTCAGGACGTCTTGACTGTCTTTTCGTTTTCAGAGTGAGTGAACATTAATATTATTATATGAATATTTTACATTTTATTACTTCGGGTTTCCTAATATGTGGCACTTATAGGGTTTTTGGGGACTCGCAACTGGTCACTGCATCCCAGATTTCCCATTCTTGAGGGAGACCTTCTCAGTCTTCGGGGGTAAAATAGTGTAAGGATGTAACCACCCAGCCATGAGGACGGGAATGAGAAGTGGATGAGGAAGGGAAGATCATGCGCAATCCGTGATCCGTTGTCTAAGATACTGCTCCGGTATCTGCTCCGAACTCATCGAAAGATTGTCGAAAACAACCGATCAGAGCTCTAATGAGCTCATGTAGGTTATGAATAGTTTCAACTCAGCCCCATGGCGCATGTAAAAAGTCATGCCTCCGTCAGGTTGTGCGAATTTTCAGTTGCAGAAATACAGTTGCATTCGCTGTCATGCTGTGTATTTATTTCTTAATGGTATACTAAATTCCTATTTCGGCGTTATATATAAAATTGATATTGCAATATAAACTTAATATAACAGCTGTTTCTAATTCTGTTGCGGTTCACTAACCTATTGAGCCAATCCAGAAGAATCGTTTCCCACGAAAGATAAGGAACGACTGATAAGATCAATGTAGCAGGTGCGATGAACTATATAATTCTTCACTATCTTTCTTTTGCCCGTTATTGCAGCACCATAACATGATAAGAATATCGCGTAGGAACAGTGATGTAAAGGAGAGGATGCCACATAACAGAACTTTAATAGTGAACAAGAACTGTGTTTCCAAGATAAATTTATTATATCTAGAAGAATATTTCACATATAGGGATGAATTATTCAATGTATGCAAAGGTGAATTCTATTAGAGTTTTTAATTAAAAATTTAAAGAATTAGAGACTTTATATTATTTACAGAAAGATTCAAAATTTTATCTTGGAACATGAAGCAATTGTGCCGTTTCGATACAGAGTTTGGGGGCTTGGCGGTCTGCTAATACAAAATGAAGCATTTCGATTACTGAAATTATTTCAAGTACGCCCTTAAAAATAATTCTGAAATCTTCATACATCGTAACTTGATAAAATATAAAATAATAGCTCTCGCTGAGATGTGGCGATAAAAAAATTATATTGCTAATAACGTCGACCACATTATGGCTCGTGTAAGCCAGTAAACAATATTTGGAGAGGTTTTGAAATGATTGAGCATTGCCAAATATCCCATCGCTCTGCGAAATGTATTCTCCCGTTACCAGTAAAGTTTGGTGCGCCAGATGTTCATTCCTCAAAATGTGCGACGCGTGTACTTGAACGTCTGGGATTAGAAGGAATAAAAAAGGTCATCTTCGTCAACAATATGTTGACGAAGATGACCTCTTTTATTTCTTCTCATAAGAACGTCAACCACACCACATCAGAATTTCCACACGTCTGGGATTAGTTTTCACGTGATATTCAGATTGTACCAATTTTGTGACTTCTGTCTTGCCAGGATTACACTTGGGGTCTGTTCACCTCATCATCTTTTCTTCGGTCTTCCCACACTTCTTTTACTAAGTGGATTATATTCCATTGCTTGTTTTGGAGCCCTTTCTGATGGGATGCTCTCTCCATTTTCCCTTAGAATCTCAGTAAATCAGGGGCATGCTGTCACTGCAATGTGTCTGACCGAGAGATCCTATAGTGTGAGATTCAACGGTGGCAGGATTTTCAACACTAGTTAGGTCGAATTCAACCGCTGTGTGTCGGAGAATTCTAGAGGCCGTTCTGATCGGTAGTTTTCCGTGGTTTCTCCGATCAACATAGGCGAATACCGAAGTTTTTCCCTCACAAACGGACCACGCGCGATCATTCCTTCCTCTTGTCCTATCTTCACCCCTATCTTACACACACATACACTTACATGCACTACAGTACCACAAATGCTCGAAAACCACTTGGTAGCTTAGAGCTTGTCCCGGTAGGGGCGATACTCTGCAGTTGGGATATACCTGGCTGAGGAAATCCTCGCGAGCCGGCTGGTAGGTCGGCGCCGGATTTCGCCATCCAGCAGGGGAAGAATACCGCTACATATCGCGATAAAAACGTGCACTACATTTACGGGATAATGACCTTCGGCGTTGACGTGCCAATAGTCACTAGTAAGTAGAGAGAGGATTTTTATGCCCTAGAAAATCTTGTAATATGCTTTTTAAAAATGCATTTATGATCTAAAAACTCTGTAATACGCACTTAAATATGCAATTAAAATTAACAATATTTCATTTCTTCTATTAACGTTTCTTGATGAAATTGAGAAGAAGCATGCTTGGAATGAAAATATATATTTTTGTGCAAACACAAAAAAACCTTGCTTACTTCTCGGGAGATAATTGAAGTAAATATGCACCTTAGTGAAGTACATTATATGTACTTCATTTTTTATCTTTTATTTTTTCTACCCTGGTTTAAAATATATATCAAGAAATATCCTACATTTAAACAAGCATTTTATCATCTATTGAAAAGAACAAAAAACACAAACTCTGACAAGCTCTTTCTAATAAATGAAAGCTTACAAATAAATATATCTTATGAAAACATGGAAGTTTTAGAGATAAGTCTCTACTTTAAAGAAATATGCAAAATATGGTCCTATAATTACACGAATATACTCCAAAAGGAATAGTTGGCCAAATATGCACAAATGTGCTCTAACATATTTATCTACATATCATCCAATTATAACCAAATGCCAAGAAATTTCGTTTAGCTATGCCCTGAAGCAACGGACAAGAATATTCAAAATCATAGAAATCCGTTTCCTACTAATTCATCAATGAATACATATTTCTTTATGGTGGCTCGTCTTTTCGATTACTGGTTCATTCCTAGTTCGCTTCTCAATACTTCATTTCGGATTTTTCCATCTCTGGTGCAACCTTGAAGCGATTTAACAAATTTCATTTCTGAGACTTCTAGCTGTTTAAGATTTTTATTTCTGAGCGTACATGATTGCGTTCCATAGAGTAAAAGGAAACTGGCATGATGAAGTGAGGACTGCCAATATTGTCACTAAAAAGAATATTGTAAGAATTGATAGAAATCATATTGAAATGCTGACTGCTGTTAAATAATATCTATGCATGCGAAATAAGTCATCAAACTGATACAAACGAATACTCTATAAAAAACGAATTTCAAATAGACCGCGTTGTTGACTTTCATCACGCGTTTCGTTAAACTCGCAATAAACTAAATTTTAATAACAGAATTATCCATGTAAATTATATTTCATTAAAACTCTTTTCAAAGTGTGTTTATCTTACATTCTAGCTTCTTAAATATATTGATAACATGCAAACATTCTCTATTTGGCGAAACTACAAGATCAATTCAGACTAAAATGGTTCAGGAAAAAGTTAGTCAACGTTTGTCAATTAAATGAGAATAATTTCTGCATGTTAATCATATACGGCCCCCACAAATTTATTTAACATCAAAGAATGTGAAGACATCGGTCACATGACCGAGTAGAATATAGGAGTTGATTAAAACATTGATCATTGGCTTCAAATACCGTAATGTAGATGTTAAACTGTTATTATGCAGTAATATGATCATTTAACGATTCTGAGATAGATTTGCAATACGTTCTCCTAAAATTTTACGTCACGGAAGTGTTCCGAAATTTAATGGCAGGGATACGGCTTTCGCCGAATTCCCATCACGACAAGTCCAACTGGCTCGCTCTTCTTATTTCGTTTGGTATTGGCTTGGTAATATGACTGTTTTGCAATGCTAGTGCCCCTGCTGTTGCAAATGAAAGCTTCTTCTTCTTATTTTTCACTCCAAATATTAGGATCTAATGAATCTTTTCCGGTGCCCACTTTGCTCGTGTTACTGTCTTACAACGTCCCTTCTTCTCACTGATATTCTCTTTATTGCATTATGGCCACCTACTATGAGTATCCGGAATTTTTGTAACTCTCCAATCCACATTGACGAGATCAAAGTGTCACCAAAATTAACTTACACTCCTGCCATTTTGGCTCCGTTTTCGGTTACAATATATTAGATAGATAGATATAGAGAGAGGGAGAGATATTTATTATATCTGCCTGTAGGTTTATACAACCTGGTTGCAGAACACTACAATTTTCATATTACAATTCGGAATATTAACACAATGTGACTTTAAATTATTTTAAGACATAATAATATAATAATGTTAAGAATAAGAGCAATAATAGCAATAAGAACAATAATAGCAGTAACTACTTTTTATGGCTGACCTGCACAGTTATTTTAAACTATTAAATACAAGACTACAAGACTTTTTAATTACACTGCATTTCACATCACTACATTTGCAAATCACTTCTTTTCTACTTCTATTTTGCACTACACTTCACAACACGTCAGCACACTTCAACACAATACTACTTTGAATATAATTATTTATTTAATAAAGCAACGCATTTAATAGTAATTATCACAATAATAATAACAATAATAATCAAATTATAACTTTTATAATAAGCCTAACTTACTAAATTAATGAAGTTCACAAATATTACAACATAATCTCGAGTGTACTTCACCTGGTTTCTTCATGACTGCCAGGCTGCCAGCGCACAGGAGACCACACCTCGGGTCACGCCAGAGTTGCACGCTGTGCGGAAACGCTGTAATAACGCGCAAATCCAGTGCATTCAGCAGAGGGCGCTCCGCCGCGTTTCCGAGAAGTCGCCCTCCACCCCGTCCCACTCCGTCCCCGTCCCGCGGGCAGGCGGGCGGACGACGCCCATCGGTCGAGCGCACCATGACGCCCGCCCGGCGCCGCGATGCCAGCGCAGTCTGCGCCAGACGGCGCGTCATGAATTTATAAACCGTAAATTTCCAGTCGAGATTGGCAATCCTGCGGCGAGCCGGGAAAGCCCCGGAGCTGCGTGAACGCGCGACCGACGACGGGAGGATGTGTGGGGGTGGGGGCGGAGGGTGATGCGCAAGTGTCGAGCGACGCGGCTGCCTTCCGGAATACAAACCCGCGCTGCGATTGGGAAGCGGGGACAACTGGGTGTAAATAAAAAGGGAGAAGGGAAAGAAGTAGTATTGACGAACAGGTATTACAGTCGACTCCGGTTATAGCGAACTTCTGGGGACTAACATGTTTAGTTCACTATATCAGAGGTTCACTATATCAGAGGTTCACTATATCAGAGGTTCACTATATCCGATGATGTCAAAATTAAATGGATTTTTTCCCAAAATAATTGATTTTATTAATATAGACATACAGCTAAATTCTTTAACAGCACGAACTGAAAATTCAATAAGTGAAGTCGTAGGTTTCCGCAAATGAAGTGTGTCCGTCTAAATAGAACGTCTAAATTGGCACATCAAACACCTCCGGAGAAAGCAAACAACGCCAGGAACCTATACAGCCCAGTATATTTCAGAGCAGGAATCTGGGAGGTTACCTTTGTTACAGATCTCTCTTTGACCAAAACACCATCTACACTGCGACCGAATTCAAAGTCGACAGTTAATTAATAAGGAATCCCTGAGCCATACTTGATTAAGTTAAGTGATCATTTACAGAGAATCATATTTCTTAGCATTCTATGTGTTTCGGATACCTGCATCCATGCTATTTGCCATCCTTGCTATTTGCAAACGATATTTCAACTATCCATGCAATTTGCAAATGATGATGTAGAAATGTGGCCACAGATAGCACATTTCGAATGGATTTTCCTTAAATCTAGTGTACCTTTTCATAAGGAGAATTATGACATTTCGTATAAAATCAAAATATTATGCGAACGCATTGCTATTATCCTGCTAAGAGAATCGAGCAATAATATGAACATAAGCCGTTAAAAGAAGGTCAATTAAAGACAAGTGAAGGGATCAGCAAACCTTCCATACAGCAATGAGTGATCAATAATTGTACTCTTATTTGTGAATAAGTCACTTAAAGAACACTCATTTACACTCTCCGTCGACAAGTATCCCACACTCTTCCTGATACAAATTTCCTGTGCTTCCCTGATTTTCTATTGTATTTATATTTCTTACCTGAGAAAGGAGGTATTTTATAATATTTTTATAAATTATAAAATGAAAGCAAATCTTGTATATCTGTTACTCTGCCAAAAAATAATCCAGTATGTAAGTTTTGAGTGCCATCTCAGCCGGTCGAGGTTTTCCAGAAAAAGGCCATCCTGATTACGAAATTGGGCTCCTAGACGTAATGCGGTTCAGGTGCCCTCGGGATGGAAGATGGATTTGGCTCGCATGGTCTACTACACTACACTATTCTTCGTTCTACCAGAGGGATTGCTCAACATGGTGGACCCCTAAGCGTTAGTCATTATCCGAAGCTCCATCCAGAGCTAAACCACGTCATCAGGCTAGTACCTGCATCCAGCCAGAAAGCAGTTTACCCTCTCGGCAACCTTCCCAGTCAATGCCTGGGTCGGGCCGCTCTTCCAACTCAGAACTACTGGCTTTTCAGGAAACAAGTGCTTCCTCTATACCCAGAGTATCGGACCACTACAACGTTGAAGCCAAGAGCCCAACAGGGGAGCGGGCACCCAAACTAAGGTCCAGATGATTTGGGGCCCCCCTTCCCGTCTCCTCACTGCAATCACGATAGCAATCACCTTTTGCTATCGACGTGAGTACCGTCGGAACCTAGGCAACCTGACAGTGTAGTTCGCGGTCCTCGACTGAACTTCTATATCTAGGATCTGAGTCATTCCGAAGAAGCCCTTCGCCCAATCCCGTCCAAAGGTCAACGCGCCAGGGGCCCAACTGAAAGGTTACCAAGCAAATCCAGCTACACAGTGCTTGGCATCGCCTAATCAACGCCTCCACCTTGAAACTAACGACGTGAGTGTTACCGTGAAACTCAGAGCCCGGGTAGTCATTTACAAGTCTCTATTAGAAACCATGCCCGCCTCCGCGGTCATGATTCCCCTCTGCAGGGGGTGACAGAGTTTGGGGAGGGCGGCATCAAGGAGGACCTGGGGCGCGAGGGCGTCGCCTGGACGCCATTGGCTTTTCGCTGCCGCCGCCGCCGCCGCCGCCTTTCATTCCTCTAATGAGCATCCGCACTGCGCTGCGCCGCGCCGGCTGTTCGCCTGGTCGGCCGCACTTTTCTGTTTGATTCCGCGCTGTTCAAGCTCCGCTGCGTGTCGCCGCGATAGGAGCTCACGCGAAACGAAATAACGAGTGGGCGCCCCGTGTCGCCCTCGGGCGGGCAGGTGGCACGCGGGCGAGGACAAGAAGGGGTGGCCGCCGCGAGGGGGCCCGACAACACAGGGTGCCTTCCGAGGGAGGCGACGGTGTCCGCGGAAACAGGTGGAGGAGGAGGGGGAGGACAGGGAGGAGTCGAGGGCGGCGCACTGTGCCAGGTGGATTCTCAACTGGCACACAGATGGTGGGACACATACAGCATCATGCATGTTCAGAACGAAACAAGGCATCAATTGATGTCTAACGTACACGTACGTTTCCGCGGCTCGAGTCGCCACCTGTCATATTGCAGGCTTCCTCAGGGCAGTGACGACGCGTTGCTGCGCGTCGGAAATTATTTATTGTCCGGCCTGGGCGTCCGGGTGAGGCAGGTGCGCTCTGATTGGCAGAGGGGTCCCTCTGATAGGCTAGCGGTCTGTGACAAATAGGGTCTCGCGCCGGCCGTCCTCGTGGTCGGACGGCGTAGGGCAGCTCACTCGCAGTCGCGGATTGGTGGTAGGAGAGATTTCCAGGCCGGGTTAGGGTTGAGGCCGGCATCCGCGTTGATGTTGTGCGGCCGTCTATTAATTTCCAGAGCGTCTTTGATGCGTCCAGGCCACTATCGGTTTTCCTTGAGCAGGAGCCGAGTCTTATCAAAATCGATGGCATGTCCCGAAACGTCCAAGTGATGCCCGAACGGTTGGTGGGGTTTTGTTGTAATGGGAGATGTGTTCCCTGAGACGTTCGAACACCGTGCGCCCGGTCTCGCCGATGTCACAGCTGCACGGAACTTCATAAACGCCTGCCGACTGAAGAGGTGGTAACGAGTCTTTGGTTCGTACCAGGGCGTTGTGGAGCTTGTGGGGAGCTGTGAAAACCGTTCGGATGTTGGTTTTTTCGAAGCAGTTTTCCCAACCGGTCGGTGACACCGCGGACGTAAGGAAGCACGGCTAACTTAGTTCTACCACTCTCCCCCGTCTCCGAAGTAGCATGGTGATTCAGTGCTGTCGCGTTCTTTGAGGACACCACTCCCGTCGGGGACACCGCCATTTTTGACCGGCAGCGGTAGCTCAGTGCATCAACTGATGTCACTGCCGCGCCTCTAACCGGGAGGTCCTAGTTTCGAGTCCTGACGGCGGCAGGATTTTCGACACTAGCTTTTCAGCTAGGTCGAATTCAGCTGCTGTCTGGAGGAGAATTCTAGCGGCCGGCTGCTCTGATCGGTAGTTTTCCGTGGTTTCTCCGATCAACACCAGGCGAATGCCGGAGCAGTCCCCTTCCAAACGGGCCACGGATCGCGCGCGATCTGTCCTTCCTCTTCCTTGTCCTATCCTCTCCCCTTACACACACACTTACACTAACATGCACTACACTACCACATATTCCGGGAGACCAGTTGGGAGCTTAGAGCTTGTCCCAACTGGGGCGGTGCCCCGTTGGTGGGAGAGTCCTGGTTAGGGGGAAACCCCACTAGCCGACGGTAGGTCGGCGCCGGATCTCGCCATCCAGCGGGGAAAGATCACCGCCATCTCCCTAAACAAAAACATGCACTACACTAACGGGACTAATGACCGAAGCAGTTGACGCGCCCGGAAACACGAAAAAATCAATTAATCAATCAATCAAGCGACCTTTGAGGTTGCCGCGACCTTCGGGGTTGCCGCAATCTTCGGAGTGACCCGTAGCACAGGTCAGCGCTCGTTTGATAGCAGTTCGGCAATAGCCGTTGGCCCTGGAACGAAATCAAGAAACTCGAACATACGTTAGCCATCGCCCTATCCAATCAGAGGGACCCTTTCGCCAATCACGGCGCACCTGCCCCACCCGGGCGCCCAGGCCGGACAATACATAATTCCCGACGCGCAGCAACGCCTCGTTACTGCCCTGATGAATCCTGCGACATGTCAGGCAAATCGTCAGCCGCTCAGCCCACCCGGCGTCACCCGGACAGCCAAGAAGCTATCAATTGATGTCACTGTAGTGCCTCTGACTGGGAGGCCCTAGTGTTCGAGTCCCGACGGTGGCAGAACTTTCCACACAAGCTAGATAGCAGGTCGAATTCAGTCCCTGTCTCGAGGTGAATTTTGCAGGCGGCGGCTCTGATTGGTAGTTTTCCGTGATTTCTCCAATGAACATCAGGTGAATGCCGGAGCAGTATCCTAACAAACGGGCCAAGAACCGGGCGCGATCTTTCCTTCTCCATCATTGTCCTATTCAAACTCCTTACACACACACTTGCACACATATGCACTACACTACTACACATGATGGGAGACCGGTCGGGAGCTTAGAGCTTGTCGCGACTGGGGCGATGCCCCACTGGTGGAAGATACCTGATTGCGGAACATTTCGCTAACCGTCAGTAGATTGGCTCAGGGCCTCACCATCTAGCGGGAGATCATCGCCACCTCACGAGGGGAAACATGCACTACACTTACAGGACCAATGATCTTAGAAGTTGACGCTAATCAATCAGAAAAACAAGTTATATTTATCACAAATGTATTTATGTACGTTACCCTCTGTGTGTTCACATACGTTTGATTAATTAATTATTTCGTTTTCCGGGCTCGTCAATTGCTATAGTCATTTGCCACGAAAGTCTACTACCATTTTATCGCATGAGGTAGCAGTGTTCTTCCCCGCTGGATGGCAAGATCCGGGGCCATGCTACTCATCGGCTTGTGCTGTTTTCGCCATCCTCTTACCTCCCCAGCGGGGCACCGTCGCAGCCGGGACAAGCTCTAAGTCCCACTATGTGAGGTAGGGTAGTTCTTGTAAGTGTGTGTAAAGAATAAGGATAGGACAGAAAAGGAAAAGGGAAGATCGCGCGCGGTCCGAGGTCCATTTGTTAGGGTACTGCTCCGACATTCGCCCGATATTGATGCGAGAAACCATAGAAAACTAGCAATCCGAGCTGTCGACCGCTAAGATTCTCCTCCAGACATGGGTTGAAATCGATCTCGCTTCCTAGCCAGTGTCGAAAATCCTGCCATCGTCGGCTCTCTCGGCACTCTCTTCCAACTCTCTCCCGGCCAGAGACCCTATAATGACGTCAGTTAATGCCTTGAGGTACCTCAGCCAGTTTTACATATGCATTCACTCTTTCGGCCCCGGGTAGATCAGTGCGCGGAGCGTGGGCCAGCGGGTGGGCGTCGCTTGCGACTGAGAACGAGTCCTCGGATTCGGTCCTCGCGGTTCGCCACGCATATTAACGCCCCCGCGAGACACCCCACGACTCACGCCCGCGTCCCACGTGCCGCATTCCGTGTCTCGCATCACGCGTCGCAAACTCTCTGTCGGAAAACGCCCGGCCTGAGAAATGCGGTTCACCGAACGCGGTCGATCGCTGAACGGGAAAGGCGACGGTCGCGAAAATAAAATCGTGGATTGAAATTCACGAATCGTGGTTCGCGGGGAGGAAAAGAAGGATTTTTTTTTGTTCTGCGCGTCGAGTACGATACCGACATGTTACGGAAATCAGGGACTCAAATAGTTACGGAATTGAAATATTGATAAGAGGTTTCAAAAAATGTCAAAAGATGTACGACTGCTTCGTAATAAAGATCTCGTTGATAATGGATAGAAATATTTTTGATTTTCGCAATTAAATACAAGATACAAATAAAATTAATAACTTACTAATACTGTGTACTAAATATTCGTGGAGTGAATGTGTGAAATCAAATATAATTTATATGATGCCTAAAATAACAGACAAAATTACAGTCATATTAATCAAAATCATCATAGTGTACTTTCTCAAAATGATTTCGAACCATATGTTCTCGTATCTCAATGTCTTAAAGGATCAGTCTTTATCTGAAGAATATCTACACATGGTTTCATTATCTTTTAAAAGCAATAAGTGATCAACGACTACTCCAACTGAAGTACTTTTATCAGACTATCAGGCCGCATAATACCTATTGGTATATATTGAAAGCCTAACACTTTAATACAACTTGCAAGAAACAAAAGATTCGAAGATTCTGATATTCTTTTTGTTTCATCTTACACTGGTAGTGTAATATATGCTAATAATTAATTGTTCCCCAGAGTACTACGTTTTAAATTTTCCGTGTTATCAGAAAGTAATATTACCAGTATATGCAGTCGGAATTTGCAATGACAATAAAAAATATCACCACAGGATTCAATAATAACAACAGTAATGCAAAAAATATACTTATGCCATAAACATTTTCCTCCTCTCTTGGCATTATTGAAGAAAGCCCATGCCTGATTTTCATTCATTAGAAATATACATTTTAAATTCTTAAATGCACAAAAATCAATGATGCACGATTTAAAATTCTATATCTTAACAAATTATAAAATACTCTAAAGGAAAAGTGTAATGTATCATTTCGTACAAATTAATGGGTGAACGATTACAGAGTAATTGCCTGATCGACCAACTAAGTACATTATTTCTGTCGTAAATGCTATATCGACAGTGAGCACGCTATCGTTAAGGAATCAATGCATGAAGGAAGTCACAGAAAGCAGAGCATGTCTCCAGACTACGTGGTAAGAGGACTACTTACCGGTTTGGGTTAGGTCAGTCAGTCGACAGATGGGTTTAAGTAAGTTGGTGGGTTCGGGACGGGTACAGATAGATAGATGAAATTGTGTTCCAAACGTAGGCTCATTCAAGTCTTTGGTTGGGTTATAATGTTTTGAATCCTTGACATCTCTATACAGCACATTCCAATCGTGTTCAATTTATCCATGCGTTAGTTTATTGGCAAAAAATTACTTGCGTTTCCAGGAGATCTGCTCAAATTTATAATCATATCGCCGGCGTAAGTTTGGAACACAATTTTATCTATTTGTACCCGTCGCGAACCCACCAACCAACTCTCGACAGATCGTAATATATCCGACAATCACATTCTCGTGATAACCTCCATCCAAATCAACTCGATATACCATCCAACCTCCATCCTAATCAACCCAATATTTGTTGCAGAAGTTAAGTTAAGCTGTAAATGTATTTTGGAGAAAAATGCATAGGAAAGTTTGCTTTGGCTGGACTCGAGAGTGTTTTATGTTAATTGTGGAGGTTAAAGGTAGGAGACTCGCCGTTGACTTTAAAATGCGCAAGTGAAGTTAGTCAAATTGGGTGTATTCAATTGAAATAACAATTATCTGAGCACTTATAACTTTTAATAAAGTTCCGATGGGCATTAAATCCCCAATGGATCACTATTTTTCTAAAGATCTTATGCGATATCTTCAACGAACCACCACTTTGCAGTTTAAACTCCACAATGTTCGTCCAGCATAAGTACTAAGATTGATCGAGTCCTATTGACTTACTACTGTAGCTAGTTCCTTCACATGTCTCCTGTAAAACGAGAAACGAGATGCGTCAGCTCGGAAACATCAGCTCACATCTAACGCGGAAGCCCTGCTGCTGCAGTTGTGGAATGACTTCTTCGGAAAGAATGCAGCAGGTGACATCTTTTAAGGTCAAATTCGACTAAGTAGGTCACATAGTTTCATGAGACCAACACCATGCCCTCGCTATCAATTCTATAGATGTACCATATAATATAATTATTATAATATAGTAATGGATCATGTATTCGTAATAAGAGTAGGTTTAGCTTAACCATGCCTTGTATGTGCTTCGCTTCTTCTCCACGAATGTATAATATTGTGTTTTATTGCTTATTAATAATATTCGTATCATTCATACATCTACATGAATGTGGCATGTTTATTTTAATAAATTTGACATTATTAATTATCGCAAACAATTACACAAAGTTTCTGAATAAACAGAGGTAAAATTTAAAATATACTTCAATGAAACAATTCTAAATAAAACGGATCTTTCGCGGAAAACAAATTTCTGCACAGCAAAGTCAAAATATCAAATTCAATCTGGTTAGTGGAAAAGAATGAATATTCCTCTCGTTTTATTACCAACATGTAACAAGCGAACGAGCGCATGACGTGATTCAAACACACAGGACGGTGCTTCTCTTTCACTAACGCTCGATACGTTTGTAACTGGCCGGCGAAAAAATAATTGAAATATCCATTTTATGTACGAGCTCACTCATTTACAACGTTCCTATAAAAGGAGGGCACGCTTTAATTATTTTGGACGTGCTGCTCTCAAAAATGTAATTGGCAACCAAAATTCCTCGAATCTCGCTTGACAAGAGGTGCCTATGCTTTTCCTGTCTTCATCGGAGACAGCAGTCAGTCGCTTGTGTTCTTTTTATACTGATATGCTTCTAAGGACTCTCGAGAGCTCTTCAAGCAATGGAAAAAACGAGTAATATTCATTTATAATAAATAAAAACTCCCTGAAACTGACATTTTTAGATGCATATTGACGCATAACATTATTTTTTAATAATTAAAAAATGATCCCAGAATTTGTATGAAAATTGTACTTCCTTACTTACTTACTTACTTACTTACTTACTTAGAAACACTTGTTCTCAGAATGTAATATAACAAGTAGTTTTTATTTACACATCGATTACGGACAAATTTTCCCGAGATGTGATACAAATATTCCTCAGTTACTTCAGGAGCAATGCTCACATACGCATTGTACGTCATTTGAAATTTCACATTTCAAATATTTAAAGAAAAAATTAATGTGATGATGCATTTTAATTAAGGAATTTGCAAAATTCAATATAACGATGAGTTTTAAATAAAGAATTGCACATTAGTATTTGCATTAAAATATATTTCTTTTTAAATGAAGTTCCGTCATGAATCGAAAATCTCTGTTCTCTAGAAAGCGTATTAAAACTTTTAAGACTTGCTTTCACACGAAAGAGAATTAGATAGAAAACATTGCATTCAGAAATTTGTAATCTGTAACTTATTTGACCCTCATGCAAATAATAATAAAACAGGAGCTCCAACAGCACATACTTTCTCGCATTATTTACATGACATACGAAAAGTGAGAGAGTTCAGCGAAAATAACACCTGTGTCATTTTTAACCTTCCTCTCCTCCATACGAGGGAAAATTAAAGAAACATTTTGGAGTATTTTTCGAGATTATTTTATAAATTGAGATTATTTGAAAAATACTATCAACAGTAAAATACTTTTGCAATGTTAACTATTTGCAATCTTCGAAAATACAGAGTGTACACGAAACATGGGGCAAGCAATTTTTACTACATACAAATAACTGGTGGTGCTACAACAGCACGTACTTTCAGGTTTGACTAACGGTTACGTAAAATTATATTACCGCAAACTCTGCCACGTTAACACATTTCAGTCATCACTTGAAAACGCATTACCAAACTTAGCGCATTAGGCGCCAAAACTTAAGCAAATATTTCAACTGAAATTCGACAATCCCAAACAACATTCCATTTACCAACAAACACCACCCGACCATGAAAAGTTATTCAGAGAATTTCAATGTTCCGTGAAGTTCCCATTCCTATAATGCAACCTGATAACGCCTGCCAGATTCTAGCAAAAAAAGTGCGGGAAATTCGAGTCTGCAATTTCGAAGATAGTAAAATTACGCCTGCTGTTTTTTCTTAAATTCATATTTTGCAAACTTCTATTTTCTTTCTTTCTAAATCTGTTTGCAGTATCAATGGGGAGTAATTCCCTACCCACCAGCAGCACATTTGCGTGCTTTTGTGTTGATGGTTCTTATAAATCGAAAAAAACGTCATCTTTCTTTAGCGTATTATATTATAGAGTTGACGATTATTAATTTAGTGGACCGAGAAGTCCAAAACGTTGTCGACCGCTGCTTAAGAGAGCGTATTCGTTATTCGGTGGAGATTAAAGGAGGTGTTGATGAGGACTCACAGCAGCTGGTAGTCTCCCTCCAGAGGCCGCCGTTCTACGCCAAGCTACTCCGAAACGGCGAGGTCGCGTCATCGGAGCTTACGACCAAGGCCTCGACGATCTCTCACCGCGCTGTCCGCGAGAAGTGTTATTCCGGATCGCAGGCGGCCGAGATTCCGCGAAGACGCATCCAGTTGGCCGTGAACGCCATCGCCCGCTGCCGGCGGCATCCGTCTTCCTCGTTACCCTAAAACAGGGGTGGCAAATCTTTCACATGCCATGCGCCAAATTATTTTACATTCGACTTCAGAACAACTCAAGCACCTGCTCTTCAGATTAAATGTGGTCTTCATTTTCTAGACATATATTCAACTTTTGAATGGCAGATTTACATCAAGTAAAAAATAATAAAATATGTATCCAATTAATTAAAATGTGTAATAAATAGTACATAATAAACTATTCTGCTAATGCGCAGTACGTCATGATAGACAGAGGTGTAGCTATTGTGTCGACGCTACAACGTGTAACGCTGGACAAGTGAGCCATAATTTATTAGTTTATACCAAAGACATACCGGCCTCTGATTGCTCCGATACCTTGTTTTCCAACTGCGAGTCTGTCATGAACTTTTATCTAGCCTGAAAATGGAAATAATTATTTCTTACGTCGCTATTTTAAAAGTTAACTATGTATTACACAATTTAATAAATTGGACACCTATTTTATTATTTTTAACTTGATGTAAATCTGCTTTTCAAAAGTTGAATAGTTCTGTCTGTCAATAGAGGTCAAGTATAATCTGACGAAATTGTCACATCTACTGACAGAAAGAAAAATAAACTAATATTAAGCACTTCTTCTCCTTGGTTGCTTTTATGACTGGGGTTGGTAAATAGGGTAAGAGGTATAATCCACTTTACTTAGGGGCAGATAAGGTAGTTTACTTAGGCATCAATTACAAAAGTAAATTAATTAAAATGGATCAATTAAAAAACACGTTGATTGGAGAACCAATCGTCAGTAGTGAGAGACTATCGGGTGATTACTGACATGAATCCCGCTGTAGTACTGTAGCTACATGAGATTCTCGTTTGATGAAAATAACTGGATCACTATGATTGTGAGTGACAGGGAAACTAAGAGCACTCTGGTGTTGAAAATATTAAGATGGATTTAGATACGCATATGGCACCTACTTAAAAAGAATAGGTAGCTGCAAGTATGAAATGCCACATATGGCGCACGCGCCACAGGAATGTCCATCCCTGCCCTGGAGTCCCCTTCCATCCCCAAGGGCAGAGTGGAAGGGGGCATTCGCCTTAAGGGCGTGAGAGACATAGAGCCCTGTTGTGCGCCTGTAGATGAGTACGAGGGTGGGAAGGCGACGGGGACTGTTCGCGCTGCCCGTATCGGAGCCAGTGCTGAAACATGCGCCTATAGCTTAGGAAGAATCCAAAAGCACTCGAGACAAGGAGATTCTAACGACTGATGAATGACACTCCACTGTAAGTTGTGGAGCGTAATCAATAGAGACCAGGAAAATAAGTAATGTGAAACGTCAAAATATGCAAATAAATATGTAATGAACACAATAAGAATATGTAATAAATATGTAAAATCGAACATAATATGTAACATTAAAATACTCTAATTATAAAACACATTTACATAATATTAGATTTATATAGATTTTCCTAAACACATTTTTAAAATAATACAGTTTTCAAATAGTTTGTAGAGCACAAGTTGTTGCACACTTTGCCCCCCCCCCCAACTTTCCCATCAGTAATAAAAGCTCCATCTATTGTTATCTAGGATCGTAGTTTAGCAGACTGACCAAGGTAGATATAAGCAAGGTTATATGCAACTTAACCCAGTCTAGACGTAATAGAAGCCATCATATAAAGTGGCGATATCTTTGATCAGCAAACAATCCCTGCAGCGTGTATCATTCTCATCGAAACGCGGCGTCAGTAATACTTTTCACGCCTACATTTCACCTAAGTAGTAAAAAAAATCCGTATTTTTGAAAATGCTTCTTTGCACAAAAAATTGTAATAAAATGATAAAATAAAAAACTTGAAGAAAATTTATAAAATAAAAAATGTGAAAATAGAAAACTATGTAAAATATGTACAATAATATAGTAGTAAATATGTAAAAATTTGTAACGAAAAAATTGGATATTGTGTTAGAAGAGCGACGATTCGCCAAGATTACAATTTTGAGAACGGTTAGTAGAAAGAGAAAAAATATGTGTTTCCATAAAAGTCCGGTCTCTTGAAATCAATTGTCAACAGGTCATTTTGAAAAGAAAAGTTGTTTTGCACATTTCAGAGTTTTGCACCAATGTCGGATATTCATTTCTTGAATCGAATTTCTCAGGTGGGTTTAGCTCAGAGCCAGCATTGCCGCAGGCTCTGCAGCTTCTCTGACCGGAAGGTCATAGGGTTTGAGCCCAACGGGAGCGGATTTTCGACATTACCTACATAGCTAGGTCGAATTCAACCCCTGTTTTGAGAATTCTGGTGGACGGCTGCGCTGATCGATAGTTACACGTGCTCTCTCCTGTCAATACGAGGCGAATGCTGGAGCAGTTCCCAAACAAATGGGCCACTGAATGCTCAACATATTTCGTTACACGATTAGATACTCCTCACTACCACACCTGTCGGGAGATTAGAGGTTGTCCTGTCTGGGGCGGTGCTGACTGCGACTGGGAGATTCCTAAAGGCGTAAATAGGCGGGTGGAGGCGGAGCCAGAGGCGCGGGCGGCGGCGGGGCGGTGCAAGGTGGTGGCGGAGAGCGGTGGCGGAGGCGCGGGCGGAGGCGCGGGCGGAGGCGCGGGCGGAGGCGCGGGCGGAGGCGCGGGCGGAGGCGCGGGCGGAGGCGCGGGCGGAGGCGCGGGCGGAGGCGCGGGCGGAGGCGCGAGCGGAGGCGACGCCGCGGGCGGAGACTGGGGACGTGGGCGGGGCGCGAGGCCTGTGGCGTGGGTGGAGAGCGGGCGGAAGGCGGTGGCGCGGGCAGAGGCGGGGTGGACGCGGGTGAAGACGTGGACGGAGGCGGGGCTGGAGATGCGGGCGGCGGTGCAAGTGGTGGCGGGAGCAGTAGCGCGGGCGGGGGCGGAGGCGGAGCGCTCTATATGCGCGTCGACAGGTCGCGCGACTTCCGCTCCGGAAGGGACCACCGCCCGCCGGGCGGCGACAGCTCGCCCCTCGAGGCCCATTCCCCGCTCGCCTCTTATCGGCGCGCAGGATGCACAGGATGAATGGCCGGGGCAGTTGGCGCTGGCGTGAACAAACACCAATACAACTGGCTAAATGCTCCAGAAGATCCTAAATAAATAGAAACCGCATTTGGAAAACATAAAGCTACGTGGTTGGGTTTGTGACAGCCCAATTGAGGCGTGTAAATGTGATATACGTAAATCACAGAGGTTCGTTCCATGATTGCATAATTAAATTGTATAACTTGCACTCATTTAACTGATGTTATTTAATATCCCTGAGAATTAATGCCCATACACGTCCCATTGATATTCTAATTTTTCTAATTCCAATAGTTTACTGCATCACTTGGGACTCGCTGTCACTAAAGTTAACGTGATTCATATATTATTAATTGAAAACTAAATTAAATATTCATGTTATTCTAGTACATGAAGCACTTTCTAGACTAAATTTATGAAGCCCATTTGCCACATTATTACCGAATAGACATTTAAGTTATTTAATAGGCTTGACTAAAATCATATTTTAAAAATAATTAAAAATACTATTACTGTATTTGATCTTGTACTTTATGTGCACAACAATCATGCATTTCGACAACCGTTCAAAAGAGAATGCAAGGATTGCTAGTTATGCATTATTTCCAGTGTCCTGTTTGCGAAAAAGTGAACCAAATATAAAATGTATTCCCGGGTGAGGACTGCGATGAATGTTTGATATAATGAAAATCAAACAACTTCCTAGGGCATCATTTAAAAATTCGGGACATTTTTTACATAATACAACACATCATTAATGTAAACAAAAATGCTTCGAGAGAACATTTAAAAAACGTATTTTGAGAAAATTCAAAAGTTTTAATGAAAGGATTGTTGACTTGTTGGGTTATTTTGGTTCTGTCTAGAAAAAATGCAGATTACTTATGGAATGCAATGTTCTTAAATAAAATAAATAACAATAATAAACTGAAGAGAGAGTTGTTCACAAGCGGACATCCAAAAGAGCAGACTTTTTAGAGAAATGCAGTACCTATTTCTATCAGACGCACCAGAAAACCGTATTTCCTATCAAATCACAAAATTGATTGTTTGGGCGATTACGAAATTTTCTATTTTAATACAAAGAATTATGATGTCTAGTTTTGATGTCCAAAAATTGAGATGCAAACCTTCCTCACTATTTTATAAAACACATTTATTTTTCAGAACCTCAACGTGGTCCATCCTTCTTAAATGTTGCATAGTCATCAGTGAATTGTATTTCATATATTTTAAGAATGTGAAATTATTAACTAATCCGAATTGCATCAAAGCGATACGAAATTGTCAGCAACAACACATTTATTTCCGTTCTGTAATTTCAGATAAATAATAAAAATATTATCGCGAGATTCCGTGATTACCGAAACTGTATTTTCAAACCCAACAAACAGCAGAACAAATATGATAAGTGCGATATAGGAGAGATAGCTCATAACTCGTCTGCAATAACAAACTTTTAGCGCTTTCCATCACATTACGCCCGACTTCATTCGCTCATAAAATCACGCCCAATCCAGTCGCCGTGCATCGCGCCAGCGCGCGCCTTCAGCTCCAGCCGTAAAAGATTACATTGCTGCCCCACGAATTTTCTGCCTCGACCTTCTGGTGCCACTTAGCCGGGCTCTCGGTTTATTCCGCGCCGAAACCTCGTAAAAACGCAATCGCAGATACATATAAAAAATGGCTGCGCGGAGCAGCTCCATGTCTTAAAAACACGCCGGGGTGGCAGCAGGAGGGAGCGGAGTATGGGGGGGGGGGCTGGGGGGGACGGAAAGCGGGGCGGCGTGCAGGCCGGGGTAGGGCGGTAGGCGCGGCGGGGAGGCTGGGCGGGGTGGCGGGCGGGGCGGGGAGGCGAGGCGGAGCGGGAAGGCGGGGCGGGGAGGCGATGCGGGGATGCGGAGCGGGGCAGCGGATAGGCGGCGACATGGCGGGGCGGTGGATAGGGCTGGTTGGGGCGGGACATGGTGGAACAGGCAGGGGTGGGGTGAGACCAGAGCGGGACGGGAGTGGGCGAGTGCTGCGAGGGGCGGCATGGGGAGTGGCTTTACGCCCTGCCGCGTGCGCTCTTTAACCGGTGGCCAATTTGCAACGATTGCGTCTCGCGCGGGTGAGCGCCGCGAAGGCGACCGGGCCCGCTCTCCCCCAGAACCGAGATGCACGCCAAGGAGGGAATTGCAATGGCGAAGGTAGAGGTGGTTGGGATGGTGATGGCGGTAATCGTAGTGGTCGTGGAGGTAGTGGAGGCGGAGGCGATAGCGGTGGCGAGAATGATGGCGGGGGGGTGCAGTGGCAGAGGTAGAGATTGTGGCGGGGTGTGGTACAGTGGTGGCAACAAGTGGTCGTGGTGACGGTGGCGGTGGTTGTGGAGGAAGTAGAGGCGGTGTCAGTAACGGAGGAGAACCCTGGGGCGATGCAGAGCGATGCATGGCGATGCATGGCGATGCATGGCGATGCAGGGTGATGCAGGGTGATGCAGGGTGATGCAGGGCGATGCAGGGCGATGCAGGGTGATGCAGGGTGATGCAGAGTGATGCAGGGCGATGCAGGGTGATGCAGGGTGATGCAGAGCGATGCAAGGCGATACACGGTGGCGGTGGCGGTGGCGGTGGCGGTGGCGGTGGCGGTGGCGGTGGCGGTGGCGGTGGCGGTGGCGGTGGCGGTGGCGGTGGCGGTGGGGTGAGGTGCGGAGAGATTGCAACATCTGCAATGTTGTTGGTTGTGGTGGATGTAGTCACTCTTTACCTAAAACAAATTTCGCCGCCTTTCACCGATTCTTCTCGAACCTTCTTTTTTTTCTTGACTTTTTTTAGTATTCACAATATTTAAATAAAATAGTATAAGCAGTAATTGTAACATGAAGGAGAGGTAAGTCATTATAGTGACGATGGTAAAAGATACGATAAAAATTAGTACTTTCATATATTAGAAGGTGAAATATGCTTATTAAATTCAGCAATAGATTCAATGAATCCCATTAAGGATAGAATGTGAAAATGGTTCAAAGTGATTACTATCGTAGTGTTGTCATGAATAACACAGGAAAGTAAAGGAGAAAACAGAATTAAGGTCTACTTCACTCAGAGTACACATTACGTTTGCCCTGCTGAAAAGTAGAAAAAATAGGAAGTATGGTCAGTTACAGATATAATTATGGCGAAATTTGTGATATTTGCAATAGCGAGTATTTTAGGGTCCAATTAATTTAATTATGTTCCTTTTTACAAGACGCTACAGCATTTTCCAATGATTCTGCCAATCACACAGATCAAACACTTGGAAGAAGACGCAAGAGTGATTTTTATAGTACCAATGAGATCGGTTAATATTTCAATGGGGCCAACGCAATAAAAGATAAAGTACAGTGTAGAGTGAGCATAGGTTGGCAACCTACGGATGTATGCGAAGTACGTACTTTTTATAATAGTCTGCTAAAAAGAATATAGTGCACAGTATTAGCCTCAAATAAAATTAAGAATTGTTCATTTACATAATTCAAATTTTATGAAGAATTAATCTCATCGCCTAGAAATCTTACCCGAGTTTTCCTATTGCCTATCCAACAAGATGACATGGTGATGACCATTAGGTATTTTCATATTTTATTAGATATTTTATTATCTTATTATTGAGTATATTTTTGTTGAAATTTGAAGGACCTTTATATAACAAAGACATGACCAGTCTTTTCTTACAATACGGACGTATTATTAACTGGTATTTAAAATTCACTATTCACTTGCACTGCACTTGAAGAAAATATTGTGGTCTTAATGAGACGTGAATTGTGTTCTAACATTCTCTTACCTTCCTACGATTCAAAGTACAAAAGAAACGACTTTTCTGAAGTTTCTTAGCGAGCTACTTACAATGATATGACGAGCAAACGATCATTCACGAGTGATGCGATACCGACCTAATGAGTGTTTTTTCTTGCTTTACTTTGGGAGAAGACAATCAAAGCAGGACTTTTTCGTCAAATAACCTGGAAATGTTTCTATCAATTTCAATAAAATTATATTTTATAAGATAATAAGTGTAAGCAAATAATGAATTATCTAATTTAATGCCTTATATGAGATAGCAGCAAAATATCTTCTGTTGCTAACCAATTTATTAAATAGCTCACATTCATCCATAGGTTGCCGACCGAATGTGACGCCAGCCACATTCCGTACGGCCACATTCCGGTAATTTCTGTCATAATTGAAAAAAGTTGCATCAAACGTCCACAAAACAAACTACGAAAATTTTAGCAATGAAGGTCGAGAACGATTACTAAACGTTTCTTTTATGATTGTAAAACTTTACTAATTTACCTTCTTAATTGCACAAAATGACTTTTTTTACTCATTCAAACTGTTCAGCCCAAAGTGTTTGCATTTGCATGCATATTAAAGTAATACAACAAAATAGAACATTTCACATATTTTAAATGCAGATCACCGGTTATTCAGTCCAGCTTGTGCTCTTATATATTAGTTGGAACAACTGTTTATATTTCATTTGTCTAGGTTGGAAGGAGAGGAAATGTAAGTTTTAGGAAAATGTTGCTGTTAGGTTGCTGCTTCGCGTCACAATAGGAACAAAATTAATATTTTCCCATGTATAGGATTTTCGTCACCGCACGTTTCCGCTGGTTGACACGACAGCAGAGCACCCCGAAGGCCCGCGACCACGCGCAATGTCAATGCGGGCTATTTTGCCCGGCCTGGTGCGGAGTGCATTAGTAAGTCGAAGAGCACTGAGGCGTGCCTCGGCGCGGTCGGCAGGCAGTGGGCATTGCAGCGCGGCGAGCGGCAGGGAGGGGAAGGCAATTGCGAGGCGGCGGCGGCGGCGTCACGGAAGCGAGGGGCGGGGCGGGGGCAGGGCTCCCTCTTACCATAACGGCGCTGGTTGGCTCCGGCAAATAAGACTCACCTGAGCAAAAGCTCATCTTACACGCGGGGCAGCACCCCACCGCCACCGCCACCGCCGCCGCCGCCGCCGCCGCCGCCGCCCACTCGCTGCCTGCCCGCGCGGCTGAGCAGCCCGCCGTTGCCATGGCGACTACTCGTTAGGTTGGCGCGGGGTTTTTTATTCGATTTTTATACGGCGCGCGCGCCCCGCCGGAGAAAGCGAATCGGTGCGGCGCGGTGGCGGCGGCGGCGGTAGCGGGGGCGGTGGTGGGGGGGAGGCGGGGAAGGAGAAAGAGGCAGTGACGATGGCGGCGGCAGCGGCCGGTATGGGGGTGACGGTGATGGTGACGGCGGCGGCGGTGGAGGTGGAGGCGGGGGAGGAGGAAGAGGCAGTGGAGATGGCGGTGGCGTTAACGCTGACGAAGGCGATAGCGTTAGTGGACAACGATGGTGATTAGGCAGCGGATTTCTATGATTTTGTATAGTTTTGTCCGTTGCTTCAGTGAATAGCTGAATGAAATTCCTTGACATTTGGATAGAATATGATGCTGTATAGATAAATATCTTAGAGTAAATTTGTGCATATTTGGCCAATTTTTCCTATTGGTGAATATTTGTGTAATTATAGGAGCATATTTTGCATATTTCGTTAAAATTGTTATCTACAAGAAGTTTCATCTTTTCGTAGAATCTATTTATTTGTGCAAGTTAATTGATTCAAAAGAGCATGTCACTGTTTGCGTTTTTTTTGTTTTTGCTTGTTGTTTTTTGTTTTCCATATATTAAAAAATCATGTGCAAATATAGGATATTTCTTGATAACATATTTTTTAAACCAGTCAGAAGAAGACACAATGTACTTCACTACGGTGAATATTTACTTCAATTATTTCTCTCGCCAAGTACGGAAGATTATTATATGTTTGGACAAAAATATATCTTTTCATTCCAAGCATGCTTCTTCTGAATTTTATCAAGAACGTTTTATAGAGGAAATGAAATATTGTTAATTTTAATTGCATATTCAGGTTCATATTTCATAATTCTTAGGTCATAAATGTATATTTTAAAAAGCATATTTCAAGATTTTTTAAGACATCCCTAGGGGTGATGATGGCAGGTGCGGCGATGGCCTTAGTTCTGTCGAATGCGATAGTGTGATCAGTGGTGAGGAGGGAACTGTTGTGAGGGCGGGAACATTAAGTACAGAGATCGGGATGACGTTGGCCGCAAGCGCGACGGAGGTGGCGGTGGCGATGGTGTGTCTGTAGCCATCGAGAGCGCGGGGTCTAACATGTTTATAATCGATACCGAACGATGTTTCGTCTCCATTTCTTGAGGTCGTTTCGCCGACCACAGAAAGTGCGAGAGAGCAGTTTCAAGGATAAATGTGAATGACGGTTTAGGAGCAAATCGACGTTGGGTCAAAGATTAAGAATAAATGGTGAGATACTTCATTGGATCTTGTTTGCGGTATAAACCGTAATTAAATCGAAATCTTTGGTTCACATTGTTTTTCGCAATAAAGGAGTGGAAATCACCTCAACCGCATTACCTTTCAATCTTGTAGGGAACAGATGATTTTTCCGGTTGCTTTGTCTTTTGTTTGAAAATTGTTTACTTTCTTAATAATTAATAAGCAGTTAAATAAACTTTTGTAGTCGGTAATTACATTGCCATTGTGCTTTGCTGTACTTATACGTTGAAATAAAAATATCAAATCACATTCTTAATCAAATGCAAGTTTCATAGCGAGCCGAAAATAATAAGAAGCAAGTATAATAAGAATGCAAGTTTGATAGCAAGCAGCAATAATACATCGGAAGCAAAAATCTGTACAAAGTTTCGTAAATGGAGAAAATCCTACCGCTCAATTACCCACATTGTTTCATTTCAATTATCTCAATTATACTTTGAAGACGAATGGCCACTGTCTTAATACTTAACAGAAATACACCTTCCACACATGTATTCAATAAATGTACGCTTACTGTCTTCACAGATATTATAATTAAAAATATAATAAGTGTGCGAATAACCAAGATATCCAGAAATTTCCATAGAAATCATTAATCACTTCAAAATCCGTTGAAGTCTACTGTTGAAGAGCATATTTTTTTATATAAGTGCTACGATTGCCAAGAGTTCCATTTGTTTTATTCGAGTTGTTTGTTCTCGCACAACAGCTAATCACACCCTTTGCCAACGCTTTAAGAATTCATGGATTTTGGTCGGATCCCGGTTTTAGGAGTGCTTCTAGTCTTCTTTTTACACTTGGGGAGTGGCCAATGTGGGGATTATTTCACTATCCAAGAGTGAGGACAAGATTGGGAAGGAAGACGAGCGGTCCGTGGGCCATTTTTAAAGCTGTTGCTTCAGCATTCACCTCGAATTTGTCGAACATATCAATGGACACGAGCACCTATTCATATAAATTTCATGATAGGACGTGTTTGTCTTCTTCGCAAGAACTTAGTCCATGTGGAAATTTTGACACCGCATGAACTCGATCCTACGATTCTCCAGAATTCAAAGCTTAACTTGTGGTTCTCAACTTTGTAAGATTACCAGCATATCCAACAAGGGCTACCAGATTCTTGTTATATTTGAAGTATAATTCGGGAAATTCTGACTTTCGGAGATTCATCAGCACAAATTGCTCTGAACTTCGCCGCGGGTGTCGCTTCTTTACTTACTGCCTGTCTGTCATTGTAAATGGAGGCAGCTGGTAAGTCGGACCGATTCCCATGGGGTAGAAACGTGGATAAATTCGGGAACGGATGTGGAGACTGGGGCAGGCGATGGGGTGGGAATGGGGGCGGGAGCGGAGGCAGAAAATTAGGTGGCGATAGCGGCGACGAGGACGGAGCAGAAGCGGGAGCGGAGACAGGTTCGCTGGCGGGAGATGAGAAGGGGTTTGGCTGAGAAGGGCAGGAATGGAGATAGAGGAGACAGAGAGGGAGATAGGGACAGACAGCGAGAGAGACAGAGAGGGCCAGAGAGGGAGACAGAGAGAGGGAGGCAGAGAGAGATAGACCGAGAGAGATAGACCGAGAGAGATAGACCGAGAGAGATAGACCGAGAGAGATAGACCAAGAGAGATAGACCGAGAGAGATAGACCGAGAGAGATAGACCGAGAGAGATAGACAGAGGGAGATAGACAGAGGGAGATAGACAGAGAGAGATAGACCGAGAAAGATAGACAGAGGGAGATAGAAAGATAGACAGAGGGAGATAGAGAGAGACCGAGAGAGACAGAGAGAGACAGAGAGAGAGACAGAGAGAGAGACAGAGAGAGAGACAGAGAGAGAGACAGAGAGAGAGACAGAGAGAGAGACAGAGAGAGACAGAGAGAGACAGAGAGAGACAGAGAGAGACAGAGAGAGAGACAGAGAGAGAGACAGAGTCGGTTGATTGATTATTTCGTATTTCCGGGCGCCTCAACTGCTACGGTCATTGGTCCCGTAAGGGTGTTTGGGCGTGTTTTTTAAACCCGTAAATTGGTAGTGTTCTTCTCCCACTAGATGACGTGATCCGACTTAGACATATACGTCGGCGTGCAGGTTTTTCCAGTAATCTTGACGCCAGGTATCTGCCACCAGGGGAGCACCGCCCTAGCCGGGGCGAGTTCTAAGCTCCTGATTGGTATTCCGTCTTGTGTGGTAGTGTAGTGTGTAAGTGTTTGTGTACGTAAGGGATGAAGGTAGAACAAAGAAGAGAAAGTAAAGATCACGCGCGGTGCATGGTCCATTTGTTGAGAGTACCGCTCCGTCATTCGCTTGGTGTTGAATCAAAGAAACACGGGAAACTGCCGATTAGAGCAGCCGGCCGCTGGGATTCTCCACTAGAGAGCAGCTCAATTCGACCTAGCTATCTAGCTAGAATCAAAGATCCTTCTAACGTCAGGACTTGAACCCTAGGACTTCCCAGTTAGAGGCATAGCAGTAACGTCAATTGATGCTCTGTGCCACCCAAGCCCGAGAGAGAGAGAGAGAGGAGGGCAGAAAGTGAGGGAGGTAGAGGTGGTTGTGGTGAAGGTGGACGTAGAGGTGGAAACATTATTGGAATCGAATGTGAAGGCAGAGGCGGGGGTGTGGACAGTGGCTGGGGGTGTGGGTGGAGGTGGATACGGAGGTATGAGCAGAGGTGTGGACAGCGTCGGAGCGGCAGCAGAGGCAGAAGAAAAGTGGAGGAGGAGAAGAGCGTGCGGGCAGTGGGTGGGCACGAGCAGTGGTCGCGACGGACGCGGGGAGATGCGGAGGTCACAAGCAGCCGTCATTTTTACGCGACAGAGCGGTGGCAGTGGCTGGGGTGGATAACGGAGGTCGTGTTGTCCGCCATATTCGAGGGAGGACGCGTGAGGTTGGGAGGAGGGAGCGGGCGGAGCCGCAAGTCTCGGTCCCTGGGGGCGGCGCGGACATTTATCTGGCGCGTTAGCGGCGCCTGTCGCGGCTCTACTGACCCTCCGAGCTGCTCGCGCCTCCATAAAGACTTCGTCTGCTCAGGGTCACCCGCCAGAAAACAAGGGAAGCGACGAACAACTATTATTTAAAAACGCTCAGAATCCAGGAAAAATCAATTCTGATATGTTAATTTCCATGTTCTATATTAATGTAATGCTCATTTTCGGGCAATCTTGTAATATAGTTCCATGATTATTAGTATTTTTACATTAAATTTCCTTTCAGATTATAAATTTATTTCCTTTTAGTCATTCCTTGACATATTCGTAATATTCCTGAGATTTTTGTCTATTTTGCTGAACTCTACGATGAGGTTCTACAATCCTATAAAATTTTACCATTAGCAATAAATCCTCAACATTTTTGTAATCTTCAAAACGTGAATACTGAGTTTTTGTCGCACGTTTTGGTACATGGGGAATGTACAACGTTATTAATAAATAGGATTTTGGTTTTACTGATTCGTTTTTCATATTCAATGCAGGAAGAAAAATACCTCTAATAGAATACATATTTGTATTAAATATTATTTTATTTATGTGAGTAACAACATACGTCAAATTTCATATTTTTTATAACAATATCACCGAATCAAAAATTGAGAATTTCGTGGCGGTTTCGACTTATTGTAGAATGCATTTAACATGTAAATCACAAACACAAATCAAGCTAGATAAGCTAAATTTTGAATGTAATTTTCTTAACTCTATATTCCTCTTTGCAAGTGGAATGTCCAAATTAATGCGATTAACTGCAGGGTGAGTATATGACTGCACCTTTTCAAAGTCCTTTTCTCCTTAACAATTGTAGTAAGAAGCTGCTTGAGAAGTCGATTTTGTTTGTAAGACGACCAAATACTAATGAAGAAATTATTTTAGAAGCAAAAATTCGGAACGATCTTGAAACATTTATTTTTAATAATATTTATAATGATAAAATTTAGGAAGGGCTGTTTTAGAAAGAAACCTCCCTAGAGAAAAGTAGTTTTCGTAAAGTACATGATAATTTGGGATAGGTTTCATTGCATTTAATTAAATATATCTAAAGTTATGATTTGTCTCTAAAACTGATGGGAATGTAATAACTCCTGAAAGTTTAAAAGAGAGAAGGAAAGTATACAATATTTAAATATGAGGGGTTTGAAAAAAATATTAGAATTAGAAACATACAAATGAAAAAATCACCAACATAAATTTTGGAATCTACAATGTTTTTCAGTTTTGTAAGCAGAATGGCCTATGCCTACTTACATCCATCTGCGCTCCACCCCACGAGTAGCAAGGGTCAAGGAACGATTTACGAAAGTATTTCGAAATAACCATTTTAATTGTTAGCATTAAATACAATATATATATATATATATATATATATATATATATATATATATATATATATATATATATATAATTCATAATGAGAATACTGCTGTAGATATGTGTAGTAATTGTGTAGCAACCAATGTGTAGTAATTGTTTAGAATTAATTGCGTAAAATTACAAAAATTGTTGACTTTACGAGGAAGCCATGGCCCTCTTCCCCAAAGATCCACCACTGCCAGGGTCAACACTGGGTTTCCTGACCGGCGGCGACAATATCGCAGAGCGCTGGCGGGGGCGGGGGTGGCGGAGGGGCGTGGTGCCAAGTCGGGGGCGCGGACCCTCGCCTCGCCTCGGCAGCGGCGACGGCGACGGCGACGGCGCGGGAACAATTACGCGGCTGTCTCCAAGGAAGCGCGGTGGCGGTGCAAGCAGTGCTAAGCCGGCGCCGCTGTTGACACTGGGGCCCTTGTCTTGTTTAGTCAGCTGTAGTGGCAGGCCTGCCGATAACAGGCCCTTATAATTACCCGGTTTGCGGCGCGCCACCCACGTCGGCCCCGCCCCCGCCCGCGCAGGGTTAGCGCGTCGAGTCGCGTCGCTTCGCGCGCCCGCTGGCTGTTGACGCGCGCGTCGCCGCGGGGCTTATTAGACGGAGCGTGCGGCGGCGAGGCGGCGCTGGGGGCAGCGGTGGCGCGGGCGGCGTCGAAAGCTGCAGGCGGCGATGGCCGTGGCAAGGCTGTGAGGTGGCGGCATGACCAACGGGGGGAGAGACAGTTGAGGGGCGGGGAGTGCGCTGAAATAAGTGATGGGGTGCGGACACTAGGAGCAGTTGGGGCTGTGGAGAGAAAGATGCGGGGTGGGAACGGAAGCAGGGGAGGAAACAGCGGCGGCAGGGCAATGGTAGGCGGAGATGGCGCAGAGAGGATGTAGCAGCATGAGATGGGGTGGTGGAGGGTGGTGGAGATGGAGAAGGCGAGTTGCAAGAGGCACGAAGGAGACAGCATGGAAGGGACTGTGAGGGGACGAGGGTGTCGGGGAGACGAGAAGAAAGGGCGGAAGGGCAGAGTTGAGGGTTGTGGAGACAACGAAGAAGGCGGGGGTGGAGAGGAGAGGATAATGGTTATGCTTGCGTTCGGCGGGCTTGCGCGGGTGGGCAGAGGTGGCAGGGGTCACGGGGTGGCGGGGGTGAGGGTAGGGAATGGTGGGGTTGACGGGGGTAAGGGGTGTGACGGGGGTGGCAGTGCGGAACTAGGTGCGGTGCTGGAAATGGCGACAGTGGGCACACTCGTGGCGCGGGAAGGGAACGGGGGGGGGAGGGGGGAGGAACACCAGGCGTGCACGGGCGGGGCGTGACCGTGGAGCCGGTGGAGGCGGGTTCGGGAAGAGGACGGAGCGCTCTGGGGGCGTTGTATGGGCGCGGACGGGGGCGGGGACAGGACGCGGGCCGGGCGCGAGGGCACGGGGGTGCAGAGACCCGGGGTGCGAGAGTAACCCGAGTGGGATGCAGGCGTAGCGTGAGCGGGGCGTGGGCGGGGCGTGGGCGGGGTTCTGGCAGGGAGGGGGCGGGATGCGGGCGGGGCGCGGAATGGGCACGGCCGGGCTATGGGCAGGGAATGGGCGGTGTACGGGTGGGGTGTTGGGGGTGGGGTGGCGGGGGGCGTGTCAGGCGGGGTGCGGCCGGGATGCGGCCGGGGCACGGCCGGGGCGCGGGTGAGGGCGGGAGGGGTGCGGGAGGGGCGCAGGCGGAGCGCGAGCGCGGCGCGGCCGGGGCGCGGCTGGGGCGCGTGCGGGGGCGTGCGGGGGGGGGGGTGCGGAGTTTGATGCTGGGGTGTGGGGCGGCCGGGGCGGAGGCAGCCACTGTCGCTGCCGCCCGCGTACGCCGCCCTGCGCTGATCTGCTTATCGTCATTACACTCGTATTTGCTCAACGCGGCCGTTTTCGCGGAACCGCCGGCGCCGCCGTATACTCGCTATCGCGCGACAGGGCTCCTCACGTTCCAAGATCAGCGCACGCCGATGCCATTAGCGAGGCAAGCAATTGCTCCGCGCAAATGAGTTCCCAGAAAGGGCCGATTCCTCATGCCATACCATCGATTCCATTTAAGAGCGGCGAGGAGAAATCACTCTCATCAATTTACGCCGAATGACAATAACCTCTAACTGTTGGAAAGCGAATAATTTCGCATCGTTTCACTCCTTAACAAATTGTTTGCACTCTGGAATAATTATAATATTAACATATCTTTATTTTTCCTAATACATTATTTAAATAACATGAAATAGATATTAATGATATTACGTTTCTAACATAATAATAATAATAATAATAATAATAATAATAATAATAATAATAATAATAATAATAATAATAATTGTTACATAGGATTTAAGAAATATTTCGGGTAGAAACTAGTTCGAAATATTATACTTGCGAAACATATAACAACTCGTAATTATACAATAAAAATTTGTCTTCCAATTTCGTGTAATTTGATTGTGATTAAATATAGACGTTCAAGATAAAACATATTTTTAGGATATAAACATTTCATGATCGTTATTCGTGCATTTATCCTTGTATTTATTCGGGGATGTCGTCAAAAGAGCGTTTTAGAGGTCCAAAATCCTGGAGAGCGATTCAGTGCGTCTGACGAGTGTAGCCGGTACATCTTGCACACTGTGGCGCATTAACTTCATTGGCCTTCCTACCGCATCCCAGTTGGCGACATCTCAATTCATTAGATCCCTCTCCCTCCCCCTCCCCTGGTATGCTACGGCTCCTCTGCCGAGGCAATTTACAAATATGCAATACCTCATAAACGCTCAATACTTCTTTCGGCTCCAGCCATCTACAGCCTCTTGCAAGGCTCAGAATTTTGTATCTATCTCCTTAACTCTGCGCCAGAATACAAGCAAAAGATTAATACGAAGATTAGACAGGTCATCAAGCAAACATCATGTACTCGTGTTGCCGAACGTGTTCCTTAATCTTGAAGTGATATTAATTGAAACTCCTCCTATCGGTGTCATTGGTCAAATATTGACGATTGGGCAGCTCCTTTGAAATTCATGTGTAAAACTATTAGCTGTTTACTGAGCCCAGTACCCTGTATTCAGTATTTTCTTAAGAACACGTTTCCGCTTTTCCGGAAAACTGTTTGCCATGAGAAAAATTTATTTTGTTCGAGAGAACGTAATATAATTTTTCCACAGTTTCATTTGCTGCTTATTTATCGAAGAACACTAATATTACCCAGAAAATAATATTCAAAATTACTTATTCCTCTTTGTTTTTTAATTGATTAAAATGGAGGTCCTAGGTTCGACTTCCAAAGGCGGCAGCATTTTCTTCTAGCTTTTCAGCTAGGTCGAATTCAGTCGCTGTCTGGAGGAGAATTCTAGCGGCCGGCTGCTCTGATCGGTAGTTTTCCGTGGTTTCTCCGAACAACACCAGGCAAATGCGGAGCAGTATCCTAACAATCGGGCTATATGGTTCAATAGGAGTCGTGCAAACTCATTCGGATAAAATTGCCTCGCATCATAACCATGTAAGGACCCGTTTATCAGTAAGAAAAAAAATAATGAAATCATTCGTGTTTTGGAATTTCATTAAAATATCGTGGTCTGCTGATCCACAGCAATTTTCATTGCATTTATATCTGAATAAATCTGGTGTTTGCAGGGAATTTAATAAGTATTAATAATCTTTTAGACAGGAAAGGAAAAGAAATGAATTCTAGCTATTGTGCAAATAAGTGGCTTGCAGCAGCATACTCTTGTATAACACTGCAATACATTAAACATTTTAATAAAAACAGCCGTCACAGGAACATGTGTGACATATAGTATGCAATAGAAATAGGTCTTTTATTTTAGATGAAGTAATTAGTAATTTCGACATAGTAAAGTATCATGTTGAACTATTTTTAGTTACGATGTTTAGTTTCAGAAAATTACATGAAAATTGAATGAGTTGAAGTTTTTGATGGACATGCAGCCATTTTGTGTAGTATAAGAAGATTAATGATTTTAGGAAACATCTCTGAATGCGTGTCCGCGTGCATTTTTTCACGTGTATTTCATCATTCGTAAAAACCTCTGCTATCATCATTTACTCCTTCATCTTGCAAGCGACTATCAATTTCATTTTCCTATGTCTTTCCCATGGTAATAACCATTGTGACAACACAGGCGGAGAGGTGTGGTACCCGTGAAACGAATCACCTCACAATTTCCTCCCATCATCCCGAATACCAACAAAGCGGTTCCGCATACTTGGCAAGTGGCGTGCAAGAGTTCGCCAAAACCCGAGTAGCCGAAAGTAGTTTTCCGTGTTTTCTCCGGTCAACATTAGGCGAATGCCGGAGCAGTACCCTAAAAAACGGGCCCCGGACCACGCACAATCTTTCCTTCCTCTTTCTTATCCTACTCTCACCCTTACACACATTTTCCACCGCATGCACTATACTACCACACTTTTCAGGAGACCAGTGGGGAACTTAGAGCTTGTCCCGGCTGAGGAGGTGCCACGCTGATGGGAGATACCTGATTGGGGAAAATCTTTGCAAGCAAATGTAGGTCGGCACCGTATCTCGTCAGCCAGCCGGGGAAGATCACCGCCACATCAGGCAATCAAAATATACAATATACTAACGGGACTAATGACAGCAGTTGACGCGCCCGTAATCACTAATCAATCAATTAAATCAAGTAGCCGAGTGCTCGGCGAATGTTCGCTTCCATTGACGTGCCCCAAAGTCCGATTGCAGGTAGGCGAGCACTGAATGTATGGCGCTCGTCAAACAGCGAGCAATACATCCCCACTTCTCGGGATGCGGCGAGCGGTCGCGACTCGCCGAATACCGAATTTGTGGAGCCGCCTTCACCTCTGGCAACTGAGCCGCCGCCGACACCTGGAGGTAGAGGGATACCGCCCCTGTTTCACCGCATTCCGAGTATCTCCGTCGCATCACTGATCTTTCCCGTAGACCTATTGGCGTCGACCCCAGCGGCCGCTTCGCTCGTTTCTGTAGCCACGCCGCGACCGCCGTCCGACCACACTGGGCCGAAATCGCCCACAAGGCGCCCAAAGAAATAAACGATGGGAAAATATAAGTACATTACCTCAAAATACCTTCATTTTTTTCAAGATGGAAGAATAAACAAAATAATAATTATGTTTTTTATCAATACGCGATCAAATTGAACAAAATAAAATGGAGTGAAAAAAAAGGGAAATTTAAAATACTTATGGGAAAAGTCAATAAACTGTATATATTAGATTAGAATATATTTATTACTAATTCTGCAAATAAGTTTGAGAACTTCGTGGCAGAATACATTAACTTAACATTACAGAACTTAACAACAATGCAAAATTTTACAAAATTTACATACTTTACTAATTAACATGAACTTTTCATCATACAAGCTTTCATAGCACTCCACCTCAGCACACTGCACTTCACTTCATTCACTTAACTTCATACAAGAAGCTAATAATATTTTTAACGTTTAGGCCGAGAAGAAACAAATAACAGGTGCGATTGATGTTTATAACCTTAGGCAATAGGCGAAGTTTATAACAAAGACAGCTATTGTGTTATCGGACGTGTGTCATTCAATAATTTTCGTAATACTATCTTCTCAAAAGAAAAACCGCCATGTAAACGAGAAATACTATTTATTGGAATATGTGTACTTATACGCCATCTTTGATGCCATCTCATTTTTGTTTGATTGTTCTCAACGGACGGTGGTCTGTAAAATCTTTAATCTCTGCTTTCCTGTCTGATTCTGTTAAGTTGTATTCTGATTACGTCAAGTGTACACTATCGAGAGAGAAACATTAGACAAGAGATATATTTAGAAATAATATTTTTAAAAGCGAGGGCTGCCAAGGCAGACGAGAAAAACAATGTGATTGAACCGACGAGAGAATGAGAAGAAATATAGTCAAAGAATGCGATATTGGAAAGAGAGAACATTCAAAGAGGAGGAACTGAAATTGGATTCTGGGTCTAGCTGACAGTAAAGAAAAAAAGAAGAGTATTTATTTGTACCTCATCAACGCAATTATCAAATTAAAAACGTTCCATACACAACAATCATTTAACAATAAGTATCAACATCATATAAATAGATTAATAGCAATTAAAATCATATAACATCATATTCAACATTAACATTGTGTACATTTCAATAACAATCATAAATATTCCTTTCCAGGTGTACGAGTTAGATAAAAAACAACTGGAGAGAACATATTGACTGAATGGCATAGTACAGATTAACGAAATGAATGTTAAGACATTATCCAATGAAAAAGAAAGTAGAAGGTGAAGTGATGAGGGGACAGAACAGACCGGACAGAATGTTAATCAGCTTCCGGAAGAGGAAAAAAATGAAAAAAAGGTGGGAGTGAAGAAGGAGAAAAATGAGAAGAAAGAAAAGGAGAAGAAAGAGAAAATGACGAAAAAGAAGAAAAATAAAAATTATGTCTTTATTATTCATTGTCTTTTAATGATACTTTTTTATTAATTTCACTGTACATTGAATTTCATGTCAGAAACTTATTCTTCCCAAAGCTAGCGTTTTTATTTCTTTCGTCTATTTCCTGTACAAAATCACCGTTGGTACGCGTGGTTGGGCCCACTGCTTCGGCCACCGCCGCCCCGGGCGGTGATTTGACACGGGATGCGGCGCGGGCGCGGCCGCGGGCGAATTGTCCGCCCGGATTTAATTAACGCCCGGCGGGCGGCGGATGTTTTGTCGGTCGCCGTAATTAGGATAACACCGCGAGCACATCACGCGAGCTTTGAATATCAATGCCTCCATGGCAACGGCGCCCCGCCCTTCCCCTCCGCCCCGCCCCCCTCGATGACGGGGGCTTTCGAGACCGAACAAGCGCCACCGAGCGAGCGCTGCCGAACTACACGTTGTGTGGCGCCACCTCCGCCGGGCGGCGCGCGGTCTCTCCGAATTATTGTTGGTCGGCACAAGTTACACGTCCTCTGCGCCGCTCGAACGGGCCCCCGAAGGGGTGTCATTTGTGCACACGCTACACCGCACCTCTTAAAAGATTACTCTTCACGGCCGTCGATTTTGGTTGAACAATATCATTGGCGCTCTCGTCTTTCAGACTATTGTGTTTTATTATTAGCTGAAGTGATCCAGCGTTGTCAGATGATTTTTTTTATTTAGGTAAGGTCATTAGCGACCACTATTGATTTATACCAGAAATACATTTTTCAAATTAGAATAAACAGAAATACGGTAACAGTAATACACTATAGAACCTGTCAATACAGTTCAAAAGTACAGTAAATTTACAATAATTCCGATCATATAATCAAGACCAGCAATATTATGATAATTTAAATTTGACTTGAAACCTTCAGTTGAATTAAATATTTCATAAATTTCGTTTTTGTTACTGATTCCGGGCACGTCAACTACTGTGATCATTAATCCCGTATGTGTACTACACATGTTTTTTTGGTCGGGAAGTGGCTGTGAACTTCCTCCACTGGATGGCGAGATCCGGGGCCGACCTACCGGCGACCAGCGGGGTTTTCCCCAACCAGGTATCTCCTAACAGTGGGGCACCGCCCCAGTCGCGATAAGTTCTAAGTCACCGACCAGTCTCCCGGCATGTGTGGTAGTGTAGTGCATGTTAGTGTAAGTGTGTGTGTGTAAGGGGGAGGACAGAGGATAGGACAAGGAAGAGGAAGGGAAGATCGCGCGCGGTCCGTGGCCCGTTTGGTAGGGTACTTCCCCGGCATTCGCCTGGTTTTTGATCGAAGAAACCATGGAAAACTACTGATCAGAGCAGCCAGCCGCTAGAATTCTTCTCCAGACAGCGACTGAATTCGTCCTAGCTCAGAAGCTAGTGTTGAAAGTCCTGCAATTGTCGGGACTCGAATCTAGGACCTTCCGGTCAGAAGCACTGCAGTGACATCAGTTGATGCACTGAACCACCACTCCCGGTTAGATTAGTAGACGTAGTAGACACGGAAAGTAATGAAGCCGGTCTATACGTGATGAAAAATGGAAGACTTATTTAAATCCCCGCCAAGACCCACCCTGCTCCTCTCCGCTCCGCTGTTGTAGTTGACTAGTGGTTCCGGACGCATCAACAGCTTAGGTCGTTAGTCCCGTTAGTGTAGTGCATGTATTTTCCTCGGGAGATGGCGGTGATCTTCCCCCGCTGGATGGGAGATTCGGCGCCAACCTACCGTCGGCTAGCGGGGTTTCCCCCAACCAGGACTCTCCCTCCAGTAGGGCACCGCCCCAACTGGGACAAGCTATAAGCTCCCGACCGGTCTCCAGGAATATGTAGTAGTCTCCACTCCGCCTCGACCGCCTTTTATTCCCAGCATGCTCTGCCTTTCTTGTCAGTCCCACCCCGTCCCGCCACGCCCTGCCCCGTCCGTTTTCGCCGTCCACATCCGCTCCACCTCTTCTCACCGTTTCCCGCCCCACGCCCTGCCTTGCCCGACCCGGACCCGAAAACGCCCCGCTTGCCGGCCCAGCTCGCACAATGGCAAAACCTAGATGCGCTGCGAATGGCAATAAAACAAATTTATAAAATAAAGCATTATCGATGTAATTTGGATATCAATGTATCATGTTAAACAATTTCTAGTTAAATGTATTCAAATACAAAACTTTCGTGAATATCAAATTTTCGGCGGCAAACTTTTGTAGGACATTCAGGCATTAATTAATTTTTATTGCATAAGAAATTAGAAACACACTACTTTGCAATTTTGTTGCTATTGTTGGCTAATGACTGAGCTGTTGAAAAGCGTTCATTAACCCCAATAGGGAATGTTCTATTTTGGCACCACATCAATTTCCAACACTATCAACTGCTTTTAACTTCCATATCCGTCCCTAGAGACCAACAAATCGGTCGGATTTATCGGTCGGTTACTGGCATCGTTCTCTGAGTGAATATGGAATCTGATTAAGGCTGGAAATGTATGGAGGATTTTAGGCACCTAGTTTAGCTTCTGGTTTGGCTGAGGAAAGCCAAGAATCTATTGACTCCAGCCCGGGAGTCTCCCCTTTCACCTGTCAGGATACCTTTACTTGCTATAAGCAGGACATGGGCTCCCGCCTTTTAAAAGTCAACATGCTCTCCAGCCATGTTTGAACTCTCGAACTAGTGTTTAGAAAGCAAGTGTGCTAACTGCGCTGCGCTGCGAATGACGTCTTCTTTTACATTTGAAGAATATTTCTGACGGTTAGTTAAGGCCAATAACGAAGAAAGGTCTTGATCTTATCAATGCCGCTGCGGCTGATTTTTTTCTCTTGATAGAGTATAATATTTTAAGTTAGTACGTAACCTCTTTTGCCTGAAAATTCATTATATTACCCAAAATATTTCTTTTTAAATATCGATGTAAACTGTTTTAGGAACCATTCCCCTGCTCCAACATCATCAAATTAATATGCTCAAAATTAGAAGGATTACAATGTTTTGGAGATCACGATTTCATGTTTTGTAAAATTTTAGATTATGAATTTAAGGTCTAATTAAAATGACAAATTTCATATGGCAAAAATATAACTCTCTCAACTCTTACGTTTTTGAAAAACTACTTTTTCTGTATCAGGGATCCCAAAACGAATACGTCCGTCAATCGTTTGACGATTTCCTTTTCCTGAAACATCACATAACTTTCTCTAAACAACGTATTCAAGAATCGTTTGGTAAATGCGAGGCCTAGATTTTTGGATCTAAGGATGAAAGACAATTAAATTCGTTGGAAAATGCGGAGCATTAAACACATTCTAGAAGTCAAATGAACCGATAAAGTGACATGAGTTTGTACATTGAATGAACATAAATAGGTGTTTCCAAAATTCTGAATCAGAGCAAGTCAGCAACTTATCAGACCCTTCGTAAGACATGAAGGACTCTTTACCACAGAAGAAAAAGTAGGTGGGAAAAGGATCATGAGAAGGCTTCGATGTAATTCATCAGAATGTGAGATATGCGAGATGCGACACCACACAGAAAAATGAAGAAACGTGACTTACTATAAATGTGCGAGGCGAGTAAAATCAATACGTATTTTTAAGTAGTCCTTTATTTCTCAAGTATTGCCTTACTCCTTAACAGCCAACTACTGTCTCAGTATTAACCTCTACTTTTGAAATTAGTGTCGAGAAAAATGTCACAAAATACACTTCATTTATATAGAAAGTTTTATTTACGAGTTATGAGATTACGTAATCTGTTTTTCACCCACTAATTAAATTATACCGATATTTACATCATAATCCAACATTTCTGATCCCTTGATTGTAGAGTAACTTAGTAACTCATTTCGTTTCAGCTAATAAGCAGCCGCAGCAACCCTCGTCGGCACCCTTCGCGCTGTTTCCGACTGCAAGGCACTCGCGTAGCTGTTAATTCCAGAAAATCTTGGAGGGCCTAAAGGATAATTTCCATCCCCTAGCGCAGGCGTTCCTGTTAATGCCCTGGCAACATGCTACAGATGGCTGCACACCCCTTTCTTCTCCAGAATCCCGGGATCTATCACTTAAGCCTTCGCCAACAGAGTGTAAATCAGAAAACAGCGCCCCCGAATTGAATTTAAGCTTCCTCGTTGACAATGATACTTGTTAACAGAGACAAACACAAGTGCTCAAAAGTTTTGTTGTATTGCAATGTAATTCATTTTAACGCTACATATACATTGATAATTATTTTAATAAAAAATTGTTTAGTGAATGTCTGCGAATCTGTTAATGAGCCAAAAATTCATGGTTCTTGCCGAGAATAATGTATTCGTAATCGTTTATAAAAACGTGACATAGTAAGAGAGCGAAAGGGAAGGAAGAAAACGCAAGTATGATAAACGCAAGAAATTGAACTGTTACAGAACTATACTCAAGTGAATATTAACTGGTTAATGGATAAAGCAGGCGAATAACATTTAAGCAATACATAATCGAAGAATATTTTTTGTATTAACGATGAAAAAATTATTATTAGATTAATAATATTATCAACACTATTTCAACTTATAAACTTAGTGACAATTGCAAACCAATGGGAGTGTGACCAATGCGAATTGTGCCTCATCCTACAAGCTGATAGCTATAAACAGGACCCCCTAAAAAACAGCACATTCCACCATGACAGCATTGAAACCTTAACTGAAGATAAAACATATTGTGACATACCGATATGTCACATGAAAATAAACAAACATTTATTTGTAGACTATATGGTGGAAAATGCATTAAGATGGATGCCGAAAGTAGAAAATTTGGGATTGGGCGAAGAAGTTTAGACGATCGAAAGGTCAGCTACACCAAAATATAACGAACGCATGGATTGGCTGGGTGAGAGAAGGACGGTCAAATGTTATGAAAAAAAAGAAGGTAGTTTAATACGAAGCTTCGCGGGTGAATCATGCAGGAAGATTTCATTCTGACCGGCATCGCGTGTCTGAACTGATCGTAGGTTCGTGAGAGGGAGCGAGTGTAATGCAGATAGTCAGAGTCGGGTTTTCAGATCGTGAAAGTTTAAGGACAGTAAATGATATTGCAGATATTGCATGTGGAAGTAATATTGATGCATAAATTGGGACTTTGTCGGGAGTGGTAATCGAGTTATAGGTTTCGGGACTATGTCATAGGACGTAATCGGGACTGATAATTTTGATAGTTTGACACCATCTTGGATAGGAGCAGAAGAGGATTTCTTGGAACTTTGGACTACGGCAAGCTCGCAAGATATTTCGACTGAGAAGTCTTCGAGGGACATCAACGAAGAATAGATAAGTTAACCGCGGTATAAAACTCTAAATTCAAAGATATCTTGATCAAAGGCCTAACATCAAAATCATTTATTAAATTCACTATATTGTTTGCAAAAAGGTAACAATAAACTTTGTTAAATTTTGTTCTTTAGAAAAGAAAGTGATCTTTCATTTAGTCAATCCAAACAGTAATGAACTAGGAATTAGAATCATTCTATTTCAGATTCCCAGCTGCGCTGTATAGTCAGCGGATCCTATAATCTATTATAAAGGTAATAAGGATTATAATATATCGTGACCCATTGACCCAGCAAGCCGGGCGCTAAGATCTGTGCAAGATATTAAAGTAGAGAAATTTTGTATATCTCAATATAATCATTAGAAAGTACAGAAAGCTAAGGAATAGATCCTCCCTCCGCCTAGATTTATTTAAAAACACAAAGAAATCATAAATGCCTATATCTTTAATGATCATTTGTTTATAATTTTAATATTCTTTTAGTATTTGTTTCTATAATTGCCTACTACATGACGTACTACGTAGAATAATGTTTTCTGTACAGCCCTCATTGTATTACATGCAACAATTGCAGGAGTTAGAGATATTAAGTTGTTTTATCATTTGCTGGTACCTGAATTGCACAATTTATATCTTAATTCGTTTTAATTGTTATTTTTATTGTCTTGTTTCAGTTTATTAATGCCTTTGTTCGTGAAGTAGTCTTACTAAATATTACTCGTGGTTTGTAAATTACCGATGAAACAACTCGCTGCTATATAATTATTATACAAACCACTTGCGATATTACTTATGACTTATATACTATGACTTACTTATGACTTGTGATATTACTTATACTAACAATTAATAACTTAGTATGAAATCTGTAGGCTGAATTAGTCACTAAATTAATCAAATTTCAATCAATTTTAGGGAGAAAGATTTGAAAGAACATCATGCAAAATGGACATCGTGCTCTATTGGAATCTTATCGTTGGCCGCAAGACATACTTTCTGCACAATGGGAGAACTCGACACGGGGCATTAACTCAACAAGATGATTCAAGACATCAGTTCAAAAATACTCTGTAGTAACAATATTTAGATCGCTCAGTGCTGGTATCATGACTTGTTACATTTCATCTTATAAGAAACGCAGATATGAAAGGAGGAGAGTAAGTTCCCTTCAATAGTGCCTTATTTTTTTATTTGGGATCGCATCAACATCTGGGTCGCTAGCGACTACTATTGGAGTTAACGTTATGGTAACTGTGAAAATGAAATGATATGGTGATGATAAGGGGTGAAAGGACGAACACAAATACAATCATGCCCGAGGCGGGACTCGAACCCGCGACCCTCCGGTCCATGATCGATCGCTACGACACTTCTGCCTTGGCGCTTTCAGCCGCCGGATCGGCAATAGTGCCATTTTGTTTCTTAAATAGATGATCCCTTACGTAATATGATTTAGCACCTCATTTAGTTAGATAATGAACACTCTGTCATTCATCGATTCAACGAGGTTGCCAAAGGTATTGAGAGTAGGTGATACGACAAGCGTACTAGCAAGTCCTCAAACTAGCTTATAGCCCGGGTGATAGTGAGTGGTAATGTAAACGGTAGTGAATCCACTTCACGAAGTCAATTCTAAAAAGTTCAACTGGTTTAAAATCCAGTCTATTTGGAGGTAAGGAATTAATGTAAATACACTCTCATGTTTCTCGAAACAAAACTTTCCAGTCCTGAAAGTGAGACATGGCGCACTGAGCTGTTGTGAGTGTGCGTTGCCACAGAGAACACTTGTCATGAATTGATGAACTTGATCCGAGTGTGGCGTCATGCTGTTTCAATAATACACAGACGAGAGTGCGTTAAATAATTGCTGGTTTATTTACTAAGTTCCACCACCGCAACAATCTTATTTACACAACTAAATTAACTTAAAAAGATCCCACTACTCGAGAGTAATATGTTGCTGCGGCTACCACACCACTACGCTCGAATACCACTTACATTCGATGGCGTGAAGCGCCGCATCCTACTTAAGGACTCGTCCTTGAGACTCCCTGTCCTTACGGCAAACACATTGCCGGCCCTATCCGCCACGCTCGCGGCCCGCACCCAACCAGGCATTCGCCTACCGGCTCCTCGGCCAGATGCGCACTCCTCGAAGACTCGAAGCGAAAGAGATCGGAGCGTCGTCGCGCCCGGCGCAGGTAGCCCGCACCCCTTCCACGCCGCCTCCTGGCTTTTCCTCCAATGTCACATCCGCTCTCTCTTTATAACAAAGGCTAGCACGTGGACGCCTAAACGTTTCGCCTACGCGACGCGGCCGCTCGTTGAAATGTGTTTGTATCCGCGACGCTACGCAAGTATCGTACAAATATCGAAGGGACTGAGGAACCGCAATAATGGACCCGAATGTTTGCCACGAAAACATCTTCCAGGCCATCATGCCTCTCCCTTCGGCATGTCTCCGCCTAACTATGCATCCAGATACCAATGTCACCGATGATAATCTGTACACACGTATTTGGCTGGCGATGTGGTGATCCCAAATCAGGTTCGTCGTACTGTATGTCATTTTTCCTCTCATACACAGACTAGTATAGATGATTTTGTTCTTAATTTATTTTCTATTGTTGTAGAGGAAGTGCGGATTGCAGGTAGATCATCAACTCCGCTGCCTCCACAACATACGCAAGGTTTGATGAATTGGGTTGTGAAACATCCTGTGAACCACTACTGTACTTCTAGAATTGTTTTCTGCAACAGGTCACTAAACAGTTACAATGACATTCATACACCTAGAGAGATTTGCAACACCTAGAGAGATTTGCATCCGAGTGAGAAACGTGAATGTTTGAATCGAAATTTCCATTGCCAATACAAAGGTCACCTAAAGCTCATAAGTTGCAAATCGGGTGTCCAAGGAATGGAATCAAGAGTTTTTCGCAACAGTACATTCTAATAAAATGTATATTTTCTGCATTGTGTTGAAATATAATACTTAAAATTAGTCACTTTTTGTGCAGCTTTCTATCATATTACCAGTCGTTGATATAGCCCACTGGGTTCAGGCGGGAAAACAGTTATCGTTTTGGGTAGCTCATAAATGTAATGCTCCATCAGTATAAATGTTATGTCTAAATTCCGGATCTGTCTATTTTACGAAATAATTAACGATAATGTTGACGGTACGCCGGTTAAAATTTATACTACACAAAATGGAGATCAGCTAATGTCGGAAGAAGGAACTGCTTCCAAAGATACTTTGGGCTTCAGCTGATAAAGTGCACGTTAGTCAGCACGAAAACAATGAGTAGATGAAGAACCTTATATAACGAGTGCGAGGAAAAATAGAAATTACGAGAAAAAATATAAATAAGACTGCTACTGGGATATTTTTAAGGTTAGCAATTGGCAAGGTGTGCTGTTTTTAAATCCCGTATGAAAATCGTAAATTTCTATTTACAATAAACTTCCAAACGTAGCCTGCCCTCACATTTTCCTCAGTTGACGTTTTGCAACGCATATCCGAGTAGGGGGGATGGAATTCTGGCCTTTATGAATTACGTAAAACAACTTCGAGTCTATGCAACACATGATTTCCAGTGCTTTTTTATGCAAGAATTCAACTCACTTCACATTCGGACAATCACCTCACTTTAGTCAGCACCTTGTGGCTAACGCTAAGACTTGCTGGGTGACATTCGGAATGATCAATTTATTAACGTTCTTTTGAACACAATGTTCGATTCCATTGCATTTAAAATATAATTAGATTTGGCTGACATCTATCATTTTTTCTTGAATTAAAGTGGTAAGTACCTCTCTCAAAATTTACGAGTATATTTGTTCTCTTTGTCTAATACCTTATTTTATTTGTTGTACTTTAATTGATTTGAAGTCATGTTAAATATTGAAAACGTGTTCTTCGGTTTATTTTGGTTAAAACCATTTATAAAACACATGATGAGGCAAACGTCTCAGGCATAAGTCATGCGCAAAGTGGTGTGATGTATCTCTTGCAGCACATTATGAATAAATTGTTACTGAAGATTCATATTTCGATTTTTAAAAAATTTAAAGATGCTACAAAATATGAAATATTATTGTTAATGTTATTGTTATTATCGCTATTGTTATAGTCGCTATTGTTATAGTCGCTATTGTTATAGTCGCTATTGTTATAGTCGCTATTGTTATAGTCGCTATTGTTATAGTCGCTATTGTTATACTGTTACTGTCGCTACTGTTACTATCGCTATTGATATTGTTATTGTCGCTATTGATATTGTTATTGTCGCTATTGCTATCGCTATTGTCGCTATCGCTATTGTCGTTATTGTCATTGTCGTTTTAGTTGTTATTTTTGCTATTGATTTTATTGTAATTATTATTGATAGATTTTTTTCTGTTGTTAATTTTATCAAGTGTGACAGCATGCGCAGTGGCCGGGTTGCCCTCCGTGCAGAGACTTGGCCCCGGCGCGGCGGCGGGCGCCGCGGACGCTGCATCGCGACGCGCCGGCGGGTGGCCGTTCCCATGAGCCCCAGCGCTCAGCTCAGCCCCTCCCGCCCACGACGAGCGCTCTTCCCCTCTGGCGATTTAATTCCGCTGCTCCTCCTCCTCTTTCTTCCCTTTCCTCCCCACACTCTGTCTTTCTTTCTTTCTCTTTCTCTCGCGGCCGCGCGCCCGCCCGCTCGGCCGCCGCCGCCGCCGCCACCGCTTTTTAAAAGTATTTATTCGTCCCCGCGGCACACCAATCAGCAAGTCATTCATGTGGACGAGCATCGCGGGACATGGCGATACTAGCGCCATCCATACTGGTGACGGAAACTAACACACTTTGCCACGAGAGGAAAGAGCACTATAGAGAAAGATGCGTATCTCTTTGTGGCGGTTTCCCTCGGGTCTAATACAAACGTGGACACAAAAACATTTTGGGCGAGGGCCCCCCCATTGTTTTATAAAATAACTGTTTACATGTTGATATAGACCTCCATAATATGACGGCTTATATATATAAAGTGATAAAATATTATAGTGGACTATAGTTGGGGCGTATCACGAGCGAGATAGCGGCGCGGCAATAGACCGATTGTATGAATGTAATAGGCGAGTCGTGCTATCAGAGGACGGGCTTGGCGCGACGCGACGCGGCGCCGAGCGGAGCGGGGCGGGGCGGGCCCGAGGTGGCGGGCGAATTGCGGCAAAACCTTTGTGGCGGATCCGCGACCGGCGACGGGGGCGGCGCGTGGGGGTGGCCAAAGCAGCTCGCGCGGAGTAAAGACGCTTCGGCACAGCGCCAGCGAACAGCAGGAGACGCCAGCGCGAAGCACTGTGTTCATAAATTAGGATCGAAACAGAACCATTACTTGAAGAATAGAGCTATTCATAATAAGCAGAATTATGATGTATTAGACTTTTGTCAAATTTGGGTTTTGGAAATTTAATTAATTCAGTTTTTCCAACTATCTTTTATGTTGTTTTAGAAACATTTCAATTTTTCTTCTCTTAAGTTATTTTCTACCCATCACTCGAAAAAGCTCTGAATTTTTCTGAAGATTCAATGTGTCTTATTTTACGAACTAATGTATTCTCAAATATCACTGAAAGATACATTCAATACTGTTGTTAGTGTCTGAAAAGAACATTCAAATAGATTGTTTCTCATATTTCGAATGTTGTTGGTAACGATTATTAATTCAAGTGAACAAAATTGTCCAAATACGCAATTGAAGAATTTTGATTAAAAATTTTCAATTTGAACTAAATTATAAAAATACATAATGATATAATTTGAGTAATTTAATAGAAATAAGTTCTTGAGAGTTTTAGAATTGAAAAAAATGTTTGAATTATGACTTACATTGTTTTTCATTTTACCTAAGAAAAAAAGTTTTAAAATTCTTAAAGATCAAGATAACTTTCACGATTCAAAATCATTTCATTGAAAAATGATCGCGTTTAATATGCAACGAAATACTCCGATGTGTAATGTAAATGTATATACGAGACAATGCAGGCTAAGTCTAGAGTACAAACACTGGTTACGGAAACGAAAAGAGTCTTGGGCGCCCCGCCCGACGCAGCTAGGCGCCGTGCACAGCCCTTGCCCTTCCCGGAGACGGACAAAGCCACGGAGCAGCGCGGCGCCTGTAAATGTGGGAAAATTAGGGCTCCTACATCATATTAATTAACAGATAACTTTTATAGCCTCCTAAACAATAGAGATAAACGGAACAGCCACCTTAATTGGAGATGGGTATTATTCTCATTATCATAGCACGTCATCACCCTCCAGCAAAAAAAGCTACGCCGTGCGCGCCATGGCCGAGTCCAGTGGCGGTGGCGCAGTCTTGCGGTGAAATATGAAAGAATCCTTTTCCCGCGTTCACGACTCGCCATTTCTCTCGCTGCGGAAAGAACTGAATTGCTCGCCTTTCATTGCTAATCTGATAATATATAATAAGAACAGTGGACAAAGCATGCAATTTACGATCTACGCACGGCAGTTTCCGAGCGGGACTTGAAAAACGCTAATTATGTTATTTTGACGCAAATCATCTTCCGGAATTAAAAATCTATAACGTGGGCGAACAATGGGTGTGCGAAGGACAATGGCGGCGGAGCTTACGGTGCGGGGAAGGGGGTGAGGGAAGGGGAGGGGCGGCGTATCGGAGGAGCTCTCCCTCGCATTGTGCGAAGTTTTTTCTCGCGCGGAGAATCCCGTCCCCTCGTCAGCCGCTGGCTCCCCATCACTCGCTCTCGGAAAGCTCCAACGCGACGTCGCGCCCTTGCCCGCGCCGCTCACGACCGCGCTCGCGACTGTGCTAACGATCGCCATAACGCACACTCTCACGACCACGCTCACGGCCTCCCTCATGATCTCGCCCACAGTATCCGTCATGTTCTTGCTCACAATCTTCCTCGTGACTTCGCTCACAGTCTCCCTCACGACTGTGCTCACAATCTCCCGGTTCTCACTCACCGACTCGCTCACCGACTCGCTCACCGACTCGCTCACCGACTCGCTCACCGTCTCGCTCACCGTCTCGCTCACCGACTCGCTCACCGACTCGCTCACCGACTCGCTCACCGACTCGCTCACCGACTCGCTCACCGACTCGCTCACCGACTCGCTCACCGACTCGCTCACCGACTCGCTCACCGACTCGCTCACCGACTCGCTCACCGACTCGCTCACCGACTCGCTCACCGTCTCGCTCACCGTCTCGCTCACCGACTCGCTCACCGACTCGCTCACCGTCTCGCTCACCGACTCGCTCACCGACTCGCTCACCGACTCGCTCACCGACTCGCTCACCGACTCGCTCACCGACTCGCTCACCGACTCGCTCACCGACTCGCTCACCGACTCGCTCACCGACTCGCTCACCGACTCGCTCACCGACTCGCTCACCGACTCGTCGACTCGCTCACCGTCTCGCTATTCGTCAAATTTTGACGGACCGGTACCCCGCCATCAACGAATTTGACGACTCGTTAAACTGCTGTTGTGAGGGAAGGGTAAATCAAACGCGAGTATTGCGCAAAATGACGATCGTCAAGACTGATTTGACGAGTGTTGGTGAAATCCACCGACCACGCTCATAAAAGGGAACATGGTAGTGCCCTTGTCGGTGCTAACGGCTGCCTTCAGACCTGCACTCAAAAAAGCGCTGCCACCTACGCGCAGTGCCAGAGGATGAATATGTAACATTTCATACATGAGATTTTTTAAAGTTCGGGATACCATAAGAATTACGCGTTTTTAATTTAATATTTCACCGATTTATATTTAATTGCCTATTTTTATCGTTAATCTATTTATTTATAAAATTGGAAATGGAAAATAATTGTAATAAATAGACTGTTAAATAGTTTTGCGGCATTTTGGTGACGTGAAATAGGAAAAATTGAAAGTCGGGGAAGACTTATTAGAAATGTTTCAGAATGTGCGTCTCAGACAAACTTAAGTTCTAAGTGTTTGACCACAGGTTACAACAAATATAATTATTAATATATTGTAATATACCAAAGAACCAATGTGAAATAAGTCAAGGAACTTAATATAAAAAGGGGAAAGTTACGAGTTGCAGGCAAAGTCACATAAAGATACTATTAAAAATACATGTGGCATGGGAAACAATGAAAAAAGAGGAAGAACGAGATTGGGGAACCCCGAGTAGAGACACCAAGGAAAAGCTCTCTCGAATTTTGGGGTGCGGAGTGGGTAATATCTTTGTTAGATATAGAAGGGGAGGTGCATATAATAGTCACCAAAAAAGAGAGGAATATGGTAGAAGGATATACTGAACGTGAAGTGGAAGAGAGAAGAATCATCACAACGCGGGGTCACGACGCAGGGACACAACGCGAGGACACGACGCGGCGACGCAGTGCAAGATGGTGTACGAAGATGGGTAGCGCGCGATGAAGGAAAAGTAAGAACATATATTAACATCTGTTGTCGGATACGAAAAGAAAAAGAAGGAAAAGCAGTGTAAATAGATTTGTATTTGGCTGCCTAAAATAATTTATGGTGATTTGTTGATTGTGACATATCATTGTTGAATAAACGTTATGTTCGTTTTTGTTTTGTTTTGTTTTGTTTTTTTGTTATGAAAGAAAAAGGCTGATTACTTAATTAACGATTTCAGGCAATACTAACCCAATTGATGGGAGAAATCTTCAAAAATTGTTCCGCTTCGTACGAACGGACCGTCATGAAGGTAAGCTGAATCGAACTCAGAAGGATAAAATTTGTTCAGAATATCTTGGCGTCATTAGGAATGGGCATGAGCTAAGCTAGGCGAGTGTAAAATTGAATTAGTGTCAGTTCCATATGTATTACATTTATCTCTATTACGATCAATGACCTTTTCTACTCCTTACCTGAGAGGAGCATGATCCAAAGTCCCTGCCTTCGTGTTATTTTCGTATACCAAGCCGGCGGGTGATAACATATGTTTATGTACGCTCCAGAATTACGTGTTTCGCTAAACTCCGCGCACAATCTAGTTCAATAAACAAGATGTAATCACTTCTTCGGTACCAGGGCTCCACAATGCGAGATTTTTGACGAAAAATCTCCACTTTCCGCTGCAGCATTACATTATTTTCTCTTTATTACGTAAGTATATAGTATATATATACAGTAAAAAAGGGAAACTAAAAGCAAATGCTGAGTTACTTAAACGAAATATGTAGGTAATATGTAAGGTAATATGTGGGTAATATGTAATTCGCGGCTATGTATGTCAGAGCACATGGTTTTAGCTATACGTACAAAAATCGAAAAATAAAATATTGGCTAGGAGATCGCAAAGTGATAGTGATGTTGAGCTTTACGAGTCTCATGTCATCGTAAATATATTTTATTTTCGCCGAATATGAGAAACTTGTTAGTAGTTTAATTAGAATACCAAATTAAATGCTCGTAGTTTCGAACTACTTTATGCCCTCATCGTTGAGATGACGTCTCATGCCAATCCATCGAGGAATTCAAATTTGTACTCACCTGGCATTACCAAATGTCAGTGAACAACAGCATTTTGGCTATTAACTGAGCCTGTAAATTGCCACGATAAATAAAGAAAAATCAAAACCAATGATGTAGATGGTCACAATATCTATCACTTTAAATACTTGTCACGGCCAGTAAGCCTAATCACAAATTCTCTCATTTACTCCTCAGTCACATTCATATTCAACCCTTTCGGTGCACTACACCTAGTCATTCTCTTCGTTGAACTTCCAATTTGGGCCTACGTGACAGAGTGAATAAAGGAAAATGTTAAATTTGGTGTTAGTGGACAAACGAGAAAGAAAAAGTCATTAAAGTTATTAGTCCGAGTAGAGCAAATAACCAAGTATAAGTTTGTAAACTAATGCGTTAGTCAAGGTTTATAACCAAGCAAGTCCGTTATTCATCTCTGTCGTGCGTCATTCAACAGTTTTCGTAATTGCATTTTCTTATAATAAAAATTATATAAGAAATTCCTTCTCTTGGAGTACAAGTTGTTATGTTCAGAATAATTGTACGCTTTTCACAGTACAGATTTATTACAATGAACCACAGAAAGTACATTGGTCACAATTCCAGAATCCAAAAGAGTATACCATGTCACAAGCCAAAATCAAAAATCAAAAGTTCGGGAGAAGTACCAAAAAACTTGCTATGTCCAACCAAGAGATACACAAGAATAACCAAGATTACTGCCGGGCCTACACTCGCTTCCACACGGTACAATCTCCTCTTTCCAATCTACTCGATACACGGTCACTAGCGCTCTGCGTCTCTGACTTTTTTTTTTTTTTTTTTTTTTTTCGGCGTAGCCGAAGGTCAGTGTTTTGGTTTCGATACATGTGTATCGGGTTTTGCAGTGCACACGCGTTTGCGTTTTACTGCTAAGTGTGAGTTAGTGGTGTAGGTACGCGACGGACCTTAGTCAAATGCCAGTTTTGGCGATTTTGCTAAGTCACTTCAGTGACTTTGTCAAATTTTGAGTTTGCTCGCTCTAAGCCCTCAGTATATCCTCAGTATATCCCTCAGTATATCCCGCTTTTAAAGCGGGCGGCGCCGCAGACTCGCTGCACCGCTCCTGGCTCTCCGGCCAGCCTCCCTTCTAGGCTCGGGCGGCGCCTTTTCCACTTCGCCGTCGCTGCCGACTTCCTCGGTCGCCGCTGAGCGCTGCCACCTTGGCGCGCTCTTCAAATGTGGCTATACAGCCGCAACACAAGTAATCGTCCGGCAGCTTTAGCTACCACTCATATGTTTTGAATAATTTCGTTTCTCTTGTGGCGTTAAGTCGTGTAAACAACTAATATAGAATTGCGTTGAATGAAACAGATTCTGACAGGGGAAATGTTCGTTCTGATTATAATCACTTCAATTTTTCTCCGATGTAAGTAAAAGATGGACGTGTCCTAAACTTTCTCAAATCCATGCATAACACCGGGCCTGTATAAAGGCGGCTCCACACATTTGTTATTCCGAACAGCGAGCAAGCGCTCGCCGAATCCCGAGTAGTGTGGATGAGTTGCTTGCTATTTGCCGAGTGACGAACATTCGGGGTTCGCCCTACCCACCGCGTGTCTGACGAACTTTCGCCGAACACGTCAGCTGCTTGATATTGGCCGAGCGCTAGTTTGCTGCTCCGCAAATGCCGAATGTGTGGAGCCGTCTTAAGGCGGCTCCACATATTCGTTATTCGGCGAACACCGAGCAAGCGCTCGCAGAATCCCGAGTAGTGGGGATGAGTTGCTTGCTATTTGCCGAGTGACGAACATTCGGGGCTCGCCCTACACACCGTGTGTCGGTCTTTTGGACACATCAAAGGGAGCGAACATTCGCCGAACACGTCAGCTGCTCGGCGAATGCCGATTGTGTGGAGCCGCCGTAAGGTTCACAACGCCCGATGTTTAATACGACGGAAGTTACTATCATTTTTAAAGCAACTGTATACCAACTCGGGAATGCTTGCATGTTGATTCATGATTTTAATTGGTATTTATGATTTTATTTCAAGCTATCAGTTGATAAAATATAACTTCAAAAATATTTAAGGAGGGGATCCTAATTGAAATTGTCCCTTCATTAAAATTCTTTCCTGACTGAACCTGATTGGAGTAAACGCCAGAGCCTCCACTGATTGATTGATTATTTTGTGTTACCGAATGCGTCAACTGCTAAGGTCATTATTCCCGTACGTTTAGTGCATTTACCCACTCGAGAACTAGCGGAGATCGTCCGCAGAGATCTGCCGCCGGCTAATTGGGTTTTCTCCAACCAGGTATCTCCCACCAGCGGAGCTCCGCCTTAGCCGGCTCTAAGCTCCAACCTGGCCTGACATGTGTGGTACAGTGCATGATAATGTAAGTGTGTATGTAAGGATGAAGATAGAACAAGGAAGAGGAAGGAAGAACGCGCGTGGTCCGTGACCCGTTTGTTTGGATACTGCCTCGGCATTCGCCTGGTGTTGATCGGAGAATCCACGGAAAACTATCGTTGAGAACAGCCAGCCATTAGAATTGCCCTCCAGACAGCACCTAAATTCGACTTTGGGCCGTATTTATAAACCTCAGTCAGGGTCCTGCCAGGCCTAGCAGGCTGCCAGTGTTCGGTTTTGCGATTTATGAACGGCCCCCAGCCCCCTAAATAGCAGGCCCCTAAGAGCTCTGCTAGCAGAGCTTCATAAATACGGCCCTTAGTCTCGAAGAAGCTAGTGCCGAAAATCCTGCCACCGTCGGAACTCAAACCCTAAGACCTCCCGGACAGATACACTGCAGTGACTTCAGTTGATGCCCTGCTGTGCCACCTAAGGCGTCGCCTCACCAAAAAAAACCTCTCAGAAACAATATAACAAAGATGATATTAACAAAGAAACACAAATCGACACGAAAAAGAGCCAGAAGTTGTTAACAGCAACGATCCTAGCGCAATCCGTCTAAATGCCTACCACTAGCAGCCGTTTTTCGAAGAAACTTCATTCGCGCCACCAAATCCCTCACCGTCGATATTTGCATCGAGTCCTTCCCCCACCGCCGGCCTGCCCTCTCCTGTCCCGTCCCGTCCCGTCCTAATCCGCAGGAGGTCAGTGGAGCGCCTGCGCGGAGGGGGCGGGGCAGAGTAATGGCCTCTGTCCTCTTCTGCGCGGCGCCGCGCCTGGGACCGCGCGCAGAAGGCACTTAAAGAAAGCGAGGGCGGCAACAAAGGGGCAAAGTCGCGCAGGGCGGGCCAGGCCAGGCCAACGGAGGGCAGGCCGCCCGCCGCCCGCCGCGACGCGCTAATCCCCGTGACGAGCGCAAGTGAACCCTTCCATTAGAAGGCGCCCATGTTTTACTTGACGTAAATCCGGAGGCGGCGCCCAGTGGGCCCGACATTTCAAGGCAATCTTCCGGGGGGGAAATTAAAAATACGTTACGTTAATGTAAGCAATTGATTTTCGTAAATTGGGTGCTTTTATTTTTGTGTTATTTTTTCTTTGTGAACATAATATATATATATATATATATATATATATATATATATATATATATATATATATATATATATATATATTCCTTTTGTAAATAATAAACAATTTACATGTTTCTGGAGTATTTATATGTTTCTGAAATGCAAATTATTGTATAGAAAGGCTGTTTGTCAAGCCAACTTTTGAGTGCCTATTGCGGTTTACCCATTGAAAATCATGAAGGAATTTGTTAGACAAAATATGCTTAAAATTGACTTCAGACTTTCATTTTCGAAGTTTCGTTGTTTCGTTGTTTCCTCCCGGGCATCCTGTATTTAATATATTCATCTTCCTAAATTCTAACTTTTAAATTATATTTTGGCCCTTTGGTTCAGTAACTGACCGTTTATAAAACATTAAAACCAGAGAATATCAAGAGAAGTTCATATCAAACAACAATTTATTAAAAACTTGGACAAAAACTGATTCATTGCTTTAACGTTTCTGGAATTATTATATTCCCGTTTAATTCCATAATATTGGTCCAGATTCAAATGATGTTTTATCCAAAATTATTTTTTTCTCCCTGAAGAAAAAGTGTCATCTTCATATCGGATTGGGTGGAGATTAAATTGACTATTTTCGCACTGAGACGCTACAATTAAAATGTTTTTATATTTAAAAATCGTTAATTTTAATCATTAATTTTTTTTAAAAAATGCACTAAATGTTTTAGCCTGCTTTGGAAATATGGACAATTTTTTTCAATACGAAAAATGGTGTCAAAATTGAATGATTTTTTAATGTTTTTAAGAGCAATTTTATTTATTTGTTTTTGTAATTTGCGGCCAACTCCAAATTCTGTACCTCTCAGAAGTGGGAATTGTCTCTTAACTCTGTTTTTAAACTTCTTTAAGGCCACACAGGGACTATGGTGTTAACACTGGTTTTGTAACTTTGGAATAACTGTAGTAACTGCAGCGGAACTCTTACACGGACACGAAACATCTATGCCTCGGGCGGGATTCGAGACTGCGACCCTTCAGGCACGAGGAAGCTACGGCTCTTCAGCCTTTGCGACTTCGGCTCTCCGGGTCGGCCTCCTCACTCTCTATGAGGCTTGCAGCTGCTAAATATCTAGCTCGTATCGTAAAGCTGTATGTTTTCCCACGTAAAACCCAGTATTGAATAACAGACTGGACCTTTTAAATCAACACCAAGATCAAGGTAGCCTACTTTTAGTAGAAGCTGAAAGAAAAGTGAGTATTGGAGGTGGAGGAGAGAATGAAAAGATAATTGGAAGAAATATACTCAGAACAAGACACAGAAGGTGCAGCAGAGTCGTAACGCACTAGAATCGTTCTAAGATCTGGAACAACTGCAAGTGAAAATGCACTAGGAATTTCTTAAACTAATTACTTCATCTCCCAAACTATTCACGGCGTCGTGCCTTGTCGCCACATAATTAAGAATTTTGAGACAGAGTTTATTTATTTTTATGGTCAAATCAATATTGCAGGATTATAAGCGATTCTAATAATAAACATATAATGTGATTTAAATGTCTTCAAAATATCATTTAAATACAATTTAGAAAGCAATTTACAGAAAATTTCCTTTTTAACGAATTTCTCACGTCATAACATGATATTTTTTTCATCTACGACTGACTAAGCTTTTCTCTGATGTGTTCCTTTTGCTGCTACTCGCTACAACACCGATGTTTTATAAATCTGTTAAGAATTGTGAAATAGCAGAGGTGCAAATTCAGCGATCTCTGCTGGCCCCGCAAAGAACTATATGTCCATTTTATTTCCATGCATGAAGGAAATGAAGAATTAAGGAAATTTGTGTTCTATTTCTTTTTTCTAGAGCCTTTTATCCAGCCGACTGCCGGTTACCCTTTACGTTCCGATGGGGCGCATATTCAACTACACATCAACACACTTGCGGGCTCCTCTGATATGGGATCAGCAGAACGCGACACCCTTCACGAAAACACGTGCAAGAGAGACTAGGGACAAATAACCATGCCTAAGGTCCAACCCGCGACCCTTCGGACCGATGCGCTAATTCGGTACATGCTCAGCCACTTCGGCCGTGTTTTAATACTCTGTGAAATTATAAATATATTGAAGTCTAAGCGAATTATTCGCATGAAAATTGCAAATATTATGGTTTACTCGGAATTAGTGCTAAACGCACATGTAACGTAATCGCAAAAGCTTGGGTGTTATTCAATTGAACCATTCCCGTTGGTGAACATGAACTGGAATGTGAAAGTTAGTAATCTGTAAGCTTTCACATTCACGTTAACGTTAACGCGGCAGACAGCCAAGTAGATAGCGTGTACTGCAGCGAGATCCAAAGACCTTTTAGCGTTTTCGTTACACAGAAACTAATACAATTTATAATAGAATAAATTACCATTCTTAGCCATAATCATTGTTCTTGAAACGCTCCATAAAATTATTCATCGCATACTTAGCATTAGAAATATTTTTTCAAACATAACAAAATGTTCACCCAAGCAAGACCGCGTCCGTATTGCATTAGAACGTTTGATTGTATAGAGAATTTTTATGTTGAGATTTATTGATCGATCGATAAATGGCTGTGTTTACGTTTACGCAAACGGTCATTGTGAATAGTACGCCCTTGTATACATAAAACGTTCATGTTTATATCCTCATCACTCCTTTAATATTTTTATTGTAAATGCCTTTTCAGTTGCTAAGACATTTTGAGAAACCGGATTTTGCGAGATTTTATTTTCACCGCGAACTTTTGGGCCCAGTGTGCGGCGGCGACGGTGGCGGCGTGGGAGAGCGGGGGGTGTCAGCGAAAGGGGGCGGCGGAGCCCCCCACCCCCACCCTAGGGCTCGACCCCCGCCTGACGTTCTCCCTCCGCGCCTCGCCCCGCCGCGCCGCTCAGTACTCACGAAAAACAAGGGGAGGCTTAGACTACTTTCCTACTGTAATACAATGATTAACCAAATCCTAAGTGAACCGCCTAAAACACTGTTCTGCTGTTGGCGCCCTTCGCGAGGGAGACGCCGGCGCAGGGCCTCGTAGGGCGCCAAGGGTGGCCATGCGTCGTGCAAGGGCAGAGGGCCCGAGGGCAGCGAGGCCCTCGTACGGTCGGAGCTCAGCAAATGCGCCAGAAGCACGTGTGCGCACAAGGAGTAATGTGGAGTTGCCGTATGGAAGAGTTGCCGTATGGAAGAGTTGCCGTATGGAAGATGTTGAAATACCTTGGGATATAAGTGAGTACTGTCTTCTGTAAACAATTTGAATGTGGTCATTTCTAAACGTAACGGGCTAACGCCAGACCTGTTGGTCCGAAGATGTATCTCTAGCCGAGTTCTTTCATTCTTCCTTATTGTCACCTTCGTAAAGCACAATATTAAACATACTATCTAACAATCTCCTTGAAGATCAGAAGAATCTGTCGTGATCGGCTGTGAGTATGCAAAAAGATACGTGTTTCTATTGAGCCTGTGATGTGTATCTAGCTTTATCCCGCGAAACTACGATTCGTTTGAAAGATTACTCTTCCACAAAAAAATCTTCCTCCAAAGAGAAATCACATGGGAGATTTTAAAATTATTTTTCTCGTGAGGTAAAACTTGGAAAATAAACAAAAATAAGAAATCAGCCCCATCCTGGTCAGTATGGTTTTGGTGATATTTAATTATCTTTAAGAACATTAATTAGTTCTATATCTACAACATACGCGAATGTAGTAGATAAATGTAATCGTCAGAAAATTTTTAAAAAATCAATAACAAAATAAAAGGATAATAAGCTGTTTGTGAAAGGAGGAGTACCAGTTCAATATCGTAAAAGAAACCATAGAGAACTTGTTTTTGGCATTAGACGAAGAAAAGAGGAATATGACCTGCATTCACACATTGAACAAATAATTTTTATTACTCTTTTGTGCAAGTAAGAGGGGAGGGAAGCTGGATTTGTCATCCTGCGGAGGGACATGAGGTCAACGAGACTTGGAGGCGTTGGTGATCAGATCGCTCCCTTCCTCTCTCTCTCTCTGGGCGCTGATGATTCAGCGGTCAGCTGATCCCTTGAGCCGCCGGGGGGCGGGGCGGGGCGGGGGAGGGGCGGTCGGGGGCAGAGATTTTGCACGTGACGCGCCTCCCCCGCTCGCGCGACCAGATCACTTCCGCTCGATCGCCCGCGGACACGCTCAGCAGTTGCACGTCACCCGATCGCCGGCGGTGCGGGGAGAGAATCAAGTCAACGTGAGAAGGATAATGGCAGAGTGTTTAGCTCCGGGGCAAAAGCGCTCCAAACGATACGTCATAACTAAGAGGCGGATTTTCAGGATCTTAAATATTGCCAAAAATTATTTTAAAAAATGCTCTTAAAATGCATTAAAAAAAGCCCTAACACCAAAAAAAAATTGACCAAAAAATCTTATCAAAAACCAGTTCGGATGAACGTCTCAAGCTGTTGGATACGTTACTGCTGTAATCGAGGCTTCTTTCATTCGTTCGAGTGAACTCAGCTTGCAAACTTTTGATTTGGACTGTACTTTACCAAGAAATCTTTGTCTTATCCCAAAATCGGACGAACCAGCAATTTTGCTGATATACGTCACAAGAATTACATACAACGGCTGTCACAACAATTTCTAGGCGAACAAATAGAATAGGTTACTCAGAAATTCTGTCTACAACATTCGTTGCATCTCGTCAATATTATTTGAAGCAAGTACCATTAAAAATGACATTAAAATAGATGAAATTAGCAAAAATACATTAAAAATTACTGGAAAAAGTTTAAAATGACTTATTAGTCGAAGTCGACAAAAAATGCAAAATAATGATCTATAAAAATGGGTCATTTCTTTTCATCATAACATTAAATGAATTTCTATTCTATATGGCATTCTTCTAAAGTGCAAAAAGAAAACAAAAAAACTTTTCGTTAAAATCCGCCTTCTAGTCATGACATCACAGTCGCCCAGCACTCCTGTGTTTTCTTTTCTGATTTTTTAGCTTTAGATAATAGTTGTTTTTTATTTAATTAAATAAGTATTGTAAGATATTGCGATACGAATATCGTAGAACGTTTTATCCACTTGTAAAAATTGAAATGAATTATAATTTTCGTGTAACTTGACTATTTATCCTACAAAAGATGACAGATTAAATGTTAATCTATTTAAGAGGAGCCCTTAGATTATTCGATACTTTCCATTCTAATAATAGTTTATGAATGCCATTAGACCGGTATTTAGTAAACAACAGACACGGTTTAAGTTTCTAACCCAAGGCGATAGCAGAGATTTCTAACCAACATCATATGTTGCTTGCGATATCGGCCATGTGTCATTCAGTATTTATAGTAACTCCATATTCTTAGAAAATCCACATAAACAAAAACGTAATTTATTGGAATCAGAGCACTCATATTCCATCTTAAGCTGCAACCAATTTGTTTCGATGAACCTAATGGACAACTAAATGTTAAATCCTCAACGAACATTAGCCGAAAGGCTTTTCGTCCTTCTGATTGGTTACGTTACGTCGATATAACAGTGCAGTATTAAGAAACTGATTACAGTTGCTAATAAAGCGCCAAGGATAATTATAACATTAGAACACTTGTTTTTAAGATTTTTGTTGATTATAATTTAATTTTAAAGTAATAGATTCATGAAAGAGTATTCTAAAAACTCTTATGACAAAACTGATCTCAGTCTCGGAAAAATTGCCTTTAATTAAACAAAATGGATGAAACTGTTATAGAAAGTCATTACTAGATACCTTACAATTAGTAAGACTCTTTTAATTTGTAGCTCAATATATTTATTTATTTATTTATTCGATAAATAGATTAAATAGTTCTAATTATGTGGTCCATACCACGTAATTAATTAATTATGATTGGAAGACATTTAACTACCAAGATCATTGAGGATCATAAGTGATGATCTAATGAGCATATAATAGGAATTAGGATAGTGTTCATGATGATGGATATATTGGGTTTGGGCGAATATTGTTGCAAACGAAACAGATATAAGTGAATAACAGTCTTTTAAAGAGATCTTCTCATGACACGGACTATCAGAATTACGATGCTAGTTAAATGCAAAAAAAATATAGCATCATATTTTCACGATAATAACACCCACCTCACAAAAATAGTGGTCAAGGGCCTCTGAAATTTCACAGTATAAAATTCTCGATAGTTTGCTGGGAGTATGCCATCAGCTTGCTTACAGAAAGAAAAGACAAAAAGTTTGGACACCGGAACAGACTGCTAATAAAATTATGGAAAGATAAAATGTAAAATATAAAACGAATTCCCATAAATAGACATGTGGGCAGAAACACAATCAATAAGAGAATATTACGAGATGAGTAGAAATATTGGAATGCTCTTTACCAGACGAACGGAAGTGAATTGATTCAATGACAATCAAAGCTCAAAAGTAAATCGACATGAAGATGTAAACACCTATAAAAGCCCAGTTTTGCCAGTTCAATTTCAGTCACTAGTGTTGTTTGTTCAGCGACTATCCCACTGAGCGACTATCCCTCTTCCCATCGCCAATCCAATCTTTGCTCACCTTTGTCTGAGCCAGTGACTCTTAACGCCCAAAAGGGCACGACCATAGCCGGTGCAATCCCTAAGTTCAGGACTGGTCTCCAAATATGTATGATAGTGTTGTGATTGTGAAAATGTTAGGAGAGAGGTTGGAATAGGGATGGGAAAGGAAATATCGCGCGCGGCCCTTGCTCCGTTTGTTAGGGCACTTCTCCAGAATTCGCCTGGTATTCACCAGAGAAATCACGAGCAACTACCAATTAGAGCAACCGACCGCTATGATTCTCCTCCAGATATTTTGCGCGAGTTCGACCTAACTATAGAGCTATACTTGTTTTTTTAACGTGGCATCTCAAGGTCACGCGCGAAAGAGGGAGAGGGAAGACAGACTCCAATGGGGAGCTGCAACGTCACTACAGCTCCGACTTTTACGGCTCCCTATTGGAGTTTGCCTTCCCTCTCCCTCTTTCGCGCATGACTTTGAGATGCCACGTTAAAAAAAATCCAAGTATAGTGTAGAAAATACGGCGCAGCCGAAACATGAACCATAGGTTATACCGACCAGAGACGCGACAGCGGTCACTGAACTACCTCTGCTGCTCTTAAGGCCCATTCACAATGCAAACATGGGCATAAGCATGGCGTTAATATAAAAGTTAAGACTACGTTCATAAGCGGACTCATTCACAATGCGTTGGCATAAACATAACACATAAGACGTTAACTTTGAAGCTTGCAAGCGTCAACCTTCTGTGCTTAGGCTTATGTCAGAATTAAGAAATGAACCAATCACATTTCGTTAACTCAAAATCGAGTATCGAAATAAGTCGATAGTCGAACTAACGCATTCCATGGCAAAAGCCCCCCCCTCCCCCATCATGAACACAGTCGATATCTGGAAATCGATTCTCATATCCAACCAATAGTAAATAGCTAGCCAATAGAAACTCCTATTTTGCTTACGTTTATGTTTGACAGTGTGAATACTTCAGTCTATCACTAATGTTAATGTTTACGTCTATATGTCATGCGTATGTTTGTGTTTGCATTGTGAATGAACCTTTAGGCGTTCATGTTGGCCCAGACGGATAGAACGGATCCGATAGAACCCGAGTCCGAACGTATGTGAGCCCCTTAACGTGCCTGAGTGAGCGTTGCCTCCTCTGGGGGCGACGATCTCCCAACACCGTGGGAGAACACTTTTATGGGACGGACGCGAGGGTGGAGGGGCGTGGCGAGACGGGGAAGAGTGGAAAGGCAAGGGGTGAGGTGGAGGTAGGGGAAGGACAGGGCGGGGGCAGGGGACGAGTTCGAGGGGCGGTGTGGGCCCTCTCGCCTCGAGTGCTAAGCCGCCTTCAAGCAATTTGTGCCCCCTCCATGCCCCCCAACCCCTGGCGTTAATTCGATTAGCAGCCGCGAGGCGCGCGAGGGGCGCCAGGGCTTGAACCCCGAGCACCCACCCGCACAGTGCGCGCGAACCGCGCCCCTCCCCCCCCCAACCACCGCGTCCTTTTCATTGCACACGATCGTATTGCTCGGGATGTAACAGGCCTATTCCTATGTTGGTTCCATCGAACGTAAATGTGTTATGGCTCCGTGTATCAGCGATTGGGAGAAAAAAGGTGACTCCAGTCAAATGCCAGACATTTCTCTGTTGTGAAAGCTTGCGCGACCGGTGTCAGTGTCTATTTGGCAGTCCGGGAGACCTAGGCACAGATGACGTTTTGGCCGACGTGCTGCGACCTTCCTCAGGGCGAAATGCATTCGATCGCGGCGTCTCCCGGACTATCAAGTAGATACCTTTCTTTATTGAGTCCGATTTCCGCGACTTTGTGGCGCTTCTCGGAAACTAATTTGACTTTACGTTATACAGTAACTTTGACGTTATCCTGAGAATTTGCCTCTCCAGATTATGACATGAGGTGCGCTACGCATTTCATTTAAGAGATATTTTTAATTCATAAGTTGTAACGTATTGCTCGTCTTTTGAAATCCAAATTGGCATAGACTGATGGTGGATGTCTTTCTTATTTCTGAGAACAGGCGAAAAAGAAGACGTACGCCTTTACATCCTCCGCTCTCTTAGACAAGTGACAGGCGAATGCCGGAGCACTATCCTAACAAACGGGCCACGGATCGCGCGCGATCTTCCTTTCCTCTTCCTTGTCCGATCCTCTCCCCTTACACAGACACACTTACACTAACATGCACTACACTACCACATATTCCGGGAGACCGGTCTGGAGCTTAGAGCTTGTCCCCGCTGGGGTGGTGCCCCGCTGGTGGGAGAGTCCTGGTTAGGGGAAAAATCCCGCTAGCCGACGATAGATCGGCGCCGGATCTCGCCATTCAGCGGGAGAAGAATACGGCCATCTCACGATGAAAAAGCATGCACTACACTTATTGGACTAGTCACCTAAGGAGTTGACGCGCCCGTAATCACTAACAAACCAACCATCCAACCAACCAATTGGACAGGTGACCACGGCGGTAGTTAGTCTTTGCCTTCCACTGTATGAGGAAAGGTGACCATAAAAGGTAAACGATGATATGGGTGAGATGAATCGCTTAATTTCAAAATAGTAATATTTACGAAAATACGATACAAGATAAATTGTAGAGTATCTAATTTAGGTCAATAAAAATATATGCAAAATTGAATTGCACCGTTTTTATTTTGGCAGTATAAACCATTTTGAAGCAGGGAGTTTCAAACACCAGATGCTTGTGAACTTTAAATAAGCAGGGTATTTTTGTTTGTGAATCTTAATCCGTGTCATCTCTCCAAGGTGGAAAAATTTTCCCCTGCTGTGAATGGAGATGGTCCATTTGCAACTCACATGAGCAAGCAGATGGCTGCATTTGTAGATAAGACTGATTTCATCAGGGCAAAATAATGTATGCGTAGTCCGTTTAAATCCTTAATTTTCTTATTTTTTGGAGATGGCCAGTTCTCCAAATAGACGACTGAGTTGTGAGCGAGATGATGTTAAAATGGGATTCTTGGTTAGGAAATCCAACCACACTACAACTACATGGAGGGAAATCCAAGTCTTACGAGAAATTCGAACTCGCACGTACTTGGACGCTCCCCCATGCTTGTAAGTCACACAGACCGACTGATAGGTCAGGGATTTTCAAACCTTTTGCCTCATGACCCACTCTTTCATCATGGGAAATCTTATGTCATCGGTAGAGTCGAAATAAAATTGCATGCTTTAAGACTTTAAACGGTCGGAAAGAGTCATGGACTCTAGCGGAGAGTCTATAAATTACTAAAATGCTTGAGAAAGATGACAACCACTTCCAATCTCTTGCAAACCAATGAATTATTAACATTTCAACATGAATAAATTAAATTATTACAATAATGATTACAATAAGCTTGATTCAAGAGTTCATGTTTTTTCTTATTAAATTATTCCACAGAGGCGAGACGGGAAAGTGTGGAGGCAGTACAGGAGTCGATGGCAGGGAAGGGGGACAAGGCAAAGGAGGGGTGCTACAGGAGCGGGGATGAGTTAATGGTCACATGGCACACTAACTACTGCATTGCAGGGTGCAGCACAGGACCTCATCTAGAAGTTGCGCTTGCAGCATTGAGAACACACACAGTATAACCCCGATTTATTGTCGAAGGAATTCTACTTGTTTCTCCATCTCAAGATTAGCTAGCCGGCTAACACTTTGACAACGATGATGGAGTAAAAATGGCTGTTCAAATTTTGTTATCCTCACTGGCGGCATCTTTATTACCAAAACAAGCTGATTCGAAAATATAAAAATGGCGAAAAATTAGTGGCAATTTCAAAAAAAGTAGTCTCAAATATGCTCCTTTTTGTAATATATTCGCATATATTAAAGTTGTGTTTTTTTAAATTATAACAAGATTCTTACTTTTTGGATAGGACATCAGTTGGAATTTTTGTTACTCATCTGAAGGATTTTTCCACTGTTAAGGAGTTTCGACCCATTGTGCTTTTCAACGAGATCCTTCCCTCTCCCACCCCCACTTGGAATAATGCACGAATCAATTTCATTCATTTCCATCGACGTAATTACGTTCATTAAATAGTCAATAATCAAATTAGGAAAACGGTATTGTGAATTGAGAGCAGCGGGCCCTCTCGTTTGCGGCTTAAGAGCAGTTTATTTACAGGTGGATTTCGCTTTTGCATCTTGATGCATGTTCGCGATTATTGCCTAGTGAAAAGCAGACATGTTGATACGTAAAGGATTTGCTAAAAGTTACATTTTTCTTAGTCTTATTAATTCGGTAATGAAACGTAAATGATATTGTTATCAAGTTTTTTAATTTATTGTAATTGGCGAGGATCAAGGAGAAAGGTTAATACTATTTTCTTAACGGATAATGGATGATGAAATAAAAATTAAAATTATATTAAAGAGAAAGAAAGAGTAATTGAGATAATGTGCTATTCGTAAAAAGATGCCTCGGTAAATTCTAGTCAATACATTTCAAGCTATTTTGTAAAGTTTCATTAAACCGCATGCATTTACAAGAAATACTTTCAATAAATGTCAAAAAAGAGAAAAATATCTTGCCTCGTACTCTTCACAGTTTTCCCTTGTTCTACATTCATGAAAATGGGCTATCATAACTAAAATATGTTATTCTGCGCGTATTAATAAACTCTTTGACACAAAACTATAAAAAGTTGATTCCAATGTCGATGTTTGTGTAATAACAATAAATAGAAAAGGACAGTTCATAGAGGAAAACAGACACAACTGAAAAGAAGTTTTCCGTACCTTTGGCCAACATCCGACGTGGATACAATGTGATCTATGAGACATGTAGCTTGCATAGAATAGTTTGCGGCAAGACTGTCAATACTTTCTGCATTGTTCCTTTATAGACAGTAAATTTCTAGGAAGCGAAATACTGTGTTTCATCCTTCCTAAGTTGGTGACGTTCTTAACGAGTCCCAAGTAATTTTGATAGGCGATAAATTTGATACAGTCAGCCACCGAACACTGAAAATATTACATAAGATTCCTGTATGCCAAAAATCATTCTCCTGGAAAATGCCTCTGGGAAGCCTTGCGATTAGGATCATCACATGTCGATACATAAATCCTGAACATGCACTTTAGCTACTTTTCGCAATACAAGGGGGGGGGGCAGTGCCGAATGCAACGACTTTCAGTCGAGCCCAAAGCCTGTAGGGGCACTGACAGCTCGTCAGAGCAAATTTGCCATTGAAACACCACATATGAAAATTGCTAAAAACAGAGTAAGAGGACATCCTATATTCGTCAGGAGGGGCGTCCTGCTTCAATCCATATTTGACTAGCCTGCGAAGGACGCCGAACTTTTTCACCAAGCTCCGTCAAGACAGGTAAGTTAGAGCACTGACACTGCGGGTCCCTGACTGCGTAACCGCCTGGGTACCACTGATACTAACGGCGCTAAGCCCTTTGTCGATAGGAATAAAAGGCATTGATTTACGACTTGGCTTGACGTGTGGCTGACTTAAGTTCAATAAGATTTATCCCAAATTCACTGTCAAACTAGTGGTGCTACAACAACAGGTAAATTGCATAAATTTCAAGGATAAATTACGCAAAAACTATTCGTTTTTTCAATAAACAGTGTATGACTTTTTTTACAGGACTGATATTTTTATAAAGTTCTTTTGTCTAGGGCAAACCTTTCTGTCTTCAATTTTGTAGTTTTTTAATGTTAACTTTTTGCATTTCAAAAATTCAGAGTTCGATGAAAATGGGACTAGCACAATTTTTTTACCGTCCCTTGATACGTATGGGGACAAAATTTAAAGAAAAATATTGAAGAGGTTTCTGAGAAAAAAAAATTTAAAAAATTAAATTCGCGTTCTTCATGTTTAATTTGTGGAACACGAAAAGAATAAGAACACAATTTTTTCGATCCTTGCAGAAAATTCTTGAAAACAGTGTTTTTTTTAGGATTTAAATACTTAAAAGTTGTTTTGCGGAGCGCTAGTGATACCTACAGATGTGCTCAATACCTCATTTGATTCCTTTAAACAAGATGTAATTGGCTCTATTGTTATCCGGATACTACTGGCATATTCTGGACGTTTTTGTAAAACAAAGCAACACAAGGTGTTTCGAGACAGTGGTCAAGCCCTGTGAATTACTGTCTTCTTGGTATAAAATGAATCGTTAGGTCATTAATTTTATAATGTTGTTATTATTATTATTATTATTATTATTATTATTATTATTACCCTACAACATCCCGTAAAGTGCAAAGACCTCATGCTTTAGCAGGGTTACAGTAGGTTGATATTTGTAAAATCATCAATATCATCAAGACAATATATAAGCGAAACAAAATAGTAGCTATAAAAGACACTAGTTGCATTGAGGATCATCAAATGCATTTAACTTATTCTGTTCATTTCATTCTGTTCATTAGTAGTTTTAAGCCGAGGTATGAGTAAAGCAAAATAGTAGTTAAAGGAAACACAAGTTGTACAGGAGATCTTTATCTTCTTTTTGCTGTGCATGTCCCAATTGCCTCCACGTTGTCCTCTCTTAGGCCATTTTCGACCAATTAATTTTATTAGCGAAAATTAAACCTAAATTTCTAATCATATATAAACATTTTCAAAATAATAATTTCTTCCTTTATTTTTCCAAGTTCGTTGCTTTGTCTGATGACTGACGAGTCAGACATTATTACGTTTAAAATTTATTTTCTTTATGAACTTAGCACAAATAAACATTTTAACAAAAAATACTCACCGGAGACTCCATGCTAAATTAGTTTAAAACAATGTAGCAAAATATGAATTTTTAATATTACAATTATAACATGAGTGAATACCCTGCGTTGACCGCTTTTAAAATATCTTATCAGTCACAATCTACGCCTCATTATACGAACCTTGAAAGCTTATTGGGTGCATCATTTGAAGATGCACAACAGCCGGTCTTCACATCATGTAGGCATGACACAAAAACAGAAGCAGTGTAATGTCTCATGTCCTTGTCTGTAAAATCAAGAAGTTCAACAGAAAGTCCATAGAGTGCGCTCAGAGTACAAGAGCTGAAAGCAAGACGTTCATACGCAACACTCCCAATTCAGATGTCCAACGGAAGTGCAATACTCTAGTAATAAACGTGAAATTATGGATAGTATCAAATCAAGATGTGTGACACTATGAGAAATTAATATGTAGATTTTCTATGAGAACTGAATGAGAGAAAGGTAATATGGAAAAGTAAGGTTATTCATTTTTGTTTCATTCTTTCTTATCAATTTACTGCAAAGGATATGAAATTCCTTCGAACAATATTTTCCAGAAACAAGTAGAAATTTCCATTTTTGCAGATTCTGATAGCACGTTAAAATAGTACGGTTACTTTAAACTTTTTTTTCAATTTGTGAAAAATGCAGCTGTAATCAACGAAAATAATTTTTCTGGTTCGAAATTCAAAATTTAGAAACGTCATGAATCCATCCCTATTATATATCCGTGTATGAAGAATGACCAATGTCTCAGTTCTGATCGCGATTAAGTGGAAAATCGTGTAACATTGCTGTGACTTTTTTATATTTTATTTATTTTTATATATTTATTTTTATATATTTTTCCATGAAATTGTGCTTTTTTCGTTGACAACCTAGGGAATCTTATTTTCAGAATGCGTCTCGATATTTTGTGACAACAATAGAAATTTGCATTACAAGACAAGAAAGTAGATGTATACATGACTAGACGGGAGAGTTCCCAGACAAGGAAGATAGGCCGTGTCTAGACATCTCGTCATCCCACGGAAAATCACTTTTGACTGGTGGTGTACAATATTATATTCGAGATCTTAATTTTGTGACAATTTGTCCGAGAGATACACAGATTTAAATGGCGCTCACGCGAACATACAACGTAGTTTTACGCTCGCGAATTGACAAGTATTTTGTTATGTAATTGTTGTACTTTCAGTATTAACTAGGAAAGTAATTTTGGTATGTTTCCAGGTTAGCGTTGAAAAAAGTTGAACTTTCATGCTCGAACACTGTAAGTATGAATCATTTTCCAGAAGGTCTGAAATAAAATTACATTTTTACTTAATATATCCAAATATTAAATATGAATTACTCAGGGGGTCATGTCAGTCAAAGTAACTGCCATATGCGTTCTCAAGGAGTCGCTGTGTACAAAATACTTGTGCGATCGGGTGTGGCCACCCCTGCGTTGCCGGCGGAGGCGGCGTCTGCGGTGGGGACTTTCGTTCGGAATTAGCGGCGCGGATTATCCAGCAGTCGCGCTACAGGCGCACAGACGCCCGGGCTCTTCCGGTTCACACACGTCCCGCCCCCTTTCCGCTCCTTTCCGGCAGAAACAATCGAAAAACAACAGATAGCGCGTTTAATTGCCAACTTTTATAAATCAACGCGGCCGGCGCGCGGAAGATAAATAAGGCGCAAGCCAGAGTCCGTAGAGTTAGAATGGGGCCGTTGCTGGACGTTCTGCCTCTCGCAGTCGGAAACTCCTCCACGGAGAGCGAACGGGAAAGCTTCCGAATTAGCGCCAGTCTGCTAACAACCAACACTTTTCACTTTGCCTTCATTTGTGCCGCATTCAAGGACGAGAGAGGAAAGTAATCAGTGCTTAATTTGGAGCAAAATAAGTAATGGAGGTCTGAATTCACACTAAAATCCTACTAACGATGTGTTCCTACTCACTGCAATAATCTACATAAAGATCTATAATTAATTTATAATATTATGTGGCATCCATTTTACGTAGCAAATTAGTTTAGACAAGTTTTTAAGCTTCCCTTAATTAAACAAAGTAAGGGAACGCTAATCCCTTTAGTGTCACTAGAAATTAAGCAACTAATAACCGGAGAGGCATTCCACCATAAAAATAAATAAATAAAATAATGCCTTCTGGAATGCTTATAGTTGTTTGGTGATCTTCATCTCTTGTCATATTTTGTACTTTTTTGGCACAAAAGTCGGTCTGCATTTTTAGTTTCTCTTATAAGAAGTGTAGAGAAAGTAGTTTTCTGCTGCAGGAATGCCAAGTTATGGACATAAAAATACATTTTGATAGTATTTTCTTACCAAAATTTGTATTAATTGATTATTTATAAGTGGTTTATTACTCTCCACAATACGTGGTGTATTCTAAATCTACATTTTGAGGATCTCTGAAACTGAAAAAGTGTTGTTTCAGAACGTTGTCTGTCTGACCATCCGTCCGTCTGATAGGTCCTTTCATCACTATGGGAACAATACTAGTCCCAAAATCCTGGCGTTAAACCGTGTCTAGGTTTTTTACTTATTACTTATAGACTGATATTGCTCAATCCCTCGTTTTTGAAACAATGTTTTGAATATTTGATTATATTTTACACGCATTTGCTTTAACAATACAAATCTTGAACATCATAAAATTTGTAATCGATCAGCCAGGATCGAGTTTGTGATCGAGTGCTCTGATATTTGATTTCCGTCAACTTTCTCACTTCCACGAGAATGCCGGAACAGTTTTCTTGATCCTTTCTATTCATGTATGTATTTGGTATTTTGGGTCGACTGTACACCTCTGCCGGCTAGTTAACGGTGCCCTCACATGCCTGAGCCTAATTTATTTCCGCTTGGGAGGGGGAGGGGTTAAGAACGACACATGGCGAATATGACGTAATCCCTTCAACCTGACTAGCAAACTCAACTTGCCCGACCTTTTCTTCGTCACACAGCTACAGAAACTGAGACGATTATATCGGAAAGCTACAGCTCTATTTTTATCCCGACCGGGAATCGAACCCGTGATCGCACCATGAAAAGCCAGCACGCTGTTCACGAGTCACCCGAGAGACCAATTTTATTATGGAAGAAACGAAATATCCAGACCTCAACTCAGAGGCCGGGCAACTAGTGTCGATGAGCAGCTGGCATGTCGCATGGGCACAAGAAGCCTGAACAAGCGCGAGTTAGCGCCGACGGGTCTAATTCGAGCGGCGCAAAAAAGGCGCGACGCGGAGGCCGATGGGCGCGTGAGCAACGCGACGGCGCACACACATCAAACAGCCTCCGCGCCAAAACGGACTCTTGGAAAGGTTGGTTGGTTGGTTAGTGATTCCGGACGCGTCAACAACTTGGGTCATTAGTCCCGTACGTGTAGTGCATGTTTTTCCTCAGGAGATGGCGGTGATCTTCCCCCGCTGGTTGGCGAGATCCGGCGCCGACCTACCGTCGGCTAGCGGGGTTTCCCCCCTAACCAAGACTCTCCCACCAGCGGGACACCGCCCCAGCCGGGACAAGTTCTAAGCCCCCGACCGGTCTCCCGGAATATGTGGTAGTGTAGTGCATGTTAGTGTAAGTGTGTGTGTGTGTGTGTGTGTGTGTGTGTGTGTAAGGGGAGATGATAGAACAGGAAGAGGAAGGAAAGATCGCGCGCGGCCGTGGCCCGTTTGGTAGGGTACTGCTCCGGCATTCGCCTGGTGTTGATCAGAGAAACCACGGAAAAAATACCGATTTGAGCAGCCGGCCGCTGGAATTCTCCTTCAGACAGCGACTGAATTCGAAGCTAGTGTCGAAAATCCTGCCGCCATCAGGAATCGAACCTAGGAATTCCCGGTCAGAGGCGCTGCAGTGTCATCAGTTGATGCACTGAGCTACCGCTCCCGGTTCTTGGAAAGGGAAGACTTATGCTTACGCGGCCGCATTCACAGCAGTCATTTGAATGGGGGAGAGAGTTAAGGAGACATTCAATCCATTTCAATGAATTCAATTGTTTCAAAATGCGTATATTATTAATATTATTAATAATTAGAATATTTTTATTATTGTTTCATTATAACGCACGCACGCTCGCACGCGCACATATACATATACACACACATACACACATACACACACACTGGGAACACCGTCAAACTTTCACCCGCGATTGTTTGCGCCTCATGTTAAAGCTGAAGGACGCCTAGTGACTCTCATTCTATTTGATGATGCACCGCTAGCTCTCTTGCAGAAAACCATAAAACGGGATTACACACACAGGTTCTATTCACCACAAATTCCATAAGAATCGACCGAGATTCGAACCCGTTTCCCAGATGTGGAAAGCTAAAGACGCCGCGCCACGATGTGGAAAGCTGCAACGCTATGGGTCGGCCCTGCATGAGAGGAAAAGTGTAATCGCAAAGTAACGCTTCCTAGACATAGAGCAGGCTTCTTCCCAAGAGTGGATTCATGGTCCCTGGTCAGGGCAGCCAACACCGCACGGATTGACACCGAAGCCACGCACAATACGGGAAGACTAGGTTGTTACGAGGGAGTTCCACCATCGTTCATCTAACGTTATACGCTTTTCTCAAACTGTTCTCTCAGTCTTCAAAGTAAATAATACTTCTGACTTGCTTATGTTTCAGTAATTATCGTACAACAAACGGGAGAAGTCAACAAGGAATCTCTCTTTTTTGTTCTGGTTTCGTTTGCAGAATTTGTGGTAAAATTTCTTTTCTTGTTGTCTGGGACACAGCGAACGCTCTCAAATCGCAACGGAAGTGATGCCGTTATGACAGACCGCCCCTGCGGACAGCCCGCGTAGAGATCCTAGCATTGGCAAAGAAGTGACCTGACTAGGTCCGTGATATTTTTCGTGCCAAGAGGCCCCAAAACCACCTGATTAAGCAGACCCAATTTTGTGGAACATTTCACTCAATTTTTAAAGCGAATGATTCAAAAATATATTCTAAAATAAGTTTATTACTTAATACAGTATATCTATTACACACAATCAATTATGAAACTTTTAATATGAATTTTAACACTTCCAAGATAATGCAGGAAATTGTGGAAATATTTTGAATATTCTTTAACCACATTCATCAGCATTCTATACAGGCAGACCCACCAAATATGGGCCACGCCCATAACTTCTAAACGGTTACCCGACATCGAAATGCGATTTTCGATGAACAATGTGTAATCATGGGGCAAGTAATGTGCCGTAGAGACATTGTTCAAAATATTTTTAGTTCAATACATTTTGCGAGACATTTAATCATCTTTGCTGTTTTAAATGGAACCATGTATTTTTCTCACTAGCAATAGGTGTATCATAAGTATACGAACGCAATGACGTGACAAATGTAAATGTTTTGATAGAATTTTGACTATAAAATTATACTTTTTGACACGTGATTTTAAATTAAAAGTACAAGATTTCCTGTAGCAACCCTTGCAATTGTCGCATTTGAGGAAGATTACCTCCGCGGCGCCGGAACTTTTGCGGGGAGAGGGGAGAGGTCGCGCAGGCCACTTTCCCCTAAAACGACAGTTGCGACGGCTGCTACGGGAAAAATTGCTCGTTTAATTTAAAATCTCATGTCAGAAAGTATAATTTTATACACAAAATAGTATCAAAAATATTAACATACGTTATAGCATATTCCTCTTGTTATAACACATGTATTGCTAGTGATAAAAATGTGGTTCCATTCAAAAAATCAAAGATGATTAAATTTATCGAAAACTAAAAATACCTCGAACTATAACTCTACGCACATTACTTGTCCCATGATTCCACATTGTTCAGAGAAAACTGCATTTCGATATCGGGAACTGTGTAGAAGTTATGGGGGGTGGTCCATAGTTGGAGAGACACTCTGTATATTCAAATACACCAAAAATAGCAGAGAAGGTAGGTATATCTGGAAAGTGGCTAACCCTTTGGTTGCATTGCAGCCGAGTGAATCTGAAGGCGCGGTGCGGCTGCGGTTCGCCTGGACGCAGCGTCGCGGCGCCGCCGCCGACGGCAGCTGCGGGCGGCGGAGGCGGCGGCGGCGGCGGCGGCGGCGGCGGCGACGGCGGCGACGGCGGTTGCGGCGCTCAGAGGCGGGCTGTGGCGGAGGCCGCTCGGGTTCCGGAAGGGCGAGCGCGCTAATTGTGCTGAAAATGCGGCCAGCGGCGGCGGCGCCTTTGAGTGCCAGGGGGGCGTGGCGCTTGAGGGGAGGGGTGGCAGACGGGGAGGGGCGGCGGAAGTGGCGCGCAGGTGGAGGAGACCCGGCGTAAGAAGGCCACCCTTGTGACCCGTCCTGTCTACTGCCACCCCTGTCTCCGACGCTGGCGCGGTTTCTGCCCTTGCCACGCCCCCCTCTCACACCCCACCCCGGGTTGCCCCCGACCGCCCCACGACCCCTATCGGGAGAGGTGGCTGAGGGCATTAACTGGTCATTGCAGTGCCTCTGACCGGGAGATCCTGGGGTTCGAGTCCCGACTCTGGCAGGATTTTCGACTCTAGTCAGACACCTAGGTCGAGTTCTGTCGCTGTCTGGGAGAAAATTCTAGTGGCTGGCTGCTCTGATCAGTAGTTTTCCGTGATTTCCCCGATCAATAACAAGCGAATGTCGGAACAGTACCGTACCAAGCGTGCCACGGACCGCACGCGATCATTCCCTCCCACTTCTTGTCCTATCATATCGCTTACAAAAACTTACATTTACGTGCACTACACTACCAGACATGCCGGGAGACCGGTCGGGAGTTTAGTGCTTGTTTCGGTTGGAGCGGTGTCCCGCTTGTGGGAGATATCTTGTTCGGGAAAACCCCGCTAGCCAACGTTAGGTCGTCGCTAGATCTCGGCATCCAGGGGGGGAAGATAACCGCTCCCTCCCGAGTACCAATAATTCAATCAACCCACAACACCGGGTTGCGAGTATTTCTTTTATTTGGTGTGTCGTTCCTTGGACTATCGTAGCGACGATGGCAACCACTGTCGTGAAAGTACCTACAATCCCGGAAACACAACTGCGGACGATGTCGCTCCGAATATCAATACCCATCAAGAGGGAAGAAAAAGTAACAAAAGAAATTACTGTCTGGCAACGATAATAAGGCAATCAGTGAAAGCAATCACGTCATCAGATCATATCAATTCGATTCTCGCTTACATGCGATTCTGTATTGACCAATTTTTTTCTCAAACTCAAGGCACTTAATCGACGTATGAGTGTACGTTCTTTAAACAAGTGAACACGTCACAGAGACTAATATTGCAAAATGAATAAACAATTATATACCAATAATTTCGCACTAAATTCTAGGCCAAGAGATGTGTGTTTATCATTTATATGCACTCTGTTATTTTTCTACTTTTTTTTTTTTATAATCGAGACAAGGAACTAAAACTTGTTGTTGATGTTGGGAGCTTGGCTGAGAAGGTGAGAGAACCAAAACGTATTCGTAATTGAGGTATTCTTAAAGATTACGACTTTAAGAAAAATCTATCATCAATATTGAACTTTTCCAATTTCAATGTTTTGCAACTTGCGAATATACAGTTTTCCCCGAATTTGGGACCAGCACCAATTTGTACCGTCCTTTGGTAAATGCAAGGAAAAGATTTATAAGAAACATGTTTAGCCTATTTTCAGAAAATAATTGTTTAAAATTTCCTACATTTCAAGCAGAATTACGCAAAAACTCCTTACATTTTCGAAAAATTGTACGTGACTTTATATCAAGGTCAGACTTTGAGCAACAAATTTCATTAAGAAAAAATATATCTATCTTTAATATTGTAGTTGTAGTAAGATATTGAAAAAATATTAAATTTTTGCAATTTTCAATAAATCAGGATTTTCCACGTAAATGGGACCCGTGTATTTTGAAACTCTCCCAAGTCTAAGTTTAATAAGAAAAAGTGAAGCCATTTTTGACATAAATTTTAAAATGTGCTTGAGACTTGATGTAAAATACCGCCAAAAATCAAAATATCCTTTTTTTAAATTCAAAATCGTAGAGTTGGTTAAGATCGGAAAATATCAGTTTTGGAGAAAATTGTCTGAGCGGTGTAGGCCCAACGTTAACCACGGACGAACAGGCTGGCAAGCTGATCTATTCCCGTCCACCAATTTTTCTTCATCACGGACCCACAAATCGTGGATTCTTACTTCGCAACGTTTTAGAGGAAGTAATTTACTACATTCAGAAAAAGGATTTATCTACTTTTTCGTTACTTCGGTCCCTTATATACAAGTTTTTCTACCGAAAAATCGTTGATTTCTGCCACTGCATTACAAAACTTCCTTTTTACTATGTCAACGTAGTAAGGCCTCGTTTTGTGCAGTTTATAATTCATCTAAAATGTTTTCCTTCACAAGTAAATTAGGAAATCTTCACATTCTATTCTTGTTGGTCTAAACAACATGCTGGTGAGATGGGGATCTGCTTCCCTCTAACCCACCAAATACTTATCGAAAAGTTCAGAATTTTCTTACTTTCCACATTTAGTACAATGACGTGCAACGACTTCTGTTAGAAAATGTTAGAATGATATAAGCCGAGATATTTTAGAGGAAAATATTTTAGATGGAAACGAGAGGACACGAAAAAACGAAGACCGTAAAAAGAGGATTGGGAGGTTCAGAGTTGGTAACGAAAGGAGAAGTAGGTTCTGCTGGTGGAAAGATGACAGAAGATGTACTTGTGAAGATGATGCGGAGACAGGTATATGTGTGATTGAGGGGTGAGGGAGAAGTTGGAGAATGGATAGCGAATGGAGAAGATACAGAAAGGTAAAGAAATTATGTTGCGATGGAGTTAGATATGGAGAAATAATGGCGATACATAAACTAAAAGAGGTAGAAGGACGATAACGTAGGATTATGAGACAATAGGGAGGAGAAAGTTGTAAGTTTAATGATAATTTAATTTAAAAGAGAAAGGGGTGAGATGTAAGAGATGTGAATGTGTCCGGGAGTTGTGTAAATGAGGAAGAAAAAAACGAGAAAATAAAAATAGAGGAACGTATGAAGGAGGGGTGAAATTCTTAAGAAGGATTTTTGTAGTAAAATGTGTGAATATGCATCAGTTCCAAGTTTAAAGAAATTTGAATAAATGATGATGACGTCGTACGTTTGGTTACCACTTTGCCCGAGTATTGAATCGTCCACGATAACGCTATGGGCTTCTTAAATACTGTACATATTCGTGCATCACTAATCGAAACAACATTCAATCTGAACGACGTTAACTCATGCATATGTGGGCTCGGTAGAGCGGGGATGTGATTGCTAGTAATTTATAGTGACTTAACTGAGAGTAGGAGAATTCAGAATAGTTTTCATTTTATGTTTTTCCGAAATTCCTGCATAATTTTTCTCTACTTTTCCAATATTTCGTTTGGATATATCTTCATCAATTACAATCAGTTAGGAATTTTGTATCTAAACTTCTTTCAATATTAAATTGTGTGTGTGTTGGAGTGTGTAATTTCTTTGACTTTTTTAACTTAACCATTCATTTTATTTATTAATAAAGCAAATTGATTCATAATATTGAACTATTTGTTTGGCAAGATACTTTATTTACTGTTAGTATTAAGAGAAGGGATTGTCTGAGGATCCAGAATAAATACAGAAGCAGCAGAAGAGAGAATGACACCCAAATCGAGAAAAGAAACAGAAAAATAGAGAAGAAGAGAACGGGTTGTAATGACGTGGAATAGAGCAAAAAAAGGAGAAGGCAGTCAAAGGGGAGCGGGCCGCGACAGACAGAGCAGCGGTGTGTCCCGATCGTGCCCGTCGTGGCGGCCAGGGCGCGGGCGGCGCGGGCGCTGTGAAGTCGCCGCGTTTTCCGCCTCGTTATGCCTATTACAGGGCGCCCATAGGCCGCTATTCTCGCGTGCGCTAATGGCACAAAATACGTAACGTTGCGCGTGAGCTGCGCGGCACAGCAGCCGCCTCTTGGGCCGCGCTCGACGCCCGCCCGCCCGCCCGCCCGCCCGGGATATTTACGGGCCGCGGCGGACGCGCAAAGGGTTCTTCAGCCGAGTATTTAGGAATCCTGACTAATTTCCTGTTGGCTGCCAGCGCGCCTTATGCAAGAGGGCGGGAGCAGAAAGACGCCGCTGTGGATTCGGCTCGGCTCAAGAAAGGGATCGCGCCGGGTCTATGGTCTGTTGCAACGAGGGGGAGGGGGATGTTTTTATTAATTGTCATTACCGCCACTATACCGATTGTTGTGTACCGAGTTTCTAGAGATCTAGTGCGCTTGACGTTGGTTATCAGGAAGTCCATTGTTTTTAGTGGTCGAGAATTTGTTCACCGCCAAAGATATAAAAAAACGCGTTTACCTTCAAGTTCCCTCTCATCCATCGGACACTCTCATTAGCGTAATCAAGAAATCGCAAAATAAAAATGTTGCCCACAGCTGCACTGTGCACACTCACGTCACTTGTTTTATTTCTTCGTTATTAGTACGGGGCGGATTTAGATTATCTAAATGATCGCCAAAAATGATCAATAAAATGGTCTTAAAATCATTGTAAAATGCTCTAAAGGAAAATGATGTAAAAAATCTTATCAAAACCAGGTAGAATGAATAACTCAAGCTGTTTGAGACGTTACTAATGTAACCGTGGCTCTTTAATTCGTTCGAGTGAACTCAGCTGGCAAACGTTTCGTTTGGAGGGTTTTTTTACCTGGAAATCTCTATCTTTAGTTATCCCGAAGTTGGCAGAACCGGCAATGGCTTTGATGTACGTCACAAGAACTACGAACTCACAAAGGCTGTCAAAACAATGTTTGAGCGAACAAATCGAATAGTCTACTGAGTAATTCTGTGAAGAACATATGTTGCATTACGTCAATATTATTTGAGGTATCATTAAAAGTGGCATTAAAATCGATGAAATCAGTAAAAATTGCATTAAAAATAACGGTAAAACGTAAAAAATTATGACCAAATTATGAGCTATAAAAATGGGGTCATTTACTTTTGTCATGCCATAAAATGAATTTCTATACTAAATGGCATTGTTCTAAAAGTGGCAAGAAAAAATTAACATTTCATTAAAATCCGCCACTATTTATTAGCATTATTGTTGCATGATATCAACATACGTAGAGGAAATTTGACGTACTTAATATTATCATTCCTTTTGGAATGACTATTTCTGTAAGTTTTCTCCTTTGAATTAAATCTGTGACTCCTTGGATGTAATATTTCTTAACCAGACCTGGTAGATTAAGCAAAAAATGTCTAAACAAGATTGGCACAAGCTAAAAATGGTGAACTCTAAAGACTGACACAAATAGTCTTTTTGACGAAGCAAGCAGGTGGAATAATAAGCAACAAATAATACTGAAAGTTAAATTAAAAATTGGACAATCACATGAAGATCTGTCATTTGCAGGACCAATAAAGGCTCAAACCAGTTCATGAAATTCAAAAATTATGCCGCAGAAGGAATTTAAATTATTGTTTTTGCCTAACTTACGAAATGAAGGAAGGTTCCCAGGAATTTCCTGTACCTGAAAGGCAAGTCAATATTTTATTGACAGAAGTACGCCACAAAACCTATTAAGATAGACGAGGTTCACAAATCAAATAACATATGAGTGTAGAACTTGATATTTGAACGCCCTATCTGCTACCATTATCAGCAAGAAATTCTAATGGAAAAATCACGAACTTGTTTGTATTCTTCGACATATTTATTATTGAATGTTTCCCCACATTTCTTCATTTAATATTTGCTTTCACTAGACGTATCGTCACGCTGACACGGAAAACTGCAAATATGCGCATTCCATTGCTTGTCGACGTAAACCATAGACTTCTCTAGAGAATGTACGATGTTGGACAGATGTCGAAGTTGCGAAGAAGATTGTACGTTTGACTAGATTGATTATTCATTTATTGGTACAACAAAAGCAATCTGAGCCGGCCCGGTGGTCGAGATCGCTAAGGCAGTAGTGTCATAGTGATCTCGGACCGAAGGGTCGCGGTTTCCTCATCTGCGTCCCCTTCTCGCTTACGAACACACGCACACACTTACAAGCACTACACCGCCATACTAATGAGAAAACCAGTCAGGCTCTTAGAACTTATCCCAGCTATGGCGGTGCCCCTCTGGGGAATACACTTTGAGATGGAAAACCTCTGCAAGTCGATATGCCGTACTTCAGGTCTAAGCGGTATATGAACACAGCGACTACTCGGCGTACACTCGAACAAAGCACTCTTAAGGGATTAATGACCATAGCAGTCCCAGTCGCCCCGCGGGTGATGGGGGACCCCGCGGTGGTGGTGGCGGCGGAGGCGGCGGAGGCGGTGGCGGGGCGGTTGCGGGGCGGTGGAGGCGGCGGCGGGGGATTGGAGTGGGGGCGGCGAGGGCGGCGAGGGCGGCAGGGGCGGCGGGGGCGGCGGGGGCGGCGGGGGCGGCGGGGGCGGCGGGGGCGGCGGGGGCGGCGGGGGCGGCGGGGGCGGCGGGGGCGGCGGGGGCGGCGGGGGCGGCGGGGGCGGCGGGGGCGGCGGGGGCGGCGGGGGCGATGTGGCCGTTGCGGGTGCAGAAGGCGTTGGGGGCGTGGGGGCCCACAAGGCGGTGCTGTGCGAGGTCGACGGCGCGTGCAGCCCCAACGCAGCACATGCGACGCGGCCGGCGCGGCGCCCGCCCACCCCCAGGACGCGGCTGCCGGAGGCGAGGACGTGGCAGTGCCCAATTTAGTAACTCCTATTGGGAGGATTTTTTCGTAATATCATGGGAGAATTAAAATGTTACGAGGAAATAAGAAGTATATCCCAGGAGCGACTATTTTTCGATTGGCAGAGAAAGCATAATGGATAAATATATAATGTGTGAAATAAACTGTGTAGATGGCGGTGATTCCAAACCTTGTGTGAACGTAGTTGAGTTACGTTAGCCTTCATTTCCAAGTCAATATCAAAGTTTCGGCCTTTATGATTACCGAAAGATATCCCCGAGTCCAGTCTACACTTTGCTGATTATCACCAAAAAAAACCGCGTTCGGTGGCTTCAAATGAACAAAGAGTCATGCAGACTTACAGCGTAATGATTCTAAAGCAATTCAAGAGCGCCGGACGCGGCACTTCCCAGAGCTAGCAGCGTAATTGATTAAATCGAGACGTCAGGAAGAGGTTGTGCCTCAGGTGGGGGGTAGGTTATGGTAAGGGTATTGTTGGGACCAAAAACACAGAAGATAGAAGATAAAGTTTGCAAAAACGTTAAGAATACGGCCTGAAAATGAAACAAAACAGTTAAGGAAGTGGCGTAAAAAACTTTTTCAGAACGTCGTTAAGTTAAATGAATAACACAGTGAAAACAACGAGGACGTAGACGTTAAGGAACGAGAAGCAATTGAGTGATTGATTCCAGCGTGTCAATTTATAAGGTCATAGTTCCGTATGTATAACGCATTTTGTATTCCAGGAGACGGCAGTGCTTCTTCCCCGCTGCAACCTGAGATCCAGCACCGACCTACACATCAGCGCGTTCTCTAGGTGTCTCCGCCAGCGGGGCAACGCCCCGGCCAGGACAAGCTCTAAGCTCCCGACTGGTCTCCTGCCATGTGTAGAGTCTAGTAAGCCCAACAGTAGTGGTAGTATGGTAGAGTAGTGTACATGTGTGGTAGAGGTACATGGTGTGGCGACGTGTGTCAGAGCAGTGTAGTGCATGTAAGTCTACGTGTGTGTGTGTGTGTGTGTGTGTGTGTGTGTGTGTGTGTGTGTGTGTGTGTGTGTGTGTGTGTGTGTGTGTGTGTAAGAGGAGAGGACAAAGATGAGGGAAAAAATCCTACGCGGTCCATGGAACGTTTTTAGGGTATTTCTCAGTCATTTGCCTGGTATTGATCGGCGAAACCACTTCCAAGTTCCTAATCAGAGAGCAGCCTACTGCAAGAATGCTCCCCCAGACAGCAGCCGAATTCAGCCTAGCTATCTAACTAGAGTCGAAAATCCTCCTCCGTCGTGAACGAGGATCAAGAAGTGTGTGCCTGGAAGGAGCGGTGGTATCGAAAATGACAAGAGGAAAGGGCGAGGCCAGAAGGTCGAAACCCCAGACGGCGTGGCGTGGTGGGTGGTAGGCGGAGGGCGATGGGCTTTGGGGGATGGGCAGTGGGCGGAGGCTAAAAGGCTGAGACGGCGGCGCTTTTGAGGCCTCAGTCAGACTCCGCTGAGCGGTGGCCATCACCGTCGCAGCTTCCGGCGTCCTCGTCAATGAGCTGTGGCTCCCGCTGCTGCCTCGTCACGCTCCGGAAGCCACATCCGCGCAGTTAACGTCAGCCGCAAACTGCAACCGCGCTAGACATCTTGGGGCCGCGGTGACTACACACGGAAACCAGAGCAGGGCATTTCTCAGAGGGTCCGAGTACCACCGCTGTGCCAAGCGTCGCCCAAATGTCGAATTTTTCGACAGGGAAGTGACATTTTTCCTCTTAATAATATGCGTCGTAAGTACTAACTTGCTGCACGTGCATGCTATTTGCCCACGAACTGTATTTCCGTTTTCTCATTGGCACAGTTGATGCCGGCAATCACCTTTTTAGAACACCGAAGAGCATATCTTTTTAGAACACCGAAGAGCATATCTTTGAAGAATCACATCGTTGACTGCTTTTAGATTTTTTCCTAATAAATATCTGCCTTAAACGCATAATTTCACCACTTTTTAATCAATTATATATGCACATTAATACTTTCAATTAAAGGTAAAGTTACAAGTATTTATAAAATAATAATAATAATAATAATAATAATAACAATAATGTCTATTCTACATAATATTGTAAAATCTAACCGTGTGACTTTCTAACCCCACAGCATCACACGTCACTTCACTTATTCTTACATTCACAACAGAGAAGTCGTGTCATTTACTTCAAGTTACATGGCGACAATGTGATTAAAAATAATGAGATAATTTTTGCCGCAAACTGCTGTGTCAGTGTTTAACTACACCAGACAGCATTGCTGCCTCTTCGAGAAGGCCTCACAGCCCTCGGTGGCAATGAGAGGTTCGCAAATTAAAAACAACCGTCGGCACCACTGCCACACTGACGGGGAAGAGTTGAGGGAGAGAAGGGTTGAGTGAAATGAAAAAAAAAAGATAAAAAGAAAATGGAAATGGGAATATATAAAATTGAAAAGGATGATAAAGTGCAGTACAGACGAAAATAATATATATCATAAGAAAATTACGAAGTAGGAAAATATAGAGGAAATCCAGCGTATACTTTACATTAGCTCGAACTACAGTCTAAGTATGCAGTACAACTTCTTGGAGATACAAAGGGACTTCATAACCAATCTCTCAAATCAATCTGTAACAAGAAAAGTGCTAAGAAAAACCCTTAGGTTTGAGAAAGCTGAGAATTCGTGAATACCGTTTACTTCAAGTTCACTGGAGGATCTAATAGAGAATTAGGAATGGAGTGGAAGGGGAAGGAAAAAATATAGTAAGGAGAGAAGTGTCTGCTTAGGATAGACCAAGATATATTGGGGCAGAAAGAACAAAAACAAAGAGGAAACGCATCAGGTTGGAAGGGGAAAGAACTGTAGAGAGGAGATAGTAGGGAGAAGAATAGCAGAGAGATGGGTAGAGAGGGACAGAGCAGAAACAGGAAGAGAAGGACAAAGGCAGATCAGATCCGAAGGGCTGGGCGACAACGACCAACGTCGGAATGCAGTGGACGGGAGGGGGCGGCGGAGGTGGGAGCGGAGGCGGAAGCCAAGGGCGGGAGGCTGGGGTTTGGGCGGGGGCGGTGGCAGCCGCAGCTAATTAACTTCTTCTCGCGGCCGAGACGCGCGTCTCGCGACGCCCCCGCCCCCGGCACCGCCCCCGCCCCCGCCCCCGGCACCGCCCCCGCCCCCGCCCCCGCGCCCGCCCCCGTCCCCGCCGCTGCTGCGTTAAACCCTGAAATTGTGACGCGTTGTTTGCTTAATGGGGAATGTTTTGTGCGGCGCCTCCTCGGTAGAGCGAGCGACTCGATTTCGCGGCTTCGTGGAATTAAGAGCTCGTTGCGCGGCCTAACGAGATAATTTACCGCACCGCGGACCCGCCCCACCCCCTCCTTCCTGAGGAGCCAGTGTCACTCGTACCGTCCGGCTGAGAGTTTGTTCCGGAATGAGCCCCCTTCTGGTTGGGGGGAACAGAGGGAAACGGTGGGGGTAGAAGGCAGTAGAAAACCCCCTTACGAAAAAATCCTGCTTTGAAATCCATAATTGTTCCCATAGTTAGGCAATTTTCAAACAACTTTTGGGAGCATAACGACTAAAATTTGGTAGTCAAATAATAGTAGATAATATGCACCCAGTTGTTTTAGAAACAGTTTAACAGGTAATGAACATTTATATTTGTAGAGCATAATGGTATGTATTCGTTCCGTGTGGCAGTAACATTTTGTATAATTTAAGTTTAATTCGATCGTTGCCGTTTACTATGTTTTGTATTCTCCAACGGAATAGATTTCATTGGAGACTTATATACTGATAAGACAGTAAAAGCAGAATTAGAAAATAACTTAATTGCAACGGTTTCTCGCTTATCTGAGGTACCATCTGGTAATGTTGTTTTGATCTTTTCTGATTATTGAGGCCACACCGTCCAAAGTTTTCCCTGCTATTGTGTCATTTCTGTAACAATTATATCCTGGAATTGAAAATTGCTCGTTATTTAGAAAATGAGTTTTGGTTATACACGTTTTGTATGTTGTGAGAAAACAAGTCTCTGAATACATTTTCTTGCTTTTGAAACCCATAAGCGTTCTAATTTAGAATTTTCAGGTTATTAATTATATACTTGATCTCTTTTTAATGCAGTAAGTCTGTCATGAGTATAATTTCAATTTGAAGATCTAACGATGACTGTACTTATCGACATATTATATTTACTTCAGAGGTTGCCATTCATATCACCTCCTATGAGATTTGGAGGTTTGGGATTTTGTTATGGTGTAGTAAGTATTGATCGATGGATGTTTGCGGGTGGGAAGAAGGTGGAAATGTTTTTATTAACTTCAAAATTTCTATTTCTAATTTGTTTTATTGCATCTTGGTGTCCCTTATATCTGATATAATTCGCCGTGTGATGGTTTGAGCAATTTACATATTGTGGAATGTTTTTTTTTTTGACAATTCACATTGAGAATAATTAAATTGGAGAGAATTCCTCGTCCATTTAGACAAATATTGATTTTATTATTACACTCTAACTATAACATGTTCTAGTTGTAGTTTTAAAATTGCTCTTCCTCTAGACAGGAAAGCTTGAAGTTTCTCTTCTTTTTTGACAGAAAAATTTGTATTTTGCATACCCCAAAACCAAAAAAAGTGATAATTATTGCTCCAACATCTATAAAATTACATCTAATAATTTGTAGTGATAATTGACGTTTTGTTGACACTTGACAACTCAAAATTAATTTACGGTAAAACTCTATCCAACAGGACCTGTCCGTCTATCTTTTGAATTTTGAGGACGGGGCATTAAGCCCCCAGCTATCTTTTCAAATTTTGAAAAAAAATGGCTCCAATTTTGTATAAATGTAATTTTTAGGATTGAGAAAAGTAAATCGCAACAAACAGACAGGCATAAATCTTAAAAAATGATTCAATGGGATTTCGTTTATATTTTTAATTGAGAGCCTTTTGTGACATCAAAAGGACTGGGACTTTTTAAATCTCAAATCATTATTTACATGAATTAATAGTCCATTCCATTGTTTTCAAAATTTTATTCTGTCTGGTTCTCTGTCGGCGGTAATCTCTGGAACGGCTAAATCGACTTCAATTTTTTCACCGAAAGGAAAAGCGTTTTATTAGGATAACTTATGCTTCTTTTTCGAATGTTTTTTTATTTTATACAAACCAGAATGAGTGTTTGAGTATTTCATACAAATTTACAGTTTTATTCCAATCTTAATGAATTTTCTGAATTAATGAATTCAGAACTTAATGAATTTTGACCTTCAAAACAAGATAAAACATGTTTGTTTGAGATTGAATAACAATTCCCCCTTTCTTATCGCTTTAGAGCAAAATGTAACTACACTCTCTTTCAATTTTTGGCGAATATTTTGAAACTGGTCAGAAAATATCTTAAAGGAAATTAAGATTCAAAGAAATAAAACATCTAGTAAATACTATAAATTTCATTCCAAAAGTGCCATTATGCTTTAAGTAATTTCATTTCAAATTGTTTATGGAAAGTTTACTTGGAGATTGCAACAATGCGTCGATTTACAGCTGCTCATAGCTGATTGTGGTAGCGACGCGATTGTGGTAGCAACGCTGATCCACGTGAACGTGACAAAGTAAGTCGGGTGAGGGCGGTGCCAGGGGAGGGGAGGCGAGGCGAAGCGAGGCGAAGCGAGGCGAGCTGAGGCGAAGCGAGGCGAGGCGAGGGGCGAAGCGAGGCGAAGCGAGGCGAAGCGAAGGAGGCGAGCGGAGGCGAAGCGAGGCGAAGCGAGGCGAAGCGAGGCGAAGCGAGGCGAAGCGAGGCGAAGCGAGGCGAAGCGAGGCGAAGCGAGGCGAAGCGAAGCGAGGCGAAGCGAGGCGAAGCGAGGCGAAGCGCGAGGCGAAGCGAGGCGAAGCGAGGCGAAGCGAGGCGAAGCGAGGCGAAGCGAGGCGAAGCGAGGCGAAGCGAGGCGAAGCGAGGCGAAGCGAGAGGAAGCGAGGCGAAGCGAGGCGAAGCGAAGCGAGGCGAAGCGAGGGCGAAGCGAGGCGAAGCGAGGCGAAGCGAGGCGAAGCGGCGAAGCGAGGCGAAGCGAAGCGAGGCGAAGCGAGGCGAAGCGAGGCGAAGCGAGGCTAGCGAGGCGCGAGGCGAAGCGGAGGCGAAGCGAGGCGAAGCGAGGCGAAGGAAGGCGAAGCGAGGCGAAGCGAGGCGAAGCGAGGCGAAGCGAGGCGAAGCGAGGCGAAGCGAGGCGAGGCATGAGCGAGGAAGGTGGGAAGGAGCAGGGTGGGTTTGGGTAGGGCAGTGCAGCGTAGTGACATGGCTGGCCAGGGTCGGTATATATTATCGACAGAATTTATTGCATTTTTGCAGACTAATAGACGAATCTGATAAATACATGCCCGGGTATCAAGGATACTTCTGTTAGTTTTAGATAGATTTTATTATTGTTGTTTAGCTATTGTCGTTCTCGATGCTACTGCCTGCAACGAAAATTCCACTGCTCGTGAGCTCAGACTCACAAATGTAAATAAAATATTCTACCTCAAAAATGAGATTCCAATTACGTCCATGATTTTTAATTTATACTAGTGGTCATTGTCTTTTCATGGTATGTTTTAAATAATTAACGTAAGACGATTGCAGTTTATTATATGTTAGTGTTTCGAACTTAGAGAATTACATTTGATGTTGAAACTCGCCCTACGTTTTTGGCATCAGCCGCCACTGCTTTCCACTCCTTTATTCCGTTTCTTGCTTTCTATTTCTCTATCTATCTTCCTGTTTTTCCGCCTTTCGTTCTCAATACTCACGTGCTCATGTATCAACTAACCTCCATTGTTCCTTAAAGTTCCTCAACCATTTGACCATCAAACAGAGTTGGCTCTCCCTTCACCCATTTGACCGCAGAATAAGTTAACCACCCTTCACTGGGGGATTTCGTATCGTTTTCACCTCGTACATGCACGCGCGGTGGCAAACTTATCGGGGAAGGCTAATCAAGTCCCGAGGATCTTCCCTCCGTTCGGGGCGCCACCTGGGGAGAACGAGTGAAACACAAGTCCAAATGAGATGCCCTCCCCCGCTCGCACGAGCTGCGGCTGAAACTCGAGCGGGCGGCGCCGGCGGGGGCGGGGGGAGACGAGGGGTGCGGAAGCGGGTGCAAGTGGGGTGGAGGGAAGCGGGTGCAAGTGGGGTGGAGGGGGCGGGGGCAGACGAGGGGTGCGGAAGCGGGGGCGAGGGTGGGAGCATAATCACCTCTTGAACAAAGTGGATGGCACCTGCTCGACTCTCTACACCAAGGTCGCTGAGGTCTTCTGGAAAAACCGGTGCTTTCGTTTATGCTAGCAGGCTAATGTTTCTTCCCAATAATTCATCCAATGCCGGGGCAATTTTCTACACAGTGGAAACTCGCGGTGTCGCGTCTGAAGGAAAAAAGAAAGATCGAGTTATCGTTTTCATGGTATATCAGGTTACAAAGAGAAATAATTCAGAAGACAGATTTATGAAGACGAAATTGAATATCAGATTCGCGTTCGGTTTTGCATTTGTATTTAGAGATGAGCATGATAAAGTTAATGTAACGCTTACAAGAATTATATCTTGCATTTTTTCGAGTGGAGTTGACTCTAATCTCATATATCAACTAACTAAACTTACTTCATCCTCTCTGAATTGTTGATTCCCTTCAAGAACATAAATGGAAAGGCCATTCTTGTCTTTGCGGAGACAGGGCTCGATGGCCACTCAACTCTATTGGTTGAAAATTTTTTGTTACAGCAGGTTTGCCAACACATTTTGGTGCCGCATTTTGTGCGATTATAACTCATCTTCATTTGTAAATAACTTTATTAACAAAAACTTATTACAATGGTGAAAATAACAAATTCTCGACTTTCAAATGACATCTTGCGCATGAGTATGAATACGAATCTATACAGCGATTTTAGATAGATTAGATAGATTTATTACTAATTCTGCAAATAAGTTCCAGAACTTGGTGGCAGAATACACTAACTAAACATTACAAAACTTAACAACTATACAAAATTTTACAAATGTTACACACTTTACAAATTAACATAAACATTTCACCGTGCAAGCTTCCATAGCACTCCACTTCACTTCACTTCACTTCACTTCACTTCACTTCACTTCACATCACTGCACTACACGCCACTGCACATAATAATAATAATAATAATAATAATAATAATAATAATAATAATAATAATAGTAATAGTAATAATAATAATGTTATAATAATAATAGTTATAATATAACATACTTTACATAGGAGGTAATAAGACACATATAAACATCTAGGAATTTAATTTATTTTTAAATTTGCTGACATCATGAGGGAAGGGATCAAAGATTGTCACAGGCAAGTCGTTCCAGTCTCTAATAGTTCGATTCGCGAATGAATATTTCCCAACGTCCGTTTTCTGAATTCTTGTCTGAATTTTGTGCATGTGATCCGCTCTGCCGAAATATGTAGGTTTCCCTAATCGACTTTGAATTTCTTTCCACGGTCGAAAGCCTGTGTACGCTTTATACATAGCATAGAGACGCGATTTCATTCTCCTTGTTTCGAGTGACTCCCATACTTTATTCCTAGTACCCCTGAAAGCAAATTTTGAAGCTCTACGCTGAACCTTTTCTAGATTTCTTTGCTGCAAAAGTCTGTATGGGTCCCAACATATCGCGCCATATTCTAATATGGGTCGCACTAATGACATATATGCCAGTTCTTTGGCACTCACTGAACTCTTTTTGAGAATCCGCATAATAAAATGCAAAGATCTCCATGCTTTCCCTACAACGAAATTTACTTGATTTTCCCATGTCAATTTACTGTCTAGCTGAACTCCTAAATATTTGCAAGACGTGACTCGAGGTATAATATTATTATTCAATTTATATGCGGTTTCATTGTAATTTCGACCCCTACCAAACGTGATGGATTTGCTCTTTGAACTATTTATTTCCATGCCGTTTGTATCCGCCCAGATATGTAATTTGTCCAAGTCTCGCTGCAAAATATTCTCGTCCTCCTCCGAGTTAAATATTCTATAAATTACGCAGTCATCTGCAAAGAGTCGTACATTAGATACTAAACTTGTCGGTAAATCATTAACGAAGGCAAGAAACATGAGTGGGCCGATGACACTCCCTTGTGGAATTCCTGACGTGACGTTTCGCGAAGTTGAAAAGTAATTTCCGATTCGGACCTTTTGTGTCCTGTCACGAAGTAGTTCGTTTATCCACGCTACCACTCTAGTCTAAACCCGAATCTATTAATTTCTTTACAAGACGATCGTGTGGAACAACATCAAAAGCTTTGGCAAAATCAATTACAATCGCGTCGACCCTACCACCTTCATCAACTACGTCGGCTAGGGCCTGTAAAAGTGAGACTAGCTGACTTTCGCACGAAAAACCATTCCTGAAACCGTGTTGACCCTGATAAAGCCATTGCTTGTCCTCCCATTCTTTCCTGATATAGCTAGAAATTAGATGTTCCATAAGCTTGCATACGACTGATGTAAGACTCACCGGTCTATAGTTACTAAGTAATGTCTTGTCGCCACTTTTAAAAATAGGCACGACGAGAGCCAGCTTCCAATCTTCCGGTACGCAAGCGTTGTTTATCGATACATGAAATAACCTAATTAAATATGGTATAATAGCCTCTCCACCTAATTTAATGACGTCCGTGGAAATAGAATCCGGGCCTCGTGATTTCCCTCTCTTCATTAATTTTATTCTTTTCCGCAAAGTATTTACGTTAATATGAAAAAGACTTCTATCTGACAGTGATGGTATCTGAATACAATTTGACTTTTGCTTGAAAACGGAGCTAAAATACGCGTTAAAAGCATTAGCTTTTTCACAATCGTCCGATATTGGCAAATTATTAACCCGAACAACTGGAATCTCATCTTTATTTCCCTTCCTTCTACGAACGTATTTAAAAAATGCCGACCAATTTTTACTGCCCTCCGCATCAAGAATATGAGTTAAAGGATGTTCCTCTGCGATTTTCTTTTCCTTCCTCAAAGCTTTTGAATAATTTCGAAATAATGTCATATGGTTTTCACTACAGTGTCTGTTGCTAAACGCTTCTCTGGTTTTTCTTTTCAACCGTCTGATTTTCGCATTATAATATTCCGGATCGCATTTTGCTTTTAAGAATTTACTTGGTACAAATGCCTGCTCGGCATTTACTAGAATATTTTTAAACGCTTCCCATATTTCTTCCATTCCTCCTCCTATACTAAGGAATTCGCCATACCGTTCTCTTAAGTAATTTTGAAACTCTGCTACATTCGCTTTCTTGTATTCCCTCACTCGAATACCTGTCGCAATATTTTTCCTTGAAATACTTAACTGTAAATCAACTAAAACGGCTTTATGATCACTTATGCCTTCTAAAACGTCACACGACAAAAATAAGTCCTTCGGTCTAATTAGGCAAATGTCCAGAATCGCGTCCTGTCGGGTGGGCCGGTCTACTACCTGTGCTAATCCGCTGTCCCAGACAAGTCTGTTAACTAGTTGTTGTACTTTCCCTTCGCAAACAATCCCTTTCCAATTTGCGTCTGGGAGATTTAGGTCTCCAGCAATGACTACATGACGGCTATTTATATTTTTTGTTCTTTCGTAGAGCGCGCCTAAGATTTCATAACTATTGCCCGGCGGACGATAGCAAGCAATTATTTCTAAGATACTTCCCGAACAAAAAATTTCTACACCCATCATTTCAAATTCTTTATCAACCCAATTTGACTTGATATTAAAAGTGTTTTTTACGCAAATAAAAAACACCACCGCCTCTGGTTTCGCGATCTCTCCTAAACGTAAGGTAGTCTGAACGAAAAATTTCCGCGTTTGCTACCGCGTCCGAAAGCCAAGATTCAGTTCCTATCACGATATCAGGATCACATGCTTCAATTAAATTCCACAGTTCGGTTTCCTTATTCATGATACTACGACAGTTCACCTGCAACAATCTAGTGAAGCCTCTCCTCACCTGAAAGTCAGTGTTCAGGTCCCATGCATCCTTCCTAGGTTCCTGCGCCGCGGTCACTGCCATCTCCTCCCCCGCAGCAGTCACACGCGTCGTCTCCGTCACCTCCCCCGCAGCAGTCACACGCGTCGTCTCCGTCACCTCCCCCGCAGCAGTCACACGCGTCGCCTCCATCACCTCCCCCGCAGCAGTCACCAGACGCGTCGTCTCCGTCACCACCCCCGTAACAGTCACTCGCGACATCTCCGTCACCTCCCCCGCAGCAGTCACACGCGTAGTCTCTGTCACCTCCCCCGCAGCAGTCACACGCGTAGTCTCCGTCACCTCCCCCGCAGCAGTCACCAAACGCGTCGCTTCCTTTCTCGAAACCATCACTGTACATGGCGCTACTACTACTCCTTCCTCCGGCCACTTTCCAAGTAAATGCGACTGTATTACTTGGTCGTGAAGACATCCCAGCTTCCATGCACCTCGGGAGTTGAGATGAAGGCCGTCCCGTCCAAGGTCTTCGTGCCCGAGCCAGTAATTGGGATCAACGAACAGCCCATCAAATTTCTCGCATGCCCACCGCAAGCCACAATTCAAGTCCCGTGTTTTAGTAATGTGGACATCATTCCGGCGCATAACTCCGGAAACAATGACCTTCGCATTTTTAAATTTACTTTTAATGGCATGCCCTAGTTTGACACATTGGTTGATTGTGTCGTAAACTGGTTGCCGTTTCCGCGTATTGGTCCCTACATGAATCAAAACCACCTCTGTTTGTTCATCTGGTTTAGCTTTATGAACTACAGAGGTCATTTGTTCAATATCTACGCCGGGGAAAAAAGATACGTCGGCACCTTTTTTCTTCAAAACGCCGCCGCTGTGTCGCAGCATTGAATCGCCTAGCACTTTCACCTTACTGAACGGAGCATTTGTCTGAAAAGGCTCACTTCTATTTGGACGCACGTTACTCTTCTCTTTCTCAAGTACACTTTTCCCTTCCGTTCCTTTGCTGACGTCTTCTAACTCCCGGATCCTTAACGTCAGTTCTCCAATATGTTTGTGAGCCTGAGCTAAGTCCGCCTCCAGTCTTCGCATTCTCCGCTCGCTCCTTTCGCACTTGGAGCACGACGCCTCTGCCACCTGCACTGCGGGACCAGGATTTTGCTCCACACCACCTATCACGAGGAGTGTGGCCAAAATAGTTGCGCAGAGTAGAGCCACGCCGCCACCTTCCCGCAAGCCCGAGTGCGCCGCTTGCGCCGAAGCCGGTCGACCAGGGCGGGTACGCGCAGCCCATGCCCCGACGCGCGCTCGGTACACAGCGAGGTCCACACCCATTGCCTTTCACTTCGCGGAGCTACTCCAAAACACGTCCGCACGCGACGACTACCTGTGAGAGACTGACGACTACCTGTGAGAGACTGACGACTACCTGTGATTTCTTGATATCAGTTCTATATTTTACTTACTTATAATATAAACTAGAGGTTATATTGGTTTAGTGGTGAGTTGTAGTTGACATTTACATGATCGAAATGATTGAAGGCGTTGTCATTGTCAACAATATTATTTATTTCAATAAGAGCAGCTTTCGATGGCTTAGCCATCATCATCAGTTTTCTGCTGTCTGGAAGTCACAAAAACGACTGCACGACATAATATTGTTGACAATCACAACGCCTTCAATCATTTCGATAAACTAGAGGGTTGCAGAAGCAAAAATGGTTCTGAACAAAAACATAAAAAATAATTTTCCAAAATATACAGCAAGCATGCGTTCAAGAAAACCAAATAAAATACTCTGTATAATAAGTATAGCACTGTAATAAATTAAATATTTTAATAAAAACAGTCTCCACGAATGCTGTAATATCCTAGTGAAATATATCGACACTCAGTACAACAGTTCCTTACGCACTATTGTGTTAGTACTTGTAGTCACACCGCCATGTACGAGGGGTCTAGAAATCCCACTTCCCCTCCACCCCCGCTCCTGCTCAGCAAGTCTCTTTGTCGCTCCCCTCTTAACCACCTTCCAGGAAATGAACACCCGTTCACCCTCTGGCTAGGCTCGCGATTCTGGAATGGAATGACTGGGGAAATTTGGAGAGGATTCTGACGCATCTCTGAGAACCTAACCGCTCGCCGCCTTCTAAGAGCCCAATTATTTATTATTTTGGTTGATTGATTGATTGATTTTTCGTGTTTCCGGGCACGTCAACTGCTTTGGTCATTATTCCCGTTAGTGTAGTGATTGTTTTTTCCTTAGGAGATGGCGGATATCTTCCCCCGCTGGATGACGAGATCTGGCGCCGACCTACCGTCGGCTAGTGGGGTTTCCCCCTAACCAGGACTCTCCCACCAGCGGGGCACCGCCCCAGCCGGGACAATCTCAAAACTCCCGACCGATCTCCCGGAATATGTAGTAGTGTAGTGCATGTTTGTGTGTGTGTGTGTTTGTGTGTGTGTGTGTGTGTGTGTGTGTGTGTGTGTGTGTGTGTAAGGGAAGAGGATAGGACAAGGAAGAGGAAGGACAGATTGCGCGCGGTCCGTGGCCCGTTTGGTAGGGTACTGCTCCGACATTCGCCTGGTGTTGATCGGAGAAACCACGAAAAACTACCGATCAGCGCAGCCGGCCGCTAGAATTCTCCTCCAGACAGCGACTGAATTCGACCTAGCTGAAAAGCTAGTGTCGAAAATCCTGCCGCCGTGGGGAGTGGGAACTAGGACCTCCCGGGGAGAGGCGCTGCAGTGACATCAGTTGATGCACGAAGCTACCGCTCCCGGTGTTATTTTGGGAAGCCTAGCTTTCACCAACAATTTCAACAGGCGGGTGCCGAGATTTGATTGATCAAATAAGTTTCCACTTCGATACCGTTCGTTCGAATATAACGAATGGAACGCTACCTTGCCAGCCGAGTACGAGGAGGAGGAGAGGTAGCTGTCGTATTAAGCCAGGAAGATGAACAGAAATATTCAGATTAGAAAATTGATGTTGCAAACTTGGGCCAGTCACTGCTCTTCGGAGAGATCGCGGCTTTTGACGTGGCCGCTGAGCTCCAGCGGGTCGCTGAGTGCGAAACTCGAAATACACAACACTTCAGCTGCAGTAAATGTTATCACGAAGTCGGCGCTCCGTGAACATTTACGCAGCCGCAGCCACCAGTTGTGAAGCTCGGCGAGTATCGTATTGTGTGACGGGTGATTGCGGTCGCCATCACTAGAAGCCGCCGAGGCGCTCCATTTGGGAGAAGTTAAAGAAGGATTTCCATAAAGGCGGCTCCACACATTCGTTATTCGGCAAACACCGAGCAACCGCTCGCCGAATCCCGAGTAGTGTGGATGAGTAGCTTGCTATTTGCCGAGTGACGAACATTCGGGGTTCGCCCTACCCACCGCGTATCGGTCTTTTGGACACATGAAAGGGAGCGAACATTCGCCGAACACGTCAGCTGTTTGGGATTGGGCGAGCGCTAGCTCACTGCTCGGCGAATGCCGAATGTGTGGAGCCGTCTTAAGAATGAGCCAAAGTGACCGCTAGTGCTGGCAATATAAAAGAAGTTTCTGGGTCGTTGTGTCCTTGAGCCCATTAGACTCCCTTCCTGTACTCGTTCGTTTGCAGTTGGCTAACTTGTAAATGACTTCAACTCTTACTTTTGTGATGTCCTCGTCCGACAAAAATATAGTGTGCCACGAGAAATAACTGAAATTAGAAAATGCAGTTTTATGTGCTCTTCTGAAAAAATTCTTTTTTTCTATAAACATTACATTGAATTTATTTTTGTGTGATAAATATTATGTTTATTTTAAAACCGACACTTGAATGTGAGATGCATGGTGCATGTGCTTCCGGATATTATGCTGTGTGCCGAGCTGTGATTGACAGCTGTTCGTGGTTCCTTGCTTGGCGTTTTATATAATTTTTTAATATAATTACACGATTGTGAACAATGAGATGCATTGCCATGAAGAACATTATTGACGTAAAACAATTATTAAGCCACATTTGAGTTATGAGAGTATAGTATTAAGTATGGATAGTCGGGGTTTTATAATTATAAATATACTACTCCCTTCACTATTAAAATGCGGTGACCCGTTGCTGTGAAACTTGATAGGTATTTGAATGTTCCGTGAAAAATCACTTTTCTATTTACATTCGTCGTAGTTTTCTTTTATTTATTGTGAGAGCATGTTAAAAGATTTTCCACATTCGTAATTAAATTTAAAAATTTCCGGGACTCGCGTACGTGTATATATCTAGCGAAACTCTTAGACATCTGCATGGGGATGTTTTCACAGCAGCCATTAGCACTTTACGAAGAGGCGTGGCTGAACAGCTGTTGCGGTGGAGGGATACTTCTCTGAATTACATGTGATGTTCACTTGTTTAGCGAACTGTCACTTTTTGCTCATTCTTAGGAAAATCCTTCAATACCTCAGCGAATCAGCGGATTCGGTGGTATAACGGTCAGCGTACCGGACTCTTGTACCCGAGTTTGCGGGTTCAAACCCGATCGAAGCTGTGGATTTTTAAGGGCGAAAAAATCCTTCGTACGCCTTCCTTCGGAGGGGAAGTAAAGCCGGCTGTCCCATGTTAGTAGATTTACTGCATGTAAAAGATCCTCAAGCCTAAATGAAGCCTCTGAGCTAAATTGAGATCCGCCTGTTTCGTCGCCCAAGATAATACCTCCTTTCTCCGCTAGGTGGTGAAAGGAGCGTAACGAAATTTGCGTGGTTAGGCGGAAGAGCGGGCCTGATGGCCCGAGTCTCGCCACGTAAAATAAGGCATTAACTAACTAACTAACTAAACTACCTGACCGCGCGACCGTTTACCGGCGTGCGCCACCGCCGCCACCGCCATCGCCACCGCCGCCAGGCCATTGGCAGCCTGTTTACCTGAGAGCTGAGACACTCCAGGCTATTGCGCGGGGCTACTAAACTGAATGAGAACATCGTACAATCACAGACTCACCATTCACTCCAGAATAAATGTATTTGGGTTATTATTGTTATGTAATAAATGTATTGTGTTATTAGTGTTATCATTAACTTATTTCTAGGTAGATAGGTCGCGCATTGGCTAGGTATACATGATTCACCTTATTATATTGATATGAATCCGAAGAGTGTAATTGTTTTGTAACTTTTTAGTGAATTGTACCTTGTTCTCTCTCTCCATCCCGAAACCCACGACGTCAGAAACGCAGTGCAAAATTATTTAATACTCCTCCTTCCTCGTCATGGCCAATATCGATTAGGACGAGGGAGATTATTACAATATCAAAAGTATCAAAAACGTTGTTGCTCAATGACGCAACACGTCAAGAGCAAATATTGTATTTAAGGGCGTATGGCCTCTTCTTTAGAGCCTTGCTGTCAAATGACGTCATCTATGTCATAAGTAGTGAAGCATTAGATATGAGAATTCAGTTGTTATGCACAGGGTAGCGTCGTGTCACTAAAACCAGCGGGGGGACGCGGCGTGGTGCGTATCGGATGCGTAGACAATGGCAGAAGCTATGACGCACGGGTTTTTTCCGACGGGGTGTGCGAGCGTTAGGGCGGAGGCAATGGAGGCGGCGGGCAGCGTCGCGAGGCCTATTTAAGGGCTGTGAGAACAATAGCTCTTCCTTCTTTGAGACAGCGGCATCGGCAGCGTAGGTCGTCAGTGAGAGGTGCGTGCGTGCACGCTGCGAAGGAGCCGGCAGTTATTGTCGAGACTAGTGAGGCATGTAGTCAGTCTCAGGGCAGGCGGTACTACGCACGGCGAAACATTAGGTAGTATGTTGCGGTGTGGTAGCTGTTGTAAATATCTCTCCTAGCAGTGGGGTCTATTTAGTTAGTTAATTGTATACAGTGCATTGGTTATTTGTGACTACGGTCTAATTTGTGAATAAACCTGCTGTTATTACAACCCACTCTCGTCTGTGTACTGATTACACCCGTATGACGCCACAACAGTATGAGAGTAGGCTGAATAACACCATAAAATATTCGCATTTTTCGTTCAAAATCGACACCGTTTCATTGTTTTTAATTTGTTTTTGAGTTATTAGGTATTTAACGAAACCACAGACACATCTCACGATGAAGTGTGCACAGTTTTCATTCAATGTTTGTGTGCATTGGAAAATGATAATAAAGATTACACGGTAATAAAGAAGTCTTTAACAAGTTTCTTATTTTATGTAGTTCCCTATCTTCATTACATAATATAAACAAGAATATACCAACTCTTGAAATAAAAACAATCGTATATGATCTGTATCATATGACAACCTCTATACAATGAAGCTGGAATGGTATCCACAACAAATTTGAACAACCCAGAATGTAATGGAGATCCTGAACAGGATAACGTTAAATACAGAAGACAACAAGATAACAAAAATACAATACATTTGAAGACACCTCAACACAAAATAACAAGTAGCTATTACAAGGATTAGAGCTGGACGCTGCAAACTAAGCCACATAATTTTAATAGAAAGAAATTCAGCACCTATATGTGACCACTGTAAAATTCTTATTAATATATCCCATATTCATACCATTGATCAATGCGCTCTATACAATCAGTCCAGATAAATGTACCTACAGAATCGGACACCGGAGTCAATTCTTACATCTATTGATACCAAGATAGAGTGATCAAATTCTGTAAAGATAGAAATATATTTGTTAAAATTTAATTCAAAAGCATACAATCAATCTAAACTGTATTTGAAGTAAATAATTATATACTGCGACTTACTGAAGTATTGTGTTTTTAGTGTGTCTGTATAAGTTGTATTCAGTCTGAATGTTTGTATTTATTTATTAAGTATACTCAACTGTAAATACTTGAATATCTACCAAAACTGACTATTAATGTTGCACAATATGTTAATTGAGGCCAAAAATATGTTAAATCTAAGCATTATACCCTTATCTGTACCCTCCATCAATTAGCAACAAGGTATTAACTATTGGTAACTCAATGTACAAGTTTTGAGTCGCAAATAATCTCAGCTGTCGATTCGACTATACATAAATGAAGAAAAATAAGTCTTTGTTCTTGCAAAGCTCATGAAATCAAATAAATCACAATAACATTTGCAACGCTGACTAGTTTATAACCACTATTATCCCAAGAAACGCTTGATTCCCTTAAATCAGTTCCACATTAATGATAATCTCTTAGGGATGGAGCAGAGAGAGCGCTTGATCCTTCCTTCTTCATCCCTGTCTCCTTCCTTATCTTTGAATGTTCACTTCACTTGCACACTCATCCCAGAGTCGGATGCTCATTCACATAGCTTAAGACGGAACAAGGGGGGTCATATGTTGGTTAACAACAATCTAGAGGGGAAACTCCATTTCCTAGCGTGAATGCACTGTCACTCGACAGCGAAGGACACAGCCACTTCAAAACATTAAACCGGGGGCCGTGGCACAGTGCATCAACGGAGGTCACAGCAGTGCCTTTGACCGAGAGGTCTTAAGTTCTAATCCCGTCGGTGCGCCGGGCGGATTTTCGACACTAACTTTTCAGCTACGTCGAATTCAGTCGCTGTCTGAAAGAGAATTCTAGCGGCCGGCTGCTCTGATCGGTAGTTTTCCGTGCTTTCTCCGATCAACACCAGGTGAACCACCTCGGAACAGTACCCTGACAAACGGGCCACGGACGCGCGCGATCTTTCCTTCATCTTCCTTGTCCTATCCTCACCCCTCCCACACACACACTTACACTAACATTCACTACACTACCACGGATGCCGGGAGAGCGGTCGGGGACTTAGAACTTGTCCCCGGAATGGGCCATGATATCTACTAAGCTACCTTAATTATATGCACTTGAATATCAGCGCTAATTAGATTCTAAAGGTGCAACTATGATTATAACAGTCGTTAGAAATGATTAGTTGAAGATGAAATGATCTTGGCCGGCCGGGACGAGCCACGTCTGTGTCGTGGAGGGTGACGTTTAGGCCAACGTGTAATGGTCTTCGTCAGAGCGTTTCGCTGAACAGTATTGATCAATTCGCTCTGAGGAAAGCCATAATATGATGGCCGAAACGCCAACTATCACGACACAGACGCAGCTCGCCCCATATATATGATACGAACTCAGGCCGCGGAACCCTAAGCAATAATTTGAAGACGAAGACTCATCATAATATTTTCTGACTAATTACAATGAAACCTTCCTTTTAACTGTCTTGAATTGCAAAAGAAAGATGGTAATTAGGACTTGGGGGAAAATAATGAATCTATCCCATCTCCTTCATGATATGTTGCTACAACATAAGATATGCATAGCATCTGTGACCTATCGTTCGTCAAACTACAAATCGTACTACAAGTGATTCGGTGCACCTCAGGTCCTATGGTAGAGAAGTATAACACACTCTACAACTGTACGAAGCATTCCATGATTAATATTACTTGATATGTTTCCATTTACATCGGCACATATGTGACCACTCACCTGCCAAATAGTATTTGTTATATTTATAGAAGACTTCCAGTTTCACCACACACAAAATTATAAGTTAATTATTTTAAATTTACGATGTAACATCAACCTGTCAACGAAAGCAGTCAATAAAATTCTAAATTCCCAGTTACTGCTGTTTCATAGAATTCGGCCCCTTAGAAATGAGATACAAAGCGAACAGAAGCAGTAAAAATGCCTCTACCAAGAACATTTGCTTGATACTAATACAAGTTGATCATAAAATAAACGAAGATATCCGGAAAAAATAAATGATACCAGAATGGAAAACGATTACGGAATAAAGGCTATTTTTTGTGCTAATGAACTAATAACGTGTGTCGCCCCTCAGTTCGTACAAACTAGTAGAAAGAAGCACAGGACGTCCCAGTGATAGTTGTAAAGATCATATGCTTGATATCGAACAGGCAAGAGGCTCATACCAAAGAGTAAATGATGATTATTTGAGATTTATCTTGCATTTCGAACCTCGTACCCGCAGGTGTGACGAATGCCCTTCGCGGGTGGCAGAGCAACGAGATGTAGCGAAAGCTGCGGCGGCCGCATCGAGAATAATCTGTCGTGATGCTCTGACGAAACCTAAAGCCGAGGGTAATGCGCGCAACGAAATTGAAATGGGATTAATTCCACTCGCAGAAGAGGGGGAAATTCGAAAAAAAAACATGAAAAAATAATGAAACGGGTGCAATGCACTTATCTGGCGAAGTGAGGGGAGAGGTCGGAGCGATGTTTGGACCAGACTGTTGGTGCCAGAGGGACAGGTTCAGCGACTGTTAGCAAGTTTTATTTACTGTAAGGGGTACTCTTAATTTAAAGCAGTGAAATAATAAATTATTATTATTATTATTATTATTATTATTATTATTATTATTATTATTATTATTATTATTATTATATAAACTACCCGACCCCGTGGTGCTGAGAGTTGCGGCAGCCGTCGTCTGCGCCGAGGAGGCTGCAAGTTCGAGTCCTGCGTAGGCATGGTCGTATTTCTGATTGTCACATCACCCCATATCATCATCCTTTCGCCTCATAATTCATAATTCAAGGCGTAACAATCATGTCTTAACGAGTGATATAGCTGAAAAGCTGATCCACATAATGATACACGTTAATATCTCTCTTAATATAATAATAACAATAATAATAATATTAATAATAATAATAATAATAATAATAATAATAATAATAATAATAATAATAATAATTGAAACTATTGATCATAAACATATTGATCAGCTTGTCCAATTTTAGCAAAGACCGAAAAGACATGACAGGTTGTCTAGTTAGCTCCACTGACAGATTTGTACCGTCCTCGAAGTTGCAAACACATGCTCCAAATGGTACGAATACTCATCAAAACCGGTGACGTCTTTTGGACTGTATACAATACTGTACGACCAACAAATCCAAACTGATTGCACGATAGCGACAAACAAACCGGATATTGTTATCCGTGACTTGGAGAAAAAATCGTGTCTCTTTGTAGATGTTGGTGTGCAGTGTGATCAAAACTTCGTAACCAAGGAGATACAGAAACGTCTTATGTACAAGAGTTTGCAAATACAGATAAGCCAAATGTGAGGCGTAAAATACAGGTCGTCCCGATAGTTACAGGAGTTCTGTGAATTAGTCAACAAATTTAGTGTAATAACTTGGCTAAACTCCCAGATCATTCAAAAGACTGGGAAGTTCAAGACATTGCTTTAGTGGGAACAGCCCACATTTTGCGCAAAGTATTGCAGAAGCATCGACAGTCCCTAGATGTGCTCTTTAAGAAGCTGATAGCAACCTGGATTAGATTTATAATCAACCTACTCGTAACATCATTAATCGTGAATTAGAGGAATAGTAAAATAATAACAATAATAATAATAATAATAATAATAATAATAATATATTTAAATGTATTATGTTCGTAACATAGAATTATAACATTCGCAAGCTAATGAGAGGGAGAGATTTATTGTCTAGTATTAAGATGATTTCATTTCATTTGTTAGTCATTTTTCATATGTGTAATATCTCAGTATTCTATTAATATTGTTCTCATTTCTACACCATAATAAATTTGTGCCACCGGCTTTCACAATTAATTCCCAGGGCCAAGTGTGAGAAGAATTAATTGGTGATGACCTTCATTCAGAGTCAAAGACTTTGTCCTGCCACTTAATTAGACGGTCAGTTCTTAAGTACTAGCGGTGTAAGTAGGCTGTGACCCCAATTTGCTAAACTCTAGTAGAGAAAAGAGCGAACTAAAGTTAAATCTAACTTGTACTGAAAATAAAAACACAGTACGTGCTTCATAAATATTATGAAAGTAAATCGTCAGGTTTTGCTACATTTGTTCAAAGCCCTAAATGTTTTGAATGCTCAATACGCCAGTAATCATTATATGGCACGAAAACAGAATGAAACATACAAAAATTGTCTCATTAAATAAATAGAAAGAATACGAGAGTCAAGCAAAATGTACATGTTATCTTGAAAAAGACTATCCGGAAAGTAAAACAGAATAGTCTGAATAACGTAATACATGGGGAGTATCGTATTTAGACGGAATACTTTTAAGATATGGGTAACTTGAATGTTCAAATGCGCAGCGCTGTGAGCAGGGGTTCTGAGAGACGGCAGTTGCGCAATACGAACGAATGAAAATGCCAAGGAGATGAAATTCCTTAGAGTGGAAATGCCTTGGAGTGGAAATGCCTTGGAGTGGAAATGCCTTGGAGTGGAAATGCCTTGGAGTGGAAATGCCTTGGAGTGGAAATGCCTTGGAGTGGAAATGCCTTGGAGTGGAAATGCCTTGGAGAGGAAATGCCTTGGAGTGGAAATGCCTTGGAGTGGAAATGCCTTGGAGTGGAAATGCCTTGGAGTGGAAATGCCTGGGAGTGGAAATGCCTGGGAGTGGAAATGCCTGGGAGTGGAAATGCCTTGGAGTGGAAATGCCTGGGAGTGGAAATGCCTGGGAGTGGAAATGCCTGGGAGTGGAAATGCCTGGGAGTGGAAATGCCTGGGAGTGGAAATGCCTGGGAGTGGAAATGCCTGGAAGTGGATATGCCTGGGAGTGGAAATGCCTGGGAGTGGAAATGCCTGGAAGTGGATATGCCTGGGAGTGGAAATGCCTGGGAGTGGAAATGCCATGGAATCGAAATGCCTTATTAGTCAAAAAGAGTTAAGTGAATAAAACACCTAACTAATACATTTTAATTTCAGAATTTCAGAATAAGAAATATTTTCAGAATAATATATTTGCATGACTCATACTTCTTCGGACCTAGGACATTACAAAAATAAGTATCAACAGAAATACTTTTTTTTATTTTTACATTTCCTTACAAAATTACCTTTAATGATTGTTAATCTGATAAATCGAGTCATCTAATTGTTTTGCAATATATAGAGTAATTCAGTGCGTTTAACCACGGCAGGTGGTTTGAGTTCCTCAAAAAACGTTTTTTCTACAATGTTTTAGTATGATCCTATTAATGTATAGTATTAATAGTGATAAAAATTAATCGTTTTATCTTGTCGAGTGTAATCGAATAATGTATTGATCTGTGTGTGCTTTAATCCCCCAAGCGCGTTTTATATGCTTAATCACTACGCCCAAAAACACTTTTTTACAATAATCCAGAAGGATTGTTCGGGAAAGATACTGTAAATAATGGCCACTTCTTCATCAGTAGACCGAGATGCGTTGAATGAAACCTCACTTGCCCAAATGTTTGACCGTGAAAGATCTGTGAGCAACAAACGCACATACAGGCACATGATCACACGAACATAACCGAATTACTGTGTTTTAACATTACGCTACATATAAACTTTGTTTGTTCTTTGTTGTATGGCTCGACAGCCTGCTACGGGCCTTGGCCGACCAGCGATCTACAAACATACACAATTAAGTCCCAACTTGTTGTAGACCTTATAAATTCTATCAGTCTGAAATTATTAGCTCACACACGAAAATTACAAGTTACACATTTTTACACAGCAAATTATTCTAAGTCCATCACGTTATTTCATCCCGAGAAAATTCTAATTTCCGTTCGTCGCACTCAAAAATTACTCAAAGTCCGATAACTATTCACTTTCAAGAAAAAATTACGAGTCCCAATCTCACAAAATTAATCATCCGCGAGCGACCCGCACAGCACCACGACGTATGTCAGAATGTGAAAATAATCTTTCTGTTCAGCCCTTCAAGACTCGGCCTATTTCTTTCTACCGCTTTTCAACAGAAACATTCGACGCACTTCCGTCGTGAATAGACTGTCACTGTTCTCCTGGCCAATCCCTAAATTGATTACATAATCAACTAGCTATGCCCTAGACTGTCATTGCTTTCTCAACCAATCCCTAAATTGTTGACTTGATCAGCTAGCCGTGCCCTGAGGTCCAATGCCAGAATGAAGTTTATTGACCTTGACAACAACTCGGCTGCCGTTGCTAGGGCGCCATATTTCTATTTATTTATCCTTGTATATTTACCCCATTTACGACAAATATTAGTAAATAAATATGTGACATGTTGGTATGTCACAATACACCATCACGAAATAAACATGTTAAGGCAATGCAACACTGACGATCGCTTACTCTGTACCTCTCATCTGAACCTTCCCAGGCGTCCCGTGCGTTGGAGTTGCGTATTCTTCGGGATTCGGCGGCCTAGCGTCGGGGCGTGGAAGGCGGGGCGAGGGGGCGGGGCGGCGGAAGGGCGGGCGAGAAAAACGCAGGGAGCGCACGCCCAGTCGCCCCGCGGGCGATGGGGGACACGGCGGCGGCGGCGGCGGCGGCGGCGGCGGCGGCCGAGTTTAAAGTGATTTTCCAGTTGGACGGAGCCGAATGGTCGCCTTGATGGATCTGTTACTCCCATATTAACTGCGCGGGAGGGAAGGGGGAAGGGAGGGGGGGGAGCGACGCTGCTAAGAGAAGCGTCCGTCGGGAGGCGTCGCGATGCCCGCCGCTCTTCCTCCCGCCCTGGCCCCGGGATTGGTTCAAGGAGCCCAGCGCCACACGCTGTTAAATAGTGCTCAGCTTCGCATAGCTCTTTAGATAGCGTGAATCATGCGAAAAGTTCCTGGAACTTTTAAGCCTTAATCTAATACATTTACATTATTGTTATTATTAACATTGCCTTTTGCCGCCCTGGGTTGTTCAATAGGAACTAAGAAAACAATAAAAAGAATTCAATACTTGTGGTACTGACATTGAAGTAGGTATACGACTTTACAATGTGTACTAAATATTAGTTATGTGTATAAGCTAAGATTATATACATATATAAATAAATACAAAGTAGTATGTTTTCAGTGGTCGGACTACGGAAAAGTGTGGGTTAGAATTTTCATGAGATATTATGAATGATTTGAACATGTGTATGTGCACAAAAGAAACTCATTCTGTAGCTCAACGAGGAATGCCTATTTATTCCCAAGCGCGTCCCATATCGGTTAAGATAGGGCCATAGAGGACGGGTGGGTGAACGAGGAAGAGTAGAAAACAAGTTTAGAAAGTGCACCCACAAAGTCTTGTGAGTTTTCAAAAATGAATTATTTCGAGAAGGGGATATATCCAATTTCCAACGAGGGGGTAGCGACTATATATAAAATTTTAAACAAATAGTATTTTTATATTCAGTATCATATACTATATTATGGGTTTTTAGATACGAAAAACTCTGGCTGTGTGTGTTATCGCTGAAGGCCTTGTGAGTGTGCTGACCACAGACCGAGGAGACTGCAAGTGTGTCAGTGTCTAGGGTAAAGGTTAATATGTCCCCATGAGGGACATAGTGGGAACCCGGCGCGGATAGTCGCAACTCTGCATTCTCTGAAGCTGTAAAAAGCCCTCGGAAGAAAACACTATAAAAACAAAATAAAATTGGAGAGTCCGACTGAACATTCTTATACTGTTGCATACACATTTCAAAATCACATTAATATTTCGTAGAAGTTTCATAATTTGCCTCTTAAACATTTCTTGAACATTACTAACATTAGAAAATGTTACAAACATGATGCAAAATTCATGTGTAGACTCCCGTTTCATTAAAGTACAAGCCGCATAGAAGAAAGAACTGTAGATTTAGAGATAGAGTATTTTGCACATGAGAATCCTGAAGTTCCCCAAATCGGCAGAAGGAACGGAGATTCGAAACAGTAAATCTTCGCTGAATCATGTTCAATCTAATTCTTGGAGAACGTAACACATGCCTTAAATCCCGTTCTTGTAAAATATTTTTATTTTCCCGACTCTGTTTTAGGTTCCACCTTCCTTTAATTTACGTTATAAAGTAAATATCAAAACATGCGTGTCGTAACTTCTTTTCACACTTAATTATGTCAAGGATTTTCTGATTTACTTCTGGTTAAAACCTGCCCAAAAACCGTGTAGTTATTTTATCATTATTTTTTCGTTGTTGATATCTTTATAATATACTATTCTTCCTTTTTTTAACTGTCCCCACGTTTCTCTTTGTCAGCAATTCCTTATTTCTGTGCCTTCTTTATAGAGCATTTACATTATTCTTAGGCATTTTCTTCCAAATAAAAGGATTGCAAATTACTTGAGGGCTACGACGAGATCGTGAACCTTCAAGAATTGGAAATGCTGCGGCGAGTGTAGGCTTTTCCCCTCGTCTATGTAGATGGCCACGAGGGCGGCAACGTCACAGGGCGTCCCCTCGTTGGCACGCGTGCTGCACCGCTCCGTCCAGCCCCGCCCCCCTGCGCCCGCCGGGACGTCAGTGGACGTCTCCTGAGGCTGCAGGGAAGAGATCGCCCGCGCACCCGCTGCGTCCGCCCCCGCCCCGCCCCTCACCCCTCCATCCCCCTCCCACTCGCCCCGGCCCCCGCGCCCGCACGGCGCGCGCGGCGCGGCCCAGCCCCGCTCTCGACCCCTCTCGTGGGCCGCTCTTTCTCTCCGCCCGCCCGTCCGTCCGACCGCCCTAGCAATCACACTCTGTACACACGCCAACCCGCCAGCAAATATTTGCACATTTCAGGCCACAAAATTAAGTGGAATTGAAATGGACGCCAAGGCAAGCAAAACCACAGAACCGAAAGCAAACCATTGAGGCTCTCCTCTCCCTGGCCGCCTCTCGCTCCGCCGGCAGCCCCTCTCTGTCTCCTGGAGCATATTTACCCAAGTATAAATAATGAGTAAAACAATTAGTTACACATTAGAGTGAATTAGAGAGCAGGGCGGGGCCCCCGGGGGAGGAGGGGGCGGGGCGGGGAGGGTGCAAGATGAATCGCAGCGAAGCGGGCAGTGGACAGAGCCGGCAGGAAGGAGTGCGGAGCGGACCCTGTCCGGCGCAATTCCGCTAACGGCACACGAGGACCTCTCGCGCCCGCGCAAAGGCAGATGGCGCGGCCACACAAGATGCACGCCTGTTGGGCGCCGTCCATAAATTACGGGAGGCGATTTTGGCGATTTTTTCGATTCCCCCTCCCCCCTTGGTGAGACTTCGTAATATTTGGTTCAATCTCCTTTCCCATTCTAATCACACGTGAGATTTTTCGAAATGTGTATTTTTAATGTAAATGCGTAATTTGTAATTTGTATGTATGTATTGTATGTGTATATTATATATATATATATATATATATATATATATATATATATATATATATAATGTAATTTGTGATTGATTGCATTAGAATTTATTTAAAAAATATAAGTTACTTAATTACATTTATTTAAGACTAGATGTGACTAGTATTTGGAAAACAGAGTGACTGAATTACAATGAATATTACTGCCTTTCTAAAAATGCTCCGTAATTTTTCTTTAAAATTTCTGTAAAAGTACAGGTAATGAGATTTATCTCATTAATGGTAAAAAGTTTGGTAATTTTTGTTAGATTATTTTTCTCAGTATACTATGTTGTAGCATTTACATAACCGCGATAAAAAATATTGTGCAAGATTTAGCCATATTTTAGTATAGAAACGAGTTTTACTTAACTTCTCAGTTTTATCGCAATTTATCACTGGTTTTAGCAAAATAATTACGTGAATTTATTACAGTTGTGAGATAAAGCTTAATAGTGAGCCATTGAACATTAGAACACTTGCATTTTAATATATATTATGATGAAACTGATCTCAACGACGTTTGACTTAAGGTAACCAAAATGACTGAACTATTTAATATTACTACTAGCTGAAGTTTTCATCAGTTAGGGACAAATATATTTGTAGTATAAAATGGAAATAATTTTGTTTACATCACCGCCAACTGCACCTCGCTCCTTCCCACCCGCGATTTAATATTGCTGATTACGTACTAAAAATGAAACCGGGTTATCATCGCACATTGTTATCGGATCATCAAAGTGAAGTAGTAAGATGCTGCGCAATTAGTTATCAGTCTCTAAAATCATTAAAATCTGTTCCATCGTATAGGAAGAGTTAGGCGTCAAATATCATTACATTGATTTGATTTATATACATTAAACTTTTACTCCAAATTCTCTGAACGAGTTTAATTAGACTCCTTGTGTTGTTGGCACATTATTTGTATTTAAATACTGCCATCGTTTCTGTTTCCTTTCGAGACCTTTCTCCGAGCTATGTACCCCAAATCAATCACAAACGACTTCATGAATGTATGCTACACATTCGGATAGATCTCGTTGAATCTAAACCGAAATGAACACTGCTCAATTTCTCTGTACTTATCTGCTCAGAACTACAAATAACGCAAGAAATTACACATTTGTAATGCTATATTTATGTAATGAACTTATTCTGTACTTCATAATTCTAATTCATTCGAACATTCCTGAGAAAGAAGGTTAAAATAACGAATCCAAAACTGTAGCAAGTCCCTTTGATGTATGCATGTTTTAGTGAATAAAATGTTTGAACGTCTTCAATAATCATGAGTCACGAATCAATGAGTCATCATTTAAGATAAATGAGTCTATTACATACATGGTTCATTTGATGGAATTGAGATATATGACGGCTCAATACCAGAAATTGCCGAGATCATTGGTTTTCAAAAGAAATATAAATAAAACTGGTATGTGATATCCGTGCACCAACCTGTCACTGCGTGAACGCAAGTACACCAGAGATGCCCCGAGGGAGTCCCCTTAAGTTGAAGCCTCATCCCAGCTGCGGTAGCCTTCATCCGGTCCTGACCAGATGGCAGAATAAACCCGGGGCGGCGGGGAGTAGAAGGGGTAGGACAGAGGCATTGCCGGGATCAGGAAGGACAAAGGCGGTGCTTATGACTGGACTGTCATGTTGACAGGGGGGCTAAGCAACATGGGAAAGAACTGTGAAGGCTTCGACAATGGAGTCATGGTGTACATAGTTGTGGGAACACAATGTGCAGTGTTAAACGGAGGGAGATGGCAGTGACGGCGAAGGTAGATGGAAGCGACCGAAGTGGTGGCGTTGGGGGAAGTGAGGAAGGTCAAGCATTGAACGTATAAAAAGCAACAATAATAGAGGCGTGAGGGAGATTTCAAACATGGCATGAAAGTAGGGGAGGTGTTGTATCAGCAAAACAATTGCGGTGCCAGGTATTAACGACAATGTTTACGGTAGAAATGTAGATGATGAGGGTACATTGGGTAGAAAAGGTGATGGTAACGAAGTAAAATCTAAAGGAGATGTAGGTGGATTTAGGAGCATTGTTAGAAGTGTTGTGAATTAGGGCTAGTGTCTATATCATCATACTGGTGATAATAAGGCAGAAGAGTCGATTGAGAAAAGAGTAAAGTCGTGGAAAAGGGTTACATATACAATATAAAATAATATTTATTACGTACTTAGGAATACATGTAAATATTTCCGGTTCTAACATTTTCCAAACACAATAACTAGTGGGGCTACAGAATGACTCAGACTTCCTCGTAGCAAAGTGTTCTAATTTCCTTGGTGCGGTCTGACTTTACGGTGTTGCCCCATTCTCTTGCCAGCATCTATCGTCGCCTAGAATATTGCTGCGGGTAATATGTTCCAATTTTGTACTGTTCTTTTTGCAAATGAAAATATATCTAAACTTGTTCTCTGTTTTCTTAGCCGAAGTTTTGAACCATGATCCTTCCGTGCGACATGTGTTTTTTTTATTCTTACCCGCACTTCTGTTCATTGTCGACCGCCTCTTATTGCTTTGAATAATGCATAAAGACGCTTTTTCTCTCTCCATTTCCCGAAAGTTTCCCACGATATAAACCCAGAATTATGGTACCCTTTCATAACATATTTTGCGTACGTTTTTTAAATTATTTGCTCCAAAAGAAAAGGGTTCGAAGCTTTTGACACATATGAATTCTGTCCCGTGTGAAGATTCTGACAGTGGTTAGATGAAGCATCTGCATCTTATTTCTGCACTCATCTTAAAGGACAGATACATTGGTAGAATACATTTCATTTCAGGTCCTTGAACACAAAATTGGCCATTCCTTCGCTAAAGTTAAGTTTCTTCGGTTTCTTCACCTAAATACTAAAATGTCTAAATACCACCTTACTAAAATGTCTAAATGTCAGTTGGTCCCACATTGATACTTCTTCATAAGTACTTCATTCTATACGTCACATTACACTCAAAATCAAGTTTTGCAGGACCCCATTCGAACAAAGTAAAGTTGATTTTTTTTTTCGGCAAATTTTAAAATCCTTACCGGTAAGAATCCGTACCGTATCTGTTCTGGTACTTGCATCTGGGGTTGGGTCATTGATGTTTCTAGGTTGGAGTATTTTGCCAATTAGGCATCAATTTTGTGTTTCCTAGTTTATCCGTTTGATGATATACTCAATTACATCATTTACTTCATTCATGTCACGCATTTTTGTTTCTATTATAATAAAATATAGCCAAACAAAGCATAGCTATTTTCATGTTTTGCTTAAATAGTGCTATTACTGCACCTAACATTTCTAATATAACTTTTTTTCCTTTTCCGCTATAAGAGTTCTTCTCAGACGTCACACTATACTAAATTTATTTTACTGAAGATGTAGTAAAACAACAACCGCAGTAAGGAATATGAATACGATCCACATCAACACCATTTGCAATACATTATAGGTAGGAAACTTTGTAAATCTCGTTTAATTTCCATTCATATTTATGTTCACTACGAGCGCTATAAAGAAGATAGCGAAGAAAATTGTTGAGCAAACTTGCGTCCTAAGGCGCTCCTTCTTTACATTTTATACCTCGACACTTCGCTGAATATGCGACACGCCCTTCAATTCCTCACGCTCCATCTTCTAACAATTTCCTAACTTCCCCCCACCGGCGCGGTATATCTCTCGCCTTATAGCACTTGCGGCCGCCCTCACATCACAATTACATTTTAAATAAAACGGCGCATTTCGAAACAGCGGCCCGAGCCCCCTTTGCAGTTGTCGTAAATGAAGAAGACAGCCATCGCCATGTCCTTAGGTCCGCCCGCCCCCCACCGTTGCACGCCATCGCACGTCGCCCCTGCGCCCCGGCTCTCCTCACATCGCCTCCGCCAAAGCGGCTGCCCTTGTATCCGCCCCTTGCTGCTCGACTCTCCATTGCGTCACCCACCCGTGCCCCTCCTCCGTCATCTCTCCCCTCGCCCATTGTCATTAATCGCCCCATCAGTCTTCGTTCCCGCCGTCCGCTGTTCGTCGCCTCGTTGCCCGGTCTCTCCTCGTACCGCCCCCGTCTCACCGCCTGCCCCTGTACCTGTCTCATGCTGCTCCTCCAAGTTGTCTCACCAACCCATGCTCCGTCGAAAGCCCACCCCGTCCGTCGTTTGTCGCCTCGCTGCCCGCCGTCCCGTCGACCATTCGCTCCGTCGCTCAGTCGCTCCGTCGCTCAGTCGCTCCGTCGCCAAGTCGCTCCGTCGCCAAGTCGCTCCGTCGCCAAGTCGCCCCGTCGCCAAGTCGCCAAGTCGCCCCGTCGCCAAGTCGCCCCGTCACCAAGTCGCCCCGTCACCAAGTCGCCCCGTCACCAAGTCGCCCCGTCACCAAGTCGCCCCGTCGCCAAGTCGCCCCGTCGCCAAGTCGCCCCGTCGCCAAGTCGCCCCTTCGCCAAGTCGCCCCGTCGCCAAGTCGCCCCGTCGCCAAGTCGCCAAGTCGCCCCGTCACCAAGTCGCCCCGTCACCAAGTCGCCCCGTCACCAAGTCGCCCCGTCACCAAGTCGCCCCGTCACCAAGTCGCCCTCGCCCCGTCACCAAGTCGCCCCGTCACCAAGTCGCCCCGTCACCAAGTCGCCCCGTCGCCAAGTCGCCCGTCGCCAAGTCGCCCCGTCCACGCAAGTCGCCCCGTCCGCAAGTCGCCCCGTCACCAAGTCGCCCCGTCCCTGCGTCGCCCCCGTCACCAAGTCGCCCCGTCACCAGTCGCCCCGTCCGCAAAGTCACTTCCCCGTCACCAAGTCGCCCCGTCACCAAGTCGCCCCGTCACCAAGTCGCCCCGTCACCAAGTCGCCCCGCCACCAAGTCGCCCCGTCACCAACTCGCCCCGTCACCAAGTCGCCTCGACACCCTAACGCCTCGTTGTCCCGTCGCCCCCGCCGCCCCCGTCACCACCGTCACCACCGTCGCCACCGTCGCCTCTGTCGCCCCCGCCACCCCCGTCGTTCTGCCCCCCTCCTGCCACCGTCCTGCCTCGTCGTCCCGTCGCCCACTCGCCCCGTCGCACAGTCGCCCCTTCGCCCCGTCGGTCCCGTCACCCCATCACCCCATCACCCCGTCGCCCAACGCTTTTCATCCCCCCTCCCCCGTCTCGCGCATCTGATCCCCGCCTGTAGCCCGCGGTCGCCCCATCCCCCTTCCACTCCTTCCCATCCTCGGCCACCATCCCCCGCATGAACCACCCCTCTACCCCCCTCCACCGTCCATCGCGGTCCCCGGCGCGAACAAGAGCTCGTAAAAGCGTCACAGCTAAATATCACATACCTGCTTGAGCAACTCGCGGCGTTTCTTCTTCAACTTGGGTCATAACCTCGGGCGCGAGCGGCGAAGGGCTCGGCGCACTCAACTGGCGGCGGTAATACGCGCGCCGGCGACCACCCAACCTCAGCCGGGCGCTTAAGCACCCATAAACCCCCGCGCGAGGAAGCAGCTACTCAGGTCGCGCGCGGTTAACAGTCCCCGCCCCCCTCCCCGTCGCGCCGTGCCTTTGTTATTAACAGCCCCTGGTTATTCAGGCGCGCTTTATAGGCAAGCGCTGATGATCGCGGAGGACGCGGATCGCTCTTGTTCGTCAAGTGCTTGACGAATGGGGCGGGAATAATACTAGGAGTCGCGGGTGGCGCAGATTTTCTCCGCGCTGGATAAACGTGGGGAGGATTTACTCGGAAATTGTTCGTAAGTTGTTGCGACAATGGAGAAGCTTCGAAGGACAGTCAAATTTTCCTAGTTATTGTGTAATTGATGATTACCCAATTACATAATTTACCTTATTGAAGTCACATATATTTGTCTCTATTATAATAAAATATAAAGTCACGTTAAGTTAGTTATGGATCATTATTTTCAAGTTTTGTCTAAATAGTGCTATTACCTCGCCCATCGTTTCTAATGTGACTTTTTTCCTACTCCGTTATAAGATTTCTTCTCAGACATTGTTACGTGTCGCATTATGCTAAATTTCTTTTGCTGAAAATGTAAAACAACAAAGAGTAGTAAGGAATATGAATACGATCCATATTAATATCCGCGATCCGCGCTTTTAACAGACCCCGCCCTTCCCTTTGCGCCATGCCTTTGTTATTAACCACCCCTGGTTATTCACGTGCGCTTTATACGCATGCGCTGATGATCGTGAAGGTCGCGGATCGCTCTTGTTCGTCAAGTGCTTGACGAATGGGGCGGGAATAATACTAGAAGTCCCGGGTGGCGCAGATTTTCTCCGCGCTGGATAAACGTGGGGAGGATTTACTCGGAAATTGTTCGTAAGTTGCTGCGACAATGGAGAAGCCACGAGGAACAGTCAATTAGAGTTGGTTCGAAAGATATGTTTGCTTCGGTAGATACAAACGTTTGCTTCAATGGCAGAAGATGTGTCTAAAATGCAATGAATAATTTATATTTAATTATGTCATAGCTCAAATTAGTTATGACGTAATTTAATTTGTAAGTTGTTAAAAATATTTCTAAAAGGACTTTAAAATTTGAAATAATAGTCAAGTTTTCTATTAAAAGACATTTTTATAATGAAAACACGTTGCCAATATCTAGACAGTGTTTAGATGAAAATATCTTTGCTGAAAAATTATTTCGTTAATAATTGCCTTCTTGAAATTGCGTTGTGTTTTTAAGTTTCAGAACTCGGAATTCCTGATGATCTTCCCACAAGCGAGATATTTCAAATTTTTCTCACGGAATCTTCCTAGCTCTGTTGATGTTTATGTGGAAATAATGGAACTATCTCAATCTAAGATCAATAAAAGATATAAACAATGTGACAAACCAAATCACGAAGTGAGATAATAAAAATATTTCATTTAATTTATCAGAAACAACATGTATCTGGTTCATCCAAAAAGAATGACAAATCTGTAATCACTGGTTCCTACAGTCTGGTTCGGGCGTTAGAACAAAGTGAATAATGATAAGATCTATTTAACTTGGCAGACATCCGTTTGCCTCAAGACTTAAATAGCACACGTGAAGTGAATCAAACTTGTTGCTAAAGTCTTCAATTTTATATCTGACGAAATTTATGTCATAAGTAGGAGAAGTTGGGGCCAGTGAACCAGAGGATAATGTTATCGACTCGTAATTTTAGTCTGGGAAAAATTTGTGTTCTTGGTGTTACTACTTTAGCAATACAAACAACCTACTTGCTGACTAGGTTTTTAACGGCTACCAATAGAAGACATTTATGAAAGAGAAGTCGACTACTACAACACATAAAAAGTAAATAATTATGGTCTTGATAATTTTTTTTTATTTTTGCAATGAAAAATAGAACACTCAGCGTAATAAATATGTTGATTTTGTGAATCTATTAGCTGAATTTATGAATTTGCCTCATCTTTCCTTTTTAAATGTTAACCATAAAATGACTAAATTAATAAAAAAAGCCTATAGGTTGATATGAGTTACTTGTTCACAGGTCACAGTGAGCGAATTCTTCATTATGCTCAAGACTGATGTCTATGGGTTAGGTTAAATGCTCTCAGAATTTAAATCAATTGAAGAGAATGAAGACTTAGCTTCGTCTGCTGAATTTGAGAACAAAGAAGGAAAATGTGCTAATTCAACTGAATAATTGTGACAAGTCTGCTCTAAAATTTGGCGACTTCATTGACATCTTAGGATATAAAATATGATACTCATGAAGTACCCAAGTACAAAAACATGATTATTAAAGAAAATGCGGTTGATGGATATTTTGAAGAGACTTACATAAGGAAACGCTCCAACGTGGACCAAGATTTTTCATTCCCTATGATTTCAGATGTTACATCTTTATCAGGAAATGAAACAAAATTACTTTTGCCAGTAACTAAATACAAGAAAGCAACGAAAGGAACATTACTTTCTTCGTACATTACATTACTTTTTGTTTGTAGTTTTTATTACTTAATGTTGAAAAGAAAAACATTATTTATTTCTGAATTGTCAAGCTATATTTTGCAATATGAAAGTGGATATGTGGTGTATTACATAAATTACTGCTGATAATATTTGTAATACGTATTTTATGCATGAAAATTCTTTTTGTTTTTGTTTTGGGGCACATGAACTACGAGTGCAACATTATTTATTTTTGTGTGATAAAGAATTTTGTATGGATTTGTGCAATGTTACATAAATTTATAAAGCGATAGATACATAGACGTATGATAAATATGTAATTTATATGGATATAGATTGGATGAATTATTTACGATACTGGATTGTTTTTAAATATTCGAAAAAAAATCAGGATTACTGTGCCCCACCTTCCCCTAAGAATTTCTCTGAATCGACCCTCACAGTTTTCAATTCATTTAAAAGTTTAATGCCTATATTTCATTTATGGTTAGCATAAAAATGCAACTCATAGTTACGCATACAATAATATCTTATGAATATTCGCACAATTCTTTACATCAAATCGCCAAGAAGCACCTTTATGAAATCGTAAATACTCGACTATCTAAAAGGTTTTCTACTCTCTCCGCAAAGGCTTTTATCTCTAAATATAAATCTGTGAAGTATGTCAGTTAAAACATTCCTTCGTCGCCTCTCATTACTCAAATTGTGTTTGGTATTAATCAAAAGTGCAATCATGGTTACTCTGAATAATAGGGACGAAATTCTTTCCTACGTTCCTGTCTCTTCACATCTCTTCCCTCGACGACTGTCTCTAAACGAAGCCATAAATTTCCAATACACGACGCGGAGAATTTTCCCATTTGGTTTTCTAATCACTCATTCGGTAGCAACAGAGGACAGTATAAATGAACATCCCAATCAATACACGAGAGAGCGTCCGTATCTGAAGTTGGCAGCGCCGGTGCGGCTAAAGGAAGCCCATTCGGCGACTAATGGAAAAGACCTCAATGAAATAATGTACAATCGGGCAGAGTACCCGCCCCGCTTCCCCGCCTCGCACCCCGTTCGTCGGCCCAGCCGGCACTCCTCAATCCCAACTCAACTCCAGCGCTCCAAACAAGTCGGTACACGACAATCGCACGCGCAAAAGGAACAATGCGGGCGCGCAGGCGGAGGGAAAATCGATTCCGTCCATTTAGATTGCGGAGCCGCGCGGATTCGATTACGCGCGCCGCGGAGGCCAGGTGCGCGCGCCGGCCGCTAGAGGCGCTCGCGTCGCCTGCGACATCCACCCACGCCCACACCAACCACCTTTCTTTTTTTTAAGGCATTCTCTTGCGTACACTTTCTCCGTTTCCAACTACTTTCGCTTTTTACTACCTTTTCATCGTTCGCATTTTTATCGTCCGTTCATTCCTTTAACTATTCCCACATACTAAATCTTGTTTGGCCTTCCAAATGTCTGTGTCTACTTCTTTTGCTCCTTCTATTCAGTCCCTTTCTTGTTGTTGTTCATCTTCTACTCTTCTTCTTCATCATCTTCATGCTCCTCTTTTCTAGTTTCTGTTTTTTGTTTGCCTTCTTTTGTTATTTCATTAGAGAAACTTTTCTTTCTTTCTTTCTTTCTTTCTTTCTTTCTTTCTTTCTTTCTTTCTTTCTTTCTTTCTTTCTTTCTTTCTTTCTTTCTTTCTTTCCTTCTTTCTTTCTTTCTTTCTTTCTTTCTTTCTTTCTTTCTTTCCTTCTTTCTTTCCTTCTTTCTTTCCTTCTTTCTTTCCTTCTTTCTTTCCTTCCTTCTTTCGTTCTTTGTTTCGTTCTTTCTTTTCTTTGTTTCCCCTTTGCCTCTTTCCTGTCTTCTTGTTCCCTCTCTCTATTAATATAAATCTCTAGCAGCAATATCTTCACATTGGTAGTACTCAATCCTCTCTTTTCCTTCTCCATGCCTTTTCTCTCTACCATACCTCTTCTTCTGCTTCTGTATTTTCCCTACTTTTGTGCCCTCTATGCATTGGGCGCAACAAGCTCTGCTCTCTGTCCCCATTGCCCCCGCCCCCTCTTCGTCGCAGCCGCCGATATCCCGGTGCTCGCTGCCCCCACTACTGCCTCCGACACCCCGCCACAGCCGCTGCCGACGTCGCCGAATATTTCCCCGCCTTCCTATCCCCGCCTACGAGCACCCGCCCCGCCCCCTTGTCTCCTCTCCCCATGTCTGTCGCCGTCCCCGCCTTCGCCCACGTCCACATCCCCGTCTTTAGTCTCAACTCACTGACTCCTCCCTCCTACTCGCCGTCTCCCAACAGCCACACCCGCCACCCTCACCTCTGCGACACCAACCCCATGCCCGCCGTGCTCCCCGCTCCGCCTCCGACCCTCCGCCTCAGCTCACCGCCACCGCGCTCGCCCGCCCCCGCCTCAGCCACCCTACCGCCCCCGCAACCCCAGCCTACAACGCCGCTCCCGCCGCCCCGCCGCCCCGCCGCCCCGCCGCCCCGCCGCCCCGCCGCCCCGCCGCCCCGCCGCCCCGCCGCCCCGCCGCCCCGCCGCCCCGCCGCCCCGCCGCCCCCGCCGCCCCGCCCGCCCCGCCGCCCCGCCGCCCCGCCGCCCGCCGCTCCCGCCGCCCCGCCGCCCCGCCGCCCCGCCGCCCCGCCGCCCCGCCGCCCCGCCGCCCCGCCGCCCCGCCGCCCCGCCGCCCCGCCGCCCCGCCGCCGCTGTCGCCGCCACCGCCGTCGCCGCCACCGCCACGGCGGCGCTCGCCCGGTACCGACGCCGGTTGGGGACAGCGCTCCGGGGCGGCGCGGATTAACGGCGCAAAGGCCTCAACGAACCCAAATTCCCTCCCCCGCGCTCGGCCGGGGACCACATGTGCTCGCGGGCGCTGCGCTCTCAAGGCCTAAGTCGTTTAGCGGTAATTCACCTCACACCGCTTCATATACACATGGCGATGAGTTAAGGAAATGCTCAATTCAATTGGAGGAAAACAAAAGAGAGAAGGCAAACGGATTCTCCTATTTTTGCGTGTCTGCTTTCCCCGTTTCTTCCAGCTCCATCATATCGAGTGAGTAATTTCATTAAACGTGAAGGTGCGAGCACTGAATAGGTAATTTCCAAACATCTCCATCAACTGTTCGCCGCAAGAACTTTGTCGGCAAAATCTTATGGATAAATGGAAATAATCACAAGACATGTATTCTCAGTTTAAATTGAAGAAGGGCAGAAATGTGGAGTTTCCTCTGTATAGGAAGCTAAACCCATGCAATGGTGAGCTTAACTCATGCAAAGTTTGGGTACATGATCTCGATACAACTAATTCAATTGATAATTCAACGATTTTTTTAAAATTTCTTTTTAAATTTAATAATTTAATAATTTTAATTTAATAATTATATAATAATAAATAATATATAATAATTATATAATATATAATAATTATATAATAATAAATAATAATTTAATAATTTAATTTATAAACTTAATAATTTAAATTTAATAATAACGATTTCTTTGAGAATTAAAATTACTATCTGCCAAGTTCACGTGACTCTAAGCATTAGAACGGGCTACATCCCCCGCACGGCACCAACGAAACCCAACGGATAGAAGACGGTATAGATGAATGAACTGCAGAAAATAATAACATAATTACACTGTATTAAACTAACTGAATTTTGAAGAAAATTGTGCTGTAAGCTCCATTATAAGAAGATATCTCAATCCCCAAAGGGGCCCACTAATTCACAGATTAAATCCTCCGCGCCCTCAGCAACACACGCATTTCGTATTAAGGGCCAACGCAATAAAAGGTCGCCAACGGACGTGAATAGATGTCTTTGCCACGAGATGGGGATTTGAATTGGGGCGTGGGGCGCTACTTAAACGCCGATGGGCAGATTGGAAAGGCAGGTGCCCCCTGGCCGCGCCCCGCCCACGCCCACGCGGCCGGTCCGGGCAGGCGCGGATTAGCGTCCACAGGACCCGAACTCTACTTCGTTCCGCGTCTGGGCGCCGACGCGCGACACGCTGGGCCAAACACGCGACACGGCGACACGCAACAAAATAGGCGTTCAGACGAAAAACGCATATTATTTTGAAATGGAGCAATGTATTACAGACATATTGATATATTAGTTTTCGTGTTTATTTCGTTAATAAGAGCATTTCGTAAATCTCAGAAAGAGAATGTGTAATTCTTCGTAAGGGTACATAAAAAGGTTGAATGCGATTGAAATGTGGAAAGTAAAGCTGGAAAATTCAGAAAAACGTAGAAGTATAAAAAAATGTAGATAGAAGAGAAAAATCTCCAGAGGAAAGAAAAATTTGAGAAGAAACAAGAACTTGAGAAGAAAAAAAAACTCGAGACATCATGGATTCTGGACATCACTTGTTTGAGGATTTTTTTTCTAAATTTAACAACAGGAAATATCCACTTTTTCTTTATCAGAACCGGTAGCGGTAGCTCAGTGCATCAACTGATGTCACTGCAGCGCCTCTGACCGGGAGGTCCTAGGTTCGAGTCCTGACGGCGGCAGGATTTTCGACATTAGCTTTTCAGCTAGGTCGAATTCAGCTACTGTCTGGAGGAGAATTCTAGCGGCTGGCTGCTCTGATCGGTAGTTTTCCGTGGTTTCTCCGATCAACACCAGGCGAATGCCGGAGCAGTACCCTACCAAACGGGCCACGGACCGCGCGCGATCTGTCCTTCCTCTTCCTCGTCCTATCCTCTCCCCTTACACACTCACTCACACTAACATGCACTACACTACCACATATTTCGGAAGACCGGTCGGGAGCTTAAAGCTTGTCTCGGCTGGGGCGGTGCCCCGCTGGTGGGAGAGTCCAGGTTAGGGGAAAGCCCCACTAGCCGACGGTAGGTCGGCGCCGGATCTCGCCATCCAGCGGGGGAAGATCACCGCCATCTCCCGAGAAAAAAACATGCACTACACCAACGGGACTAATGACCGAAGTAGTTGACGCGCCCGGAAACACGAAAAAATCAATCAATCAATCTTTATCAGAGCCCGACAATAAGAGTTTTTCTGCTGAAAATTCGCCGTTTTCCGGCGCACGATTCTCTTCTTTCAAAGCATTTAAGTGTAAATAAAAGCCTTGGAGTAAACTTCAAAGTAATCAAAAGCCTTATAAGTAAACAAAAATCTTCAGTGTAAACTGAATCTGATATATTAACGAAAACCTTACTGATTCAGCTGAGAGTTAGCATTGCCACTGTTTCTTCAGCACCTCTGACCGCGAAGTCTTATGATTTAAGTCCCGGAAGACCATGCGGACTTTTTAGCAAGTAGAATTCAATTGATGTATGGAGAATTCTAGAGCCTTTGATCGGTATTTTCCGTACTGACTCCGATCAGTTCCAAGCGAATTCCAGATCAATACCCTAACAACCAGGCGCGATCATTTCTTCCGGTGGGGTCAGATACCTGGAGTGGAAAACCTCCAGCAACTTGACGTGTATGTCGACGCCCGATCTCATCATCCAGCGGGGTAAAATCATCCCGATCATCTAGGGATACAATAGTTATTACACTAACAGTTCCAATGACCAAAGCAGATGACGCGAGCGGAAACATCAGTCAATCATTAAACAAAATCTAATAGAGCAAACAGAACTCGAAAAAATATTTTTTTCTACTCCAATTGTACAAATTTGTCATTTGAAGGCTGCAACCCGTTGAATAATGGTACTCATTACTACACAGATTGCATTATGATACAGGTTCGTGACCAATCACAGAGAAGTTTACAAAACAAGTATTGACAATTAATCATTGAAAATCGTTCTAGTAAATGTTTCGTTCGAGTGTGTACATTAAAATTTCATTTAATATTATATTATGGTTTTCAATTTTAATTTATTTTAATTTTCAGTAACTTTTTACAGGGAATATTATTGAAAATAAATTTCACTTTGATCCTAGTTGACCAGAGATCTGGTAAACCTAAGCCACCTGCGGAGGGCAGGGTCGGGTAGGGAGCTGCCCGTAAGGTGGCCTTGACTGAATCCTGTCGGTCAACTACCACGATACAATTCAATGTAAATGTTTAACTTATAAAAGTTACCATAAGTCATAGAAGAAGTGCCGATGTAATGTGTATAAACACACTCGGGTGAAGTTTTGGAAACTCCCTCGCACCTCGCTCGTATCGTAATATCACACTCATGTATTAATACCCATCATTACATCGTCGTTTCATTATGTACTATTGAAAAGGCATGAATACCATTAATTATTGCATGTTTTAAATGAAGCAATGTAATACGCACATATTGATAGTTCTTGTGTTTATTTCGTTAATAAGATTATTTCATAAATCTCAGAAAGAAAATGTGCAATTCTTCATAAGCGTACATAAAAAGGTTTAATGCGATTGAACTCTGGAAAGGAAACCTGGAAAATGATTCGCTCCAACTGCATGTTTTACGTTCGTTCCTCTTGTGATCACAAGTCCCGCCAGCGGGCCCACTGCGCGCGGGTGGGCGGGAGCACTCGCGACGGCGGCCTGCAATTTCCTCCGCACAAAAGTGGCGCCGGCGCGGGCGCAGGCGCGGGCGCGGGCGCGACGCCAGCCCGCGCGCGGTAACCGAATTTTAAGGAAATAACCTATGCTAATGGCAGCGCTTTCCACTTAAGCAGCGGCGCGGACGTGTGTGGCGCCGCCCCGGCGGATGAGGGCCGTCGCCGCCGCAGCCGCCGCAAAGCGAGTTCTCTTTAAACTGCAAAATGCCGCGCGTTCCTTTGAACCGCGCGAGGCCCGCGGTGGAAGCGCGTAAGCACGCGGCCGAATCGCTGGAAAGCGCTCGCGTCGCCCCCCCCTCATCCCACTCTTTGCCTCTCTGGTCCTATCCTCGCCACTTTTGTGTCGTTTCACACGACCCTCTACTCTTCCTCTTCTTCGCTCTTTACACACTTCTCATGTTCGAATTTTGGTCTTTCTCATCTTCCTCGTCTTCTCTATCTTCCACTTCTTCAAAAACTTTCTCGCCTACCTCGTCATCCCTGTCTTCACTACTTCCAAGTCTTTCCCATCTTCGTCGCCTTCCTCGCTTTCTTTACCTGCCTCGACTTCCTCGACTTCCATGACTTCCACGTCTTCCACGTCCTCGTTTCCCTGCCTTCACTTTCTTCCCTGTCTACCCATGTCTTCTTCATCTTACCCGTCTTCCCCATCTTACCCGCCTTCCGCGTCTCTCCTCGTCATCCTCGTCTTCTTCCTCATCCTCGTCCTTCTCATCCTCGTCTTCTTCCTCATCCTCGTCTTATTCCTCATCCTCGTCCTTCCTCATCCTCGTCTTCTTCCTCATCCTCGTCTTCTTCCTCATCCTCGTCTTCTTCCTCATCCTCGTCTTCTTCCTCATCCTCGTCTTCTTCCTCATCCTCGTCTTCTTCCTCATCCTCGTCTTCTTCCTCATCCTCGTCTTCTTCCTCATCCTCGTCTTCTTCCTCATCCTCGTCTTCTTCCTCATCCTCGTCTTCTTCCTCATCCTCGTCTTCTTCCTCATCCTCGTCTTCTTCCTCATCCTCGTCTTCTTCCTCATCCTCGTCTTCTTCCTCATCCTCGTCTTCTTCCTCATCCTCGTCTTCTTCCTCATCCTCGTCTTCTTCCTCATCCTCGTCTTCTTCCTCATCCTCGTCTTCCTCATCCTCGTCTTCTTCCTCATCCTCGTCTTCTTCCTCATCCTCGTCTTCTTCCTCATCCTCGTCTTCTTCCTCATCCTCGTCTTCTTCCTCATCCTCGTCTTCTTCCTCATCCTCGTCTTCTTCCTCATCCTCGTCTTATTCCTCATCCTCGTCTTATTCCTCATCCTCGTCTTATTCCTCATCCTCGTCTTATTCCTCATCCTCGTCTTATTCCTCATCCTCGTCTTATTCCTCATCCTCGTCATAGTTGTCTTCGACGTCCTCGTTTTCCCTGTCTTCACATTCTTCCTCGTCTTCACCATCTTCTCCGCCTTCATGTCAGCCTTCGTCATCCTCATCTTCCTCGTCTGCATCTTACACGTCATACCCATCTTACCCACCTTCCTCGTTTTCCACGACTACCACGTCACCTTCGTCTTCCAAGTCTTCACTGTCTCTTGCATCATTCTCGTGGCCACTTCGGACCCTCGCGACTCGCAACCCGTCGTCATCTCCGTCACTCGCCCCTTCATCTCTCTCGTTCAGCCACCTCGAAACCCTTGTTGACCTTGCCGCTCTTGTCCCCCTCGTCCTCGTCATTCTCGTAATCCTCGCCATTCTGTCCTCGGATTGTCAATCCATCACCTCCACTGTCCTAGGATAACTGTCTCCCTCACAACACCCCTGCACAGAAATTTCTCTTTCCCTGCTCTGTTGTTCCACTTTGTTTTTGGGCCTCTCTTCACAACTCCTCTCCACACAATATCTAACCTCCCATTATTTTGCCTAACTACCAACATCATCTCCATATAAAATTTGCACGTTATTTCTATCAACGATCCTGCCACTCTCTCTACCCACACGTACATCACTCCCAAAACCGACTACATACCCTTCTCCTTTGACTCTCTGACGCATCCCTTTTAGCGCTGCTCCTCCCTTTTCGACACTAGGGCAACCGCTGTCTGTGAGTTTCACTCGTCGGTTAGGTTGCCACCATCTCTTTCGTCAACATCGCAAACAAATTCTAACTGTTTCCCGACAAGATCGCATTCCATAACATTTCTGTCTATCCGCCACTTAAATCTTCGACATCATTTCTAACTTGACGTTTGCTACCACCTATGTTACTTTCCTCATATCCATTTCAACGTACATTTTCATATTATTCATTTCTTTACTACTTTTCTTCCTCTCCATTCTCTTCCACCTCCACCTCCATCCTATCTGCACATCCACCTGCATTTCCGGCTTTATCTGCACTTACGCCACTAGCCCCTGATCCTTCTGGGTCTCTGCTCCGCCTTCACCTCCGCCTCCGCCTCCGCCCCGCCCCACCGTCACCCAGCCATCACACGCGCCGCTGCGCGCCCAACTTCCTAATTTCCCCGCCGCCGCCCCCATCGCCGCTGCCGCCGCCGCCGCCCTCCGCTCGCCGGCCCGCTCGCCCGCCGCTCGCTCGCTCATTCGTTATCTGCGAACACTTGAATGTTTTCGCTCGCAGTCCGTATCTCCGCTATCCCGTAACACTTAATCCAATTCCACGTATCTGTTCCCTCCAATCCCACGTAATCAATAGGCTCTTTACGCCCTTCCTCTCCCTGCCGGCGGCCGCCGCCGCCGCCAGCTCCCTGCACGCGGTCTCCGCCGCCTGCCCCGTCTCCACCCTGCCCCTCCCCACGCCCCGCCCTGCCGCGCCGCGCCGCCACGCCCCGCGCCGGCCTCCCTCTCGCACTGGAAGCTTTCTCGCGCGCGACGCCGCCTCCGCTCATACAGCGACGCCTCCACTGCGCGGACCGGGAGCGGTAGCTCAGTGCATCAACTGATGCCACTGCAGCGCCTCTGACCGGGAGGTCCTAGGTTACACTCCCCACGGCGGCACGATTTTCGACACTAGCTTTTCAGCTAGGTCGAATTCAGTCGCTGTCTGGAAGAGATTTCTAGCGGCCGGCTGCTCTGATCGGTAGTTTTCCGTAGTTTCTCCGATCAACACCAGGCGAATGCCGGAGCAGTACCCAAACAAACGGGCCACGGACCGTGCGCGATCCTTCCTTCCTCTTCCTTGTCCTCTTCTCTCCCCTTACACACACACTTACACTAAAATTCACTACACTACCAGATATTCCAGAAGACCGGTCGGGAGCTTAGAGTTTATCCCGGCTGGGGCAGTGCCCTGCTGGAGGGAGAGTCCTGGTTAGGGGGAAACCCCACTAGCCGACGGTAGGTCGGCGCCGGATCTCGCCATCCAGCGGGGGAAGATCACCGCCATATCCCGAGAAAAAGCATGCACTTCACTAACGGGACTAATGACCAAAGCAGTTGACGCGTCCAGAAACACAGAAAAATCAATCAATCAATCAATCCACTGCGCGGTAGGCTGGACAGAATTGTGCCTCGCCTGGGGCAACGACACGGCTGCAAAATGTTAGATAGTGGTTGAAAGTCGTGAAACTATGTTGTAGCCCCCACATTTGTTGATAATAGTTAATATTTTTTACAATCTTTAGTTTCTCAAATAATTAATGAAACTCAATATTATTTAATAAAATAAAAAGTATTCAAATCATATTAAAATTTCTTTCTCACAACGTTTTGAATGATTTATTATTTTATCAGCTAATAATGTCTTTAATTATTTGAAAAACGGAGCATTATAAGTCAAATAGATCATAATAGAAGAGTTCGTTTATTCCAGCATTGAACACCCGATATTAACTTATCTTGAAATAAATTATATTTTGTGTCTTACAAATGAGTAGTCATTTTGTCACACTCCCATTCGGCGCATTAGCACCAGGAGTTTCCAGATTATCACCCATCCAGGGACCCTCAGTGACTTGAGCTGCTTTAACCTCCGTGAGTTCTCAGTTAAGCAATTCGCCTATCGGCTCCGGTTGGGTTTCTAAACTTTTTAGAAGTAACAAAAAGTTGCTGCACTGTTGTTAATAAACTCTCATTAATCCTCCCCGGTATTATGAGCCCGCTTAAGAAGTTCGGAATACTTTGGAATATTTTTTCTGGACTGAGATCAGACCGAGTTTCTTGGTGAATTACATATTTTCGGTTATGTTCTGGAATTTAGTTTTTCAACGTAACGTTAAATTCTTTCGGACATGATGCGCCTTGTCTCTACACGCCACACCCTTGCACCGCTGATTCTGTTTTGCAATTTTCTTCCATTCTCATCTTTTTCTTCACACCCACTTCTCCGTCCTTCTACACTCCAACTTTTCCGCCACTTCTCTGCCTCTTCTCAGTTGCCAGAGACTTTACCGCCACCTGCCCACCAGTTTGTCATTCTTTCTATCTCACTTCATCTCTTCCCAATAATTTGTCAGTCACCTACCAACCACCTTCTTGACACTTTCAATCACATCCTCGTTCTTTCCCTTTCCATTACTTCCCCAACTCCATCACTTTAACCTCTTTTTTTCTCTTTCCGTCAATTCCTAGAAATTTTCCATTGCCTCCATACCTCGTCACTGTCCCCTACACATAGGTGACACCCTCTTACAGTCCTTTCTCCCCCCTCTCACTCACACCCGTCCATTCCCTAAACCCATCCGTTGCAAAACTGCCGACTCGTCACCGAATCACATGGATGGGCGTTATGGCATCGATGGTATAACGGTTAGCGTATCAGGATGTTATGTTTGAACCCCAAGTTCACGGATTCAAACCCAATCAAAGACGTAGATTTTTAAGGGCAAAAGAATCCTTCGCACATCTTCCTTCGTAAGGGAAGTAAATCCGACTGTCCCATGTAAAATTAATGTATGTAAAAGATCTTCAATCCCAAATGAAGTCTCGAGCTAAATTCAAATCACCTGTTTTCTAGTCTAAGTAATACCTTCTTTCTCCGCTAGTTGATGACAGGAGCGCTGCGAAATTTGCATGGTAAGACGGAATTGCAGACCTCATGGCTTGAGTGTCGCTACGCTGAATTGAATTATCGTATCTCCTCCCCAACAAATCAATGAGATTTCAAAACACATAAGTAAATATGCGATAGATTACGGTTAACATCTTTACGTTCCTAAAACGAATTTTCTTCTACAAAAGCTGCTTCAAATGGAGTGTCTGCGTCGCTATAGAAACTACCAAAGTGTACACGTAGGTATACAACTTTCTCGTATACTAGTATATACGGAGTTCACATGGAATATAGAGGAAGTTACGTAATGCTGTAAAAAAAGTGTGTCGAAATTCTGACAGAAATACACATTTAGAGGGTGAATTCATGGTAGATAAAATGATATTTTTTAAACTTTTGTTTACAATATAGCAATATTTAAGGATTTCAATGACAAGTGACTCTGTCATTAAAAAATAGATTTTCAAGAATTAGAGATCATTATCATTGCAGTTAAAAGTTTGAAGTTGCGTTCAACGAAACTACATTTTAATTTAAAACGATTTGCAAAGTGCGAAATGTTCACGAGTTATAAACAATTGTGCAGGATTCCAAGTCCCATGTCGCCAAAAGGCCGTCGTTGTGAAACGTTTAGACAACGGATTAATACTTTGTGTTTTGGGGCAGCGCTCATCGGTTTGCCTCGTCATTCACCGTCGTTGGCATGTCGTCTTTTCAAACCGCAGTGCAGCCAACAACGAACAGCTTCGCGCGCGCCGCCGCTCCAGGCGAATGTGGGAAACTCTTAAGCGTTCCGCGCGCAGCTCAATAGAGGGGGGCGGTGCGGTGAGACAGGCGGGGAGGGGAAGGCGGGGAGGGGAAGACGGGGAAGGGAAGGCGGGGAGGGGTGCGGCAGGGCGCGGCGCGGCGGGGCGGGGCGGGGCGGGAGGTTTCAATGCACCAAACGGGGCGTAAGCGCGACAGACACACAATTGCAGCAGCCGCGGTAACGAGCGAAGTGGCTGAGGCTCGGTCCGGACTGCCTGCCCAGGATGTATCACAGACGACGTTCTGCAGACAATACTCATCCTCTGCTCTCTGATCAGCAGATACATCTGTCCTACGGAATTCGCGTTAGTTTGATCCTATTATAGCATTACATATGCTGCTTCATGGTACCGTTTCTCCGAGGACTCAGTTCAGACTATCGTTTATCAAAATGGTGGAAGCTAGATCCAGAAAAGCATCCAGGCAGTGAAATGTTTTTAATCTTTTTACGAATATTAAAAGAACAATAAAATGATGCAAATAATGATCAGTTGTACATTTATATTTAATTCTGAATACATAATTAAATGCAATAAATATTTATGAAAACTACAAAAAAGTACGTCCAATTTCGATATTCTCAATAATGCTCTTTAAGATTATTTAACCTTTAATATCAATCTTATGGCAATATTATAATCTGGAATGAACAATTTTCCGAGACATTTCACTTGCGCTCTTTAGAACAAACAAAATTTTCAACTGAACGAAAACTGAGCTGGTTCCGTTCTTTGTAATTACTACAAAAATAGATTCATTCGTTATTGAATATCAACATTTCAACATCAGTGCTTCCCCTCTTATCTCAATACGATGGAACATAATCCCTGGAAACATATAAATGCTTTAAAATGAAGTTCTCGGCACTTCTATGGTCCTTTTTTGTCAAAGTTAAGATTATCTCAATAACATATTTGCCATGTCGATTATTACATAATTTAAAAGTTTTGTAATGATGGTGAAACAAAAGATGCTGCACAACGAAAGCATCTTCTTCACTTTATGGCGAGTAAAGTTGGATTGAAACAATTATTTTCTTGTTTCTCACAATGAACTCTATGTAGTACAGAGCAATCTAGAATCACGCCCTTCAACATAAGGGCTTGAGACAGTAACACGACAATCCACACATGTCTCATCAAGCCTCTCGCTGTACATAATGCCATATCTCGATTGGTCGACATTCTCCTCATCTTCTTACTTCCCCAAGCCTTATACAAATAGGAACATGACAAGATAGTCAAAAGACATGATAAAAATGTATTAAAAATCTAAATATTAAATTTTAAGAATAGCGGGAGACTTGCTGTGGTTAGTGTGACTTATATTGTAACTGTTCCAATACCCTTCAATGAATCTCTTCTTGGGAAACGAGACAGCTAAAAACTGCATTGAAGTCGAAATATTAAGGTTTATGAATAACTGGACACTTGCTGTGATTAGTGTGGCTTATCATGTTCCTGCTTCAGGCTCTTCAATTAATCTAGTCTTGGGAAACGACACCGAGGGAGGGTGGAGGGAGAAGAGGGGAGCCGAGTAATGGTGATGGAAACAGCCCCAAAGCGAAGTGTAAGCGCTCGTTACCGCCATTCCCCTCGGAGCTCGGTGCCGAGATCCGCAGCCCGGAGGGACGATCACAAAAACAGCCCCGAGCGAAGAGCGGCCCGAGCACAGCGGCCGCAAGCCAGAGCGGAAGCGCGCGCGCCCTCGTCCGCAGCGCTCGGCGCTCTCAGCGAATCCGCATTTCCGGCCACCGCCAGCACCGGCTCGCCTCGCGCGCGCGCCCGCAACACAGCGGCCGCCCGCAGCACCCCCCACCCCTTCCCCGCCCCCTCCACCACTCCCACGGCGCCGGCCGGATAGAAGCACGCACCAGGCGCGAGTACCAGGCTGGAGGAACCAAGTAGTACTCTCCAAGCGCTGGGCAGTAGGAACCTAGTAGTGGACAGCATGCGTCAGGTAGTAGGAACCTAGTAATTTTCTGCAAGCACCGGACACTAGGAACCTAATAGTGGTCTGTAAGTACCAAGCAGTAAGAATCTAGTAATTGTCTGCAAGCACCAGGTAGTAGGAACCTAGTAGTGGACAGCATGCGCCAGGCAGTAGGAACCTAGTAATTTTCTGCAAGCACCGGACACTAGGAACCTAATAGTGGTCTGTAAGTACCAAGCAGTAAGAATCTAGTAATTGTCTGCAAGCACCAGGTAGTAGGAACCTAGTAGTGGACAGCATGCGTCAGGTAGTAGGAACCTAGTAATTTTCTGCAAGCACCGGACACTAGGAACCTAATAGTGGTCTGTAAGTACCAAGCAGTAAGAATCTAGTAATTGTCTGCAAGCACCAGGTAGTAGGAACCTAGTAGTGGACAGCATGCGCCAGGAAGTAGGAACCTAGTAATTTTCTGCAAGCACCGGACACTAGGAACCTAATAGTGGTCTGTAAGTACCAAGCAGTAAGAATCTAGTAATTGTCTGCAAGCACCAGGTAGTAGGAACCTAGTAGTGGACAGCATGCGCCAGGCAGTAGGAACCTAGTAATTTTCTGCAAGCACCGGACACTAGGAACCTAATAGTGGTCTGTAAGTACCAAGCAGTAAGAATCTAGTAATTGTCTGCAAGCACCAGGTAGTAGGAACCTAGTAGTGGACAGCATGCGTCAGGTAGTAGGAACCTAGTAATTTTCTGCAAGCACCGGACACTAGGAACCTAATAGTGGTCTGTAAGTACCAAGCAGTAAGAATCTAGTAATTGTCTGCAAGCACCAGGTAGTAGGAACCTAGTAGTGGACAGCATACGCCAGGTAGTAGGAACCTTGTAGTCGACAGAATACGCCAGGTCGTAGGAACCTACTAGTCGACAGCAAACGCCAGGCATTAGGAACCTAGTAGTGGGCAGCATGTGCCAGGCAGTAGGAACCTAGTATAGGCAGTGAGCACCAGGCAGTAGGAATCCAGTAGTGGACAGCATGCGCCAGGCAGTAGGAACCTGGTAATGAACAGCATGCGCCAGGCACAAGGAACCTAGTAGTGGACAGCATGCGTCAGGTAGTAGGAACCTAGTAGTTTTCTGCAAGCACCAGACACTAGGAACCTAATAGTGGTCTGTAAGTACCAAGCAGTAAGAATCTAGTAATTGTCTGCAAGCACCAGGTAGTAGGAACCTAGTAGTGGACAGCATACGCCAGGTAGTAGGAACCTAGTAGTCGACAGAATACGCCAGGTCGTAGGAACCTACTAGTCGACAGCAAACACCAGGCATTAGGAACCTAGTAGTGGGCAGCATGTGCCAGGCAGTAGGAACCTAGTGGTGGCCTACAAGCACCATGCAGTAAAAATCTAGTAATTGTCTATAAGCACCTTGCAGTAGGAATCTAGTATAGGCAGTGAGCACCAGGCAGTAGGAATCCAGTAGTGGACAGCAAGCGCCAGGCAGTAGGAACCTGGTAATGAACAGCATGCGCCAGGCACAAGGAACCTAGTAGTAGACAGCATTCGCCAGGTAGTAGAAACCTAGCAATTGTCTGTAAGCACCAGGCACTAGGAACCTAGTAATGGTCTGCAAGCACCAAGTAGTAAGATTTTTTAATTGTCTACAAGCAACAGGCAGTAGGAATCTAGTATAGGCAGTGAGCACCAGGCAGTAGGAACCTAGTAGTGGACAGCATGCGCCAGGCAGGAGGAACCTAGTAGTCGACAGAATGCACTAGGCAGTAGGAACCTAATACTGGACAGCATATGCTAAGCAGTAGGAACCTAGTAGTGGACAGGTTGCGCCAGGCAGTAGGAACCTAGTAGTCGACAGCATGCGCCAGGCATTAGGAACCCAATAGTGGACAGCATGCGCCAGGCAGTAGGAACCCAGTAGTGGACAGCATGCGCCAGGCATTAGGAAGCTAGTAGCGGTCTGTCAGCACCAAGCAGTAAGAATCTCGTATTAGACAGAAAGCGCCAGGCAATAGAAACCTACTAGAAGTCTGCTAACTCTGGGCAGTAGAAACCTAGTGTAAACTGCAAGCACTAGGCAGTAGGAACATTGTAGTCTGCAATTACCAGGCAGTAGTTTCCCTACATTCCTGGAAACTCCCCATTCCCTAGTAGTAACTGATGTGAGCGGGAAAACGGCAACATGAACATTGTATGAACACATAACAAGTTTATTATAATAAATATCCAAAAATTGTACCAGATCTGCCAGGTATAACAATAATGCGACAAGAGATGTACCGTTCAATAGCCAGGTTGCAACAATATACAAGGTGTACCTAATCTAAGAGAAGGCCTAACAATACATCAGGAGAATGATGGCAGAGAAGCAAGGAACGATCATTATCACACTCGTTCTCAGTCCACAGTTCGCTTGCGTACGTAAAGATGTGAGGCGGCGGCTAGCCCGGGCACCGGCCAACAGCCCTCGCCTTGGAACCGCGCGCCACCTCTCCACCACGACCGCTGCCGTCGCTCCAGCGTCGCTTCGGCGTTCCTTGCTCGGCGGTGACGTGCATATGAGTGGCGATGGGCGCAACTACAGTAGTCTGCAAGCATCTGGCGGTAGGATTTAAGTAATAGGAGCAAGAGCCACGCAGTAGGTATAACGGGAGGCAAGAGAAACGAAGTACTAGATACCAAGCAAGCATCAGGTAGTAGGCATATGCAGCAGGCATGAAAAAACAAATACAATGTATCAAGCACCTCGGAATAACCAAGTAGAATGAACTATAGGTAACAGAAACTAGACACAAGCACCAGTCACAACCAGACGCGAATCAGATCCTCCAAGGAAGCAGAGAGCACTAGGCAACCAGGCAACATGCGTAGGAAGTCTTTTTCGCTTAATTCAAGACACTCACGCTCCAGTTTACATGGCACTTCCACACGAATTTCTCAATCAAGCTTTCCTCAAAATTAGCAATTTTCAGAGAGTTAAATTCCCAGCAAATGAAATGAATATGGAAATCAAACATATTCTTAAATTTTGTGCAAATCACATCAATAAAATAAAATTGGCTGAATTAAAATAGAACTTGCTTCGTGACTATTCATTACACACTTCGAATCTGGTAAGTATAAAAAGTTTCTCTTGGGATCTATTTCTTCTCCAGATGTAAATCCTCCCAATACATCCATCCTGGTTAAGTTCACACTCCTCACTCCATCCCCTAGTCCACCTATTCCCGGACCGTCCTGCACCCCCACATCCTCTACCAGGGGCGACCAGAGAAAACTAGGGGCCGGGGCAGTCAATCCTCGGAGACCCCTTATTTCAAACAAAAAAAATCCCTCATCCCCCAATTCATAAACAGAATTAATTTCTCCATGAATCGGAAATAACTTAGAGCTGTCCAACTCCTCTCTTTCAAACTTCATTTCGGTCCTTTAGACGCTCGCCCTCACGCTCGCCCTCACGCTCGCCCTCACGCTCGCCCTCACGCTCGCCCTCACGCTCGCCCTCACGCTCGCCCTCACGCTTGCCCTCACGCTTGCCCTCACGCTTGCCCTCACGCTTGCCCTCACGCTTGCCCGCACGCTTGCCCGCACGCTTGCCCGCACGCTTGCCCTCACGCTTGCCCTCACGCTTGCCCTCACGCTTGCCCTCACGCTTGCCCTCACGCTTGCCCTCACGCGCCCTTGCCCTCACGCTTGCCCTCACGCTTGCCCTCACGCTTGCCGCTTGCCCTCACGCTTGCCCTTGCCCTCACGCTTGCCCTCACGCTTGCCCTCACGCTTGCCCTCACGCTTGCGCTTGCCCTCACGCTTGCCCTCACGCTTGCCCTCACGCTTGCCCTCACGCTTGCCCTCACGCTTGCCCTCACGCTTGCCCTCACGCTTTCACGCTCTTGCCCTCACGCTTGCCCTCACGCTTGCCCGCACGCTTGCCCGCACGCTTGCCCGCACGCTTGCCATCACGCTTGCCATCACGCTTGCCATCACGCTTGCCATCACGCTTGTCCTCACGCTTGCCCTCGCATTCAACCGCATTCTCGCTCACGCCCACGCCTACGTCCTCGTTGGCTCAACCTCCACTCCTCCCGATTCCGCCCCCGCCAACCCCCTTCCCCGCCCGCGCCTCGCACGCGGGCGGGCGCTCCGCAAATTGCCTTCTTTCACGGACGCGGATCCCATTTCTAGGGGCAGCTAGACGCGCACGGCGCCCGCCGGACACGCCCCTCCCCTCCACTCCCCGTCCACCGCCAGCGGCGCGGCGGCCGTTTCCAATTAAGCGCCCGGCGAGATCGCCTCCTTCTTTTGAAGGGCGCGTGCGAGAAGCAGGCTCTGACCGCCCGTGCGCCTCCACCCACGCCCACGCCCGCACCCAGGCTCACGCTCACGCTCACGCTCGCCGCCAAGTGAGAGTCTCTCGCGTGTTTGAAGTAAATGTTGGGTACAAAAAACGGGTAAAGGGGGAACATCAGCCTTGGTCTCCGGAAGGCCGCTCCGCCCGGCCTCGCCCCGCCCCACACCGCACCGCTCATGCACCGCACCGCCCCCGCTCCGCACCCGCCCTGTCCTGCTTCGCCCCGCCTCGCCCCAAACCCACGCCTCGGCCCGCCCAAGGCACTAATACCGCGCAATTCAACGCTTCCTTTTCTGAACGGTTCAAACGGACCAGCAGTATATCACATTATCACTTTAGGAAGCTTAACTTCTAAACGTGTGGTCCAATAAAAGGAAAATGATTACGCTTTTGAGGTCTAAACGGAGAGAAGGATTAGTGCCCTGTCGCCCGGAAATAGCAATTTCGTCGCTCATTGAGGACGGCCGCGTCTTCGCCTCCCCGGGCGCTTTGAGAGAGGGCGGCGGCGGCGCGGGGCGACGGAGCGTGCAGGGCGGGGCGGGGAGGGAAGGGGAGGGGAGGAGAGACGGGGCTGGACATAGTTGGGGGGAGGCTGAGGAGAGGGAGGAGCGAGGACAGGGTAGGGCAGAGGGAGGTGGCGCGGTGTTGGGGGACGGCGGGGCTAGAAGGGAGAGGCTGGACAAGGAGAACGGGCAGGGTGACGAGAGGGAGAGGTGAAGACGGGACAGGGCGGTGCGGTGCGGAGTTGGGGAGGGACGGCGACCGAGGCGGAGTGAGGAAGAACGGAATCGGACAAGGAGAATGGGGATGGTGAGTCAAGAGAGGATCAAGGGCGGGGCAGGGTTAGGATGGGGTGGTGCATGGCGGGGCGGTCCGGGGTTGGGGACGGACGGCGACCAGATCGCGACGAGAAGGAACGGGGCTGGACAAGGAGGGTGGGGAGAAGGCAGGGGTTGGACTGGGCGGGGAGGAGAGGGCGCTGGGAAGGAATAGGAGGAACACGGCTGGATAAGGAGGGTGGTGAGAAGGCAGGAGTTGGACTGGGTGGGGAGGAGAGGGCGCAGGAACGGAACGAGGAGGAGCGGGTTTGGACAAGGACAAGGGGAGGCTGAGGCTTGAGACGAGCAAGGACGGAGCGTAGCGGTGCGAAGAGAGTCGGTGCTGGACAAGGTGATTGTAGAGGGTGATAAAAGAGAGGGGTGAGGGTTCGGAGGGGTGGGGCGGGATGTGGGTGGCAGGGCGAGGGTGGCGACAACCCACCGAGTGTCTCACCCTCGTCCGCTCTCACCCGACGTCCCTCGAGGCCCCGGCGGTCAATACTCGTCGTCTACCGATGGGTTCTCTGCTCGCACCGAATTTGTCACCGATTTTTGGGAGAAAAGGAAGGGAGTTGGGGCTAAGCCAAGTTTTCTTCTGGGAATCAATTGCCGTTGGGTATAGAAATGTTGTGATACGGGTGCTTCACAAGACTTTAAACTGTTTCACAGAAAAGTCCGATTTTGGCTAATAAAACAATCAGTTTTTTATAACAAAACTTTTTTCCGTTTTCTCTCTTGGTTTTGAATCTTTTCTAAATGATTTTCCAATATATTACATTGTATCACAAAGTATTTATGAGCTTAAAATCAATGATTCTGCTCGAATTAATGCCACACAGGGAAACCTATTGCAAATGTAATTACACTGACCTGTGAATTTAAACTTTCCGATCATTGCATAAAATATGTTTTTGATATACTGATTTCGGATCTGAAGTCGGCTTTTCTCTATCACATCAGGCTTTTTTGCACAACAAAAATGAAAATACAAGAAATATGAGACACGCACAAAGGCATGTTTGCAATTAATTTATTATAATATTAATGAATGCTTCTTTCTTTCTAATTTTACTCATTTAAACACTACTATATTACATACTTATGAACAAAAGAAAGAAATATGTAATGTATTGCATATACTGATTTGAAAAACAGTAAATTGGGCCGATTCTCTCATAATGTATTGGCAATTGTTCCATTTCACGGTGGAAATGGTAAGACTATGGATTCAATTTTATAACGTCTTAACTTAGTTTAAGATACTTGTGAAGTCACTTCTTTGTCACGTTTTTCGTTGTGAGATGTAGTTTGACCTTCTCTCTTTAGGAACCAACAGTAATCGGCAAGCATGTTCTGTTCCGTTTACCTTGATACCTGCGTTCCAATTCCTTGATATCCTGGTGAAATCTTTCTCCTTGCTCTTCGCTCAACATTCCTTCCTCCTTCCCTCCTTCTCTGCGGGAAATATTTCAGATGTAAATGTAACATGTGTTTCCAAGATTTGCACATGTTTCTTGCATAATAACGGAATGAGCAATGGGAACGGATGAATTTCATTTTGAAGAAGGACGCACTTCAAACTACGCTTGAAGGCATCGATTAAAAGTCTGTGTTGAATAGGTTAAGGGATTGTTCTCTGGTAATCCTAGTTTTAGCATAGCCTCCGGAATGTTGTTGCAGTAACCATAGTTCCCTTTTCAGAAAAGAAGTGTATAAAGTCTTGTTCGCAATATCTGTACCAATAGTTCGTTCCTGATGCCAACACATGTTACTTTCGCGTAATGTAGATACGAGTTTCTCGGCAGCTTCCTTTATAAGTCCAAGATATCAAACAAAATAATTTAATTCACTTTACTTGAAAAGTTTATGTTCCTTTTCCAAATGATCATTCCAGAAATCACAGAGGTAGGATTTCTGTAGCACATTCAGATTCAAAAGAGGGACAGTCTTGTAAATTTTCCGGACGATGTGGAATTGGTACATCAAAACTGCGATGAAACGGGTAAAATTTCAGATGAAATATTGTTTGGATACACAATAATACTTTTGTTCTTTAGGCGAAATCCCTTCACCTTCACAGAGCAGAAGTAGCGGGTAGTACTGTTGTCTATAGGTTGTCGCCACACAATTGGAATTCCGAATGACAATGTCGTTCTCTCACCGTTTATTCATTGTTGTAGCTACCCTATACACGTTCTGCAAGCCCTATGTGGTCACGGCTAGTCTTTTTTTATACCTGTAGGCGTAGTAGGCTTTTCTCGTGAACTCGTTTGTTTTGCGCTGCGGTCTTTTCGGCATGAAACTTCCACACACGTATAGTAGAATGTATCTGGACTGTTCTAGCAGCCACGACATAGCATGTTGATATATATTTTAATAGAAATGTAATATTTTTTTGTTTAAATACGTGTTAAACACCGCATGATACTTACTATAGAACACTTATGAAGACAAACGTCTCTTTTCACCAGCAGGGACACACAACTCAGACTAGCGGACAAACCAAAACAAAATTTGGCCACTTTGCAAAACTTGCTGCGTTGTGTTTTGCCGGCTCTAGACTCAGCGAATCATAGAGGTTTCCAGATGGCTGCAGAACATCAAATTAATAAACTAATGAGGAAATATTAATAAAAATTCTCCTATAACAACTTTAAGAAGTCCAATAGTAGCTTGCATGTGATAAAAACTTAAAATAAGATTTTTAAGAAAACGTGACGTGATGAAGCAAAAATAACATCTGATCCTGATTCGGGGAGCAAAAGTAATTCTAAAATGCAATACAAAATGGCGGAAATGAAATCATAGCAGGCCAGTGTTATTTGTTTATTCCTTTCTTGTTTCAAGAACTATAACGGTTTCAAGAACTCTATCCAGTTCCAGTTCAGCAATAGTTCAGAACTTAAACTTAGGATTATAATATTCATATAAAAATATAGTTCACCAAATATATCTGAGAATTTAAAAAAGTATTCTATTTTGAAAGCATATTAAACAAAATTACACAAACTACGTAGTATAATTTATAGTTATTTGTCCTCTAATCAGAAATCAACAGAATAATATGGATTGTTGTTACACTTGCAAGATAGTAACGTCTTAAATATGAGTCAAAAGACTATAGTTTGAAAAAAATAGAATTTAGTATTGCAGATGTATCATCGCGTTAATATCATATCATTAATTGAAAACTTACTACATATCTCTTACAGACACAGAAACTGGGCAAAGTACGTCCTCTCCCTAAGATTACAAAGCACTTTTCCTCCTAATCATTGCTACCTTATATACACTGCGCTAACACTATCAAACAAAACTTATTATTAGAATATATTAGTAGAATATATTATTTTAGAATTAGAATATATTAATAGAACCTTATATATTAATAGAATAAATTGTACACATGCTTCCCGTATTCAGCAAGGAATGAAAAACTGACTTCACACCATTTGGATTTAGGCTAGGTAGCAGCCATCAACCTCATTACTTGAAATCGCTAAACAACGATTAAATACTTCCATACGGCTAATTCACTCAGATGCTTTTCAATTTTTTAACAAATATTTCAATATTTTAATAAATTGTCAAGCAAAGGTCTCAAGACAATTTAAATAACTAAAACTTTCTCAACGAAATAGGAGATAATTCATAAATTTCTGTGCAATATGTTTCTTGATTCCTACGTTTTCGAACCCCTGCCTGCTAGAGATCGGTGACGAATTACATTCTCGGCCGGTGAGAGTTGAGCCGTATTCAATGAAGGTCTGCGCAGGAGTGGTTGCTCACATTCTGTTTGGCTTAGCGGAATGTAATTGCTGGTAGCACATTCACACGCTCTGCGGCTGGCTTTTGTCATTGAGAAGTCTCCAGATCCCTAGCACTCTACTGCGGTAGATTGTCACACAGTATTGTGCGCATAGAAGTAATAATGGGAACAGTCAGACTTAGGGATGTCAAAAAAATCGATGTTTTTTAAAACATCGATGGTTTTAAAATATTGATGTTTTCTATTAGAAACATCGATATATTAACATCGATATTTTTCTTTCGATGTTTTCTTCACATCGATGTTTTCTTTTCAAAACATAGATTTTTAAATACTTTAATATTTTTAAATAAAGGTTTTTTTAAAATAAAGGACACGATGTAGAGTATCAGCTATCCATCGTAATATCATTGTTTTGCGTCATCCTCTTCGAATTGTAGGTGGTTTTACTTCCATGGTGTACGAACGTAAGTGACTAAAGGGTAAAGTAGCAAAACACGATGTTCTCTATTGTTATTTTTTTCTTTACATTCCATAATAAATTTTATTAACATACTACTAAAATGCTAACAATAAAACAAAATATATCCCTTCTAGTACTGTAATTAAAAATATGTAGGGAAATAGCATGTTTATTAGCCTATATTAATAATTCATCGGCATCGAAAACCCTTTAGCAATGTGTCGAAACATTTATGTATCGATGTTTTGGTAAAATTTGCAATCACTATTCAGACTGCCTGCCAGCCGTCAATTCAAGTGTGAAGAACTGAAGTTCCTTGGCATACAAGTCTAATCATGAGCGAAATGAACTTAAATCTCATATATGATATCTACGTCAGTTATTTTGCATTCATTCTGGAAAATAAACTTGACTTCCCCTCCCCCCTACGCTCCGAATCTTAAACTGTAAGGCGGGAATAGAGGCAAGGAACAGCAGTGGGCCCTAATGTGGGATCAGAGGAAGAGAAGACGGCAGGGACCGGATGGAGGCGAGAGCGAAGGCGTAATCAGGGCCACGGGCAAAGGCGAAAGTGATAATGACGGAGGAGTGAAAGCGGAGGCGGGTGGCAGTAGCAAGGGCAGGGGTAGGGGAGAAGGCTGGAGCAAAGACGGGGAGGGAGGCTGGAGCAGAAGCGGAGGAGCTGGAAGATGTGGGAGAGATGGAGGTAGGGACGAAGTAGCTGGAGTCAGCGGTGGAGGCAGAGATGGTCCCAGGATTGGAGGCAGGGCAGAAACGAAACCGAATTCAGGAGGACAGAGGCAGAAGAGGTCTTAGGTGGGTTGCGGTCAGAGGGTGGGGGTGAAGCGGGGGTGAGGCGGGATAGGAGGCACAAGCGTGGTCCAGGCTAGGTCGGGGGGGGGACGTTGGGGGAGCGGTGGCAGAAGCAGTGTTGAGAGCAGGAATGGAGACGTGAGTGGAGGCGAGACCATGTCAGGGTGTAATAACGGAGGTGGATACGGGTAAGAACAGTTGGGATCGGGTGGGAGGTGGGTAGGACGGCGGGAGCAGAGGCGGAAGACAAGGCAGGAATGGGGCTGGGGCAAAGGTGGTAATGAAGGGGGGTAGTGGATGCGGTCACGAGGTAGAGTGGGAGCGGAGGGGATAACAGACAGGTTCAGAAGTAGATGAAAACTCAGTGAAAGAAGCCCACAGTTCTGCTTGAGGAAGCAACTCTGGGAAATCCTACACGATTCTAAAAATAACGTGAGGTTTTTACAATGGTTCTAGTAGATATACCTCTGGATGAGAACAACAGAGAAAACTGAGTTATATAGTTCGAGCAGCTAGAAACAAATAACAATAATAACCGGAGTTACTACAAATATTTTCTCTTTTCATTTGTATTAGTATAGACTATAAGACCTATGCCATATAATAAATCGAAATTTGCACTATTAAAGCAACAAATTTAAAGATAACAGCTGTATCTATTTTTGAGAAAATTTTCAAAAGTCCTAAAAGCATCATGTCAAAAACCAACAAAAATTAAATGTTTGAAATTTGCAGAAATTTCCTTAAGAACGGCCAGATACATCGCGAAATATCCATTCTGGAGTAAATCCTGTGAGTGGTTTAGATGGTAGTATTGTGATATGGTTTAGATGACAGCTACTCCAAAAACCAGAGGCGTAGCTAGGCACAGAGACTCCCCAAGTCACGGGTCGCTGGTTGGTTGGTTAGTGATTCCGGGCGCATCAACAGCTTAGATCATTAGCTCCGTAAGTTTAGTGCATGTTTTTTCTTCGGGAGACGGCGGTGATCTGCCCCCGCTGGATGGCGGTGATCTTCCCCCTAACAAGGACTCTCCCACCAGCGGGGCACCGCCCCAGCCGGGACAAGCTATAAGCTCCCGACCGATCTCCCGGAATATGTGGTAGTGTTGTGCATTTTAGTGCACGTGTGTGTGCAAGGGGAGAGGATAGGACAAGGAAGAGGAAGGAAACATCGCGCGCGTTTGTGTGTGGCCCGTTTGTTAGGGTACTGCTCCGGCAATCGCCTGGTGTCGATCGGAGAAACCACGGAAAACTACCGATCAGAGCGGCCGGCCGCTAGAATTCTCCTCCAGACAGCGACTGAATTCGACCTAGCTGAAAAGCTAGTGTCAAAAATCTTGCCGCCATCATGACTGGAACATAGGACCTCCCGGTCAGAGGCGCTGCAGTGACATCAGTTGATGAACTGAGCTACCGCTGCCGGTTCACGGGTCGCGGAAAAGCCTTTCCCAAACCCTTACGTTCCCGCTCACTCTCAAGATGGGTGGGGTTTCTGTTCAAAACTAATTTGTAGGTAACGCATGCTGAAACAAATTGCACCTCAATTGATCTATTTAATTTTTTATTAATGCTGCATTTGCATGTGGGAGAAGTATATTTTCTTAATACTCGTGGTATCGGGGATGAAAACAAGCAGTAAGTACCCGCTCAGTTTTCCTCATCCGATGTCACTGTGAAAACCTGCGAAAAAATAATCGTCAACGGATACAACGTATTTCGAAAAAGAAAAAAAGGGAGTGTTGCACAAAAATTAATGTTAATACCATTTTACGTGTTAATAACAACGCCGGGGACAACAAGCTTTCTTTAAATGATTTTCCTAACTCTCGCCTTATCTTATCTCACGTGCAACTTCCACAGCCATTTTCACTACTCCTCCCTTGTGGCGGGGTGGTCAATCGCGCGGGGCGGACTTTTTATTGGACTAACCTCGCCACCCCGAGTCTCATTGGTGGCAACATTGACCATCACTGGCGTTAGTCCAGCGCCCGCTATTATCAACCGGAGCTGCTCGCGCGCGACAGCAGATGGCGAGGGTGAGAAGCCGAGGGAGTGGAGGGGGAGGGGGAGGGGCGGAATGTGCCGATGCGGTGGGTGGAGGCGGCGGCGGGGGCCCAGAAATCGGGCGCCGCCCCGAGCCGCTGTGAGTCTAACTGCCGTGCGCCTTCGCCACCCCCGCCGCCCCCGCGACGCAGAGGCCGTAATAGTCAGTCCCCGGCCAATCAGCGGTATTGCCTCCCCGCGCCACCTCTCCCCCGCTCCGCGCCGCGCCGCCCAACCCCGCCCCGCCCCGCCCCGCCCCACCCCTCTCCCGCCGCGCGCGCAATCCTATCTTGTCGCTTAGCAACGCTGGCGCGACGCTGCTGTGAAAACCGCGTCGACAATTGAGCATCGCCAGTAATTACCTCCGCCGCCGCGCGTGTCTCCATAGTCGCCTTCCCCCTTCCTCCTCCCACCCCACGTCGCCGGCCATGCTCGCGGCCGAGGCGCGCAACTCGCGAACAATAGCGAAGCTGCGGAGCCGCCTCACCCTCTCCTCCCTCACCCCTTCCCCTCACTTCCCCTCCCTCGGGCCCCTCCGGTTCGCGCGGTGTCATCGCCGACGTCCGCGACGCGTCGTTTCCCTCCGCCGCCGCGTGGCGGCGCCATGGTCGCTGCGCTTTACGCCCGCGCGAGGGAAGGGGGGAAATTATCTGCGTGAAATGCGGCGGAACTAATGAGACAAAAAATATCTTCGATAATTAGCAGCCTAGTTAAGAGCTAATAGCTCCCACTTGCTAAAAGAGCCACCTACGCCCCCGCGCACGTAGGCAGAGAGCAGCGCGAAGCTGAGCGGAGGTGCCGCTCGATGCGCGGCGGTTGTTTGGGAAGTTGGAGACGTCGCCGCGGGACTTCAAGAGAGAAGCTGTTCAGAAACGGCTGAGCGAGCCGCGCTCAACCACCCGCCCACTACCGGAGAAGGAAGTTGTTCTCATATCAGCTTCCGTCGCGACAAATTGTTTTTGTAACTATTTTTTCCTAAATCTATTGTGTAATTCCCTTATGAGATGGTGGAAGGTCTTTTATAATGATACTCAAAATGATTAGTTAATGAATGCCTTATTTTGCGTGCCGAGACTCGGGCCATCAGGCCCGCTCTTCCGTCGGAATACGCTACGCTCTACGCTTCGCCACGCTCCTTTCACAATCTGGCAGAGAACATCTAGGAGAAAGAACCAACGCATCACAAAAACTACTGCAAGAGGTTTGAGAGGAGGCAGAGGGAACTGGGACCTGGATTGGAGAGGGAAGATTCTGAAAACGACAACTATTAAGTCTGTTAGAAGAATTTGGGTTATAATCTGCTTTTAACATTACATAGTGATGAAAATAGCCATGTTACTTTTGTCTGGGCGAAAGGAAATCCATTTCTTTTTCTTGTTTTTATCTCATTATTCATGCGTGTATAAAGTTCATACTGTTCTGACGCGCCAAAAACAACGTTGACGGACGGTTCACAGAGAATACAGCACCATGGAACTTGGAAATAGCGACACATCACCCATCTCACATCAACGATTCAACTTTCAGTACAGTCGACACGCGCATATTATTCGTTTTGTATACGCGAGGCTAACCACCACCCAAACTGCTGGGCTGTTGGTTTTCAAACAATGTGCGCCCATCTCGTCTTAGTGGAAAGCATCACAAGCAATGTCGACAATGGAAAAACCTTGCCTTGGCGGTGCCGTCTGGGAAGGTGGTGCGCTCTCATGGCCATCCTTGAATTTTGTGGTCACATGGTAAAAGTTCTTAAGTCAATTTTTGGCGAAATTGGGTTAAGAACTGAAACTGCAAATTAAGTATATATTTTTTATTTTATGAAAACGTGTTGCCTCCTTAACGAGAAAAAAAGCGTTGGGAAATATAGCTTAATCGGCTTAATATAGAATACGGCTCAATAATATAACCCTTGTTTTCTCTAAATTAAGAGTTTTACTTACGTTTACCCCGTTGCCCCAGAATTAGTTCGAGCTTGAATATTCTTTGATAAATTGATTATTTTTCTCTACTTTCTGTCTACTTCTTTTCTCTAAGTTCCTATGTCAATTTTTACTTAGAAGTTAGTTGATAGACGATCTGAATGCATTCGAGAATTTGGAGAAAAAAATAAATGATCTCGAAGGTGGGATGTTTCAAATGTCCATCCTTTTATATTAAGAATGGTTATAATTGTTTATTTTCGTGATCAGGTGCCAAATGTAATTAATTTGGATGCCTATGTGTTAACAACTCTATTTTGAATTATTTGTACGGTGTTTATATTTGTCGAGGTGGCCTTAAGATAAAACGGGCAAGCTTAAAATAAATTGGACGTCTGATTAAGAGGGACGAAAACTTTACAGCATCGTAACGTCAAACCCATCAGGCAGAATCACAAAAGGAGGCATTTCTCAATTTACCTCGCCCCCAACTCTCATTCACCCACAGCATATTTAGTGATACTTCAATAACACTGAAGCCAACTCAAGGTTTCTATGTGAATTTTTACTCAGAAAAAAGTTGATAGACGATTTGAATGAGGTGGATGTATTGGAATGAATAGAAGGCCCAAAGAGAGTGCAAGACGGGGAAAGAAAATTTAAAGTGATCTTTTCGATAGAAGCGGAGTGGCCTTTCAGCTTCCCTCGAGTCGTGGTTTCACCTGCGACCTTCGCGAGCGGCGCTTTGCCGTGTCGCGCGACGTGAGAGATGACGTGACTTGACGTGATGCGACGTGGTGCGTGCGCCGCCGTAATGGGGAAGTGGATCAAAGGCTGCGCGCGCTCGCTTGCGGCGCGCGACGCGGCCGAGAGCGCGTGTTTGTCAACAGCACGCGTGGCGGCCCTAATTGCGCCGAGCACGGCTCACAGCTCACGCCGTCCCGCCGTGCCCCGCCCCACCTCGCACACGCCTCCCCGATCCTCCTTTTCACGTCCCCGCCCTCTTCTTCCTCGCCGATTCTCCCCTTCGCTCTCACCCAGTAAACTCTCCCCGACATTCCCTCTCGCATCCCCACACACGTGTCCCTCCCCTTCGCAAGCCTAACCGCTTGTCCCTCCCCGACACTCTCCTTTGCGTCCCCACACGCTTCTTCCTTCCCGATACTCCCCTTCCCGTCCCCACCGTTCCTCCCCTTCACGATCCCACCCTGTTGACTCCCCTCGACATTATCTTTTACGTCCCCACACATGCCTCTCCCCTTCGCAACCCCGACTGCTTCCCCCTCTACGACACTACCTTTCGCGATCTCACCCACTTCTCCTTCCTCTCCGTTTCCCCGCCTCCTTGTCTCTCCCCGACACTCCCCTTCGCGTCCCCACACGCTTCTTCCTCCCCAACACTCCCCTTCACGTCCCCATTGTTTGTTCCTCCCCTTCGCGTCCCCACCCACTAAACACTCCCCGACATTCCCTTTTGCAAATCTGCCCCTTCACTCCCCTTCACGTCCCACCCGTTTGTCCTCCCCTACACTCCCCTTCCCGTCCCCACGCGTTTGTCCTTCCTCTGGGCGTCCTCGCCTCTCCTTGTCCCTAGCGACACTGCCCTTCGCGTTCCCCATCTATTGTTCCTCCTTGACCTAACCTTTTGCGTACACACTTGCTTGTCCCTCTCCTTCGCGTCTCCACACATTTAACTCTCCCGACATCCCCTCTCGCGTCCCCACACACGTGTCCTTACCCTTTGCAAGCCTACCCACTTGTCTCTCCCCAACACTCCCCCCACGTTCCCACCCGTTTGTCCACCCCACACTCTCCTTCGCGTCCCCCCACGTTTGTCCCTCCTCTTGGCGTCTTTGCCTCTTCTTGTCCCCACTGACACTACCCTTTTTGTCCCTTGCCTTTTTGTCCCTCCCCGATACTCTCCTTCGCGTTCCCACCCACTTGCCCCCCCCCTTCTTGACCCCAACCGCTTAAAATTCCTTCACGACCACCCCCTTCGCTTTCCCATCCGCTTGTCCCTTCCCGAACTTCCCTTTCATTGCCAACTCGCAGGTCCTCTCGCCGCCAGTCCCTATCCACCATGCTTTCGACCCGCGCCATCTCATCCTGTCCATCCCCGTCACGCTTCACTCCGCCCAGTCCTGTCATCAACAATCCACCCGTCCGAGCCACCCGTCCGAGCCACCCGTCCGAGCCACCCGTCCGAGCCACCCGTCCGAGCCACCCGTCCGAGCTACCTGTCTCGAGCCACCCGTCCGAGCCACCTGTCCGAGCCACCTGTCCGAGCCACCCGCCCGAGCTAATTTCCATCCGAGCCACTCGTTCGAGCTACTCCGTCCGGAGCCACCTGTCCGAGCTTACCTGTCCGAGCCACCTTCGTCCGAGCCACCTGTCCGAGCTACCCGTCCGAGCTTACCTGTCTGAGCCACTCGCCGAGCCACCCGCCGAGCCACCCGCCGAGCCACCTGCCGAGCCACCCGCCGAGCCACCCGCCGAGCCACCCGCCGAGCCACCCGCCGAGCCACCCGCCGAGCCACCCGCCGAGCCACCCGCCGAGCCACCCGCCGAGCCACTTGCCTGTCCCAACCCTCTCCTCCCGCTCTGTTATACCCCGACTCGCCCCACTTTTCTGCCCTTTTCCTGCCAGGTTTCCCTCCTCTGCCAGTCCCACACTCTACCATACGCCCCGTCTTGGCCCTGCGTCTCCCACTGCCTCCCCCTCTCCTCTTCCCAACTCCCTGTGCAATCACTTCCCGCTCAGCCCCTTCACGTGCTAGCCCTTCCCAATCCAAACCATCTTTACACCCTCGACCCGACCCGACTCTACTCCTCCCACCTGTCACTCGGCTCCTCTGACTGCGACGGCGGACGGTGCCGGAAAGCGAAAAGAAAGATTAAACATGTAGAGAAAATTACGGGGATACGTTGGATTGCAGAGAGGTGGATGGTTTGTGTACGCAACTTCACTTGAAAGAGTTCCACGTAATTTCTTTTTGGAATTTTTTATGTTTGGCATATTTGTTTCTCGGAAAGATCATGAAATATTACTTCACCATTTAAAATGTTTCTTTCGTGAGGGATACACGATTTACATTTCGTTGGTTTGCTTATATTTTTTCAGTATTAAAATAAATTAAATGTAAGCCTTTACTATACATTTTTTATGATCACGAAAACATTATGATAGCAATTTCTGCAATTTCATAAACACAAATATTAGTCTCAACTCGTAGCTGGCGTTTTTAGTCCAGAAAGTAATTTGTGCTTCAGAGCGATCCATCACTTCAACTAAATTAGCGAGAGTTAACCTGGGATTTTTAAGAAGAAATATTTTGGGGCCATCTTGCCACCACCTTAACTCAGGCAAAGCATGAGCGATAGCCCGTGATACAGGTGACATCGGTGGCTTCTGATCTCTTCTGACAAATGCAAAATCCAAATGGCGCGTATCTACTAGTTCCGGACCGGTGAGACTGTCAACAGATAATAATTGCTGCCACTGGAGCCTTCGCCGCAGTCCCAATTTCCCCCTCTACCTCCACATTAACATTCGCCATCTCAACGATGCCACGTCCGTCTACGGTACTTGCCTTTTCACTCTCTCCCCTTCTACGTACTTACGTAGAGAAGAGTAAGAACTGTAATGTTGCAGAGTAAAGTGGGGGTTATTCCACAGGAAAAATTCGTATTGTGGGGCCCCAATTCATAAACAAATCAAATAAACCTTGCAGCCTAAACAATCTGACAACTCGACTTACATTGATAGCGTGTATGCTTTCAGAAAATGTCCTTAAATATGCATGTGTTCATTACTCACTGTTCTGATGTAATTTCTTGTCTGGTTTATTAACTATACAAATGTATTGAATGATCAGAAGAATTCAGTAGTATACTAACCTAATTTTCAGTTAACTTTAACTTATTCACCATGATCACAAATTATGTTTCAGTTCTGAGAAATATGTGACAAAGTCATATAATTTTGAATTATTTTTATTTATTTATGACATAATATCGATCATTACAATTGCAAAATGTGTTTCCCACGCATTACGATCATTTTCAGTGTGTCATCTACTAATCAATTTGAAACTAGTGGTGATTTAAAAGCCTATACATCGTCTTATTTGTAACTTTTGCCATGTTTTCGATTATTACGCGATTTTCATTAGCGTACTTTGCTCTATTTCAAAAAAATTTAAAAAAATTGGAGCGGTTTCTGAGAAAATATTTTTTTTTAATTTAAGCAAAAACTGCTCGTACATCCAAAAAAGTTTCATGATCTTATTTATATTGCCATATTTTTTAGAATAGCTTATGTTAAAGAAAAAATCTGCAGTTTCATCAAGATTTTATCTAGTTAATCATCAATATTCTAGTTATGCAATCTTAATTTTATGCAATTTTTTGATAATAAAGAGAGTTCACCGAAAACGGATCTGCGTCATTTTCATAAGTTCACTTTTTCTTTTTTAAGCAAAATAAAGAAATAAATTGGAACCGTTCTTGAAAAAAGTGTTGTTTAAAATTTTCCAATACTACGAGAACGGACACGCGGACCGATAACACAACCTCGCATGGCCTATCCCATTGACTCAAATAACCTCTGCCAGGTGTCGGAGATTCGAACCGGGAGCGGCAGCTCAGTGCATCAACTGATGTCACTTAGGGACTCAGAACTTGTCCCGGCTGGGTCGGAGCCCCGCTGGTGGGAGATACCTGGTTGGGTAAAACCCCGCTAGTCGATGGTGGGTCGGCGGTTGATCTCACCATCTAGTGGGGGAAGATTACCGCCACCTCCCGATGAAAAACATGCTCTACACTTACGGGACGAATGACCTCGGTAGTTGACGCGTCCGGAATCATTAATCAATCAATCAATCAACGATTCGGAAAAGCGCGACAACGTGAGGGCTCCGGAGGCATTAAATGTGTCTGTTGATGCGAGAAACCGAAAAAATGCTAATGAATCGGACATTAAATAACCCAAATTTTTGGAAACTTAATAAAATATTATTCTACTTGAAGTGCTTATTTCAAATAAATGTTAAAAATACATGGACGGCTTGAATTATCAAAATGCAAGTTAGGATAATTCGTAGATTTTATAATTTAAAAAATATATTTTCTAATAAGTTCTTCGGGTAGTGTAAATAATTTGCGGAATGTATCCTGAACAAATTGTTGCTTTTTCATTTCGTCAATTTTAACACCTCGTAAAATAGTAGAATTTTTCAGCTGTGATCGAAAAATCTATTACTAAGAGATGAAAGATATAACTAAAACTAATAAACGAGGATTAAAAATTCAATTTAATTTAATACTTAGTTGCTGCTTATTTTGAAGAGTGTGTTTTATCCTTTGAAGCACTGTATGAGCCTCAAAACTATACATTGTTTTCTTTCAAACAAGTCTCAAATGAAGGGCATATTCTTCCTCTTTGCAATATCCTACGGACTCATTAATTCATTTCCCCCTTCGCCTTAAAATAAAAATTCCAGCAACTCTTCCAGGAACAGATGGATGGCAAACAGCTTTTTTCACCAGCATTTAACAGATTCGGACGAGATAGCGTGCAACAATTTGTACTTATGATTATTACGTTACACCAGGAACATCCAAACGGGGAAATACATTTTTCTTTGTTGTAGAAAAGTCTGAAATTTAGGGGAAATTTAATCTATATTTGCATTGCAGAAACAAAATTAAAGATAATTTGAACATTTGTTTAAAACCGTATTCTAACTTATAACATAATGAATGTAACTGGACTACACACGTGAAATGATGAAAATAACTGGACAAAAACTACAATCTAAAATTCCGTTTTTTTTTTGCTACTCGCTGTTGATGATTTATGAATAAGACATTATTGTTATTTTTTACAAACAATTTGATTTAAATCGTCAGTATGACAACAATCTCCAATGCCAATGTGAGCTTCTCGCTTCCACTTCCGCGTTTCATCTGTTTACAAATATCTATGTTAGTAGTGTCTTATTTAGCTTTCTTTAGATTTTCTAGCAAATATTCCAGAGACTAAAATCCAGAGAATTGACTGCACACTCTAATATATCTGAAATTTCTTTATTCTGATTCGTCTGTAACAACACAAATGGACAACAATATTACATTCAAATTTCTTCACGTTGGGCTGCAAGTATGTATTTTGCAATACGTACCAATTCCCAGTCACGTTGCTATTAATGCAGAGCGCGCAGAGCCATTTAATAGTCACTAGGAATTGAGGTCTACACGGCCAGATTTTGCTTAAGAGAACCCCTTTTTAGTTCAGTGCAGTCCGTTATGGTGGAGTCGAGGCAGGCAACGGCGGAGACGCCTGGCAGTAGATTTTGTGTACTTATCTTTCAGACAGCATGGTAAAACAGACAGCTGTGCTGTGATTCTCTTATCACATCACTGTCCCCTCCCCTCATGGTGTGAGCTTCACCGAGTTCCGATGATTCATGACATGACGGCAGACACTTCCTGGTCAGTCTAATGGAAAGTTCCTCGTCAGAATTGTGGAAAATTCTAATTCGGTTTAATGGAGAGGGAGCAAGTGGGCCACGTTCCCCTTGAAAATTTTTCAAAAAGTCCAATAGTAAATGTTTAACAGAAAATTAGGGATTATTTTAAAATTTGTTTTATGTATGTCGCTTTAGAAACAGCTGAGATCAATAGCGACCATTATTATCTTATTCATAGGTAACATTTTAAATATTATAATAGACAGAAAAATTAATTACCATCATTTTTCACAATAATTTAATTTGTCAAACCCAGTAAATTGGAGATTTTTTATACATTTGGGCAAGAGGCTCTTCAGGTCTGGCCTCCAAATGATTCATCATATAACAATTTGTATTTGTGTGTAATATTCATTAATGACATAATATAATTCTCTTTGTAATATTTTTATGTATTGACTTTTAAAAATGTCACGTACAAATATACACTTTTTTTTTGAAAGAAAGCTTAGCGTACGAGTGTTTGAGCTCCCTTATCATTTTAAGCTGCGTAAGCCTACGAGCATTTAAGTTCCAGTCTCTACCGCATTGTCCGTATTATACTTATTGTATTTACCTGAAACATGTCAATGCAGTTGTAGCAGATTTGTATGTAAGAAAAGTTGCAAAACGGTCACGGAAAACGTGCGTGCAAACATTTTAAGTGTATTGGTATGTTCAATATAATTGATTCTGCAGCAAACAATATTTTTAAAAAATACTTTTCACGTTACACTTTAACACGAAATCTAGGGACCTCTCATTTTACTTATAGTAAGATTTTGACATTGTTGCACTTGTTTTTAGACACACGAATCACTGACTAGACCAAATTATATTTTTGCAGACCTCTGACTGAATTTCACATTTGGCTACTGTAATTTTTACTTTCTCATATACGAAAAAGTACTCCATATATAAGAGATATATATATATATATATATATATATATATATATATATATATATATATATATATATATATATATATCTTATGTGTGTGTGTCCGCGCCTGCGTGCGTGTGTGTGTGTGTGTGTGTGTGTGTGTGTGTGTGTGTGTGTGTGTGTGTGTGTGTGTGTGGAGTAAGTTACATAGTATAGAGAAAGTTAAGTAACGCTGCGGGAAAAAACAGCGGATTTCCGGCGGAAAAAAATTCATTGCCGGACCGTGATAACGAAAAAGTGGATAAATCCAGTTGCTAAATCAAGAGAAAAAATCCTCTAATGGATGGAGTAGCCAGAATCCCTGTTTTTTTGGGCCCTTGGTGCCGAAAAAACAATTGAAAGCAAAACGTCCGTCCGTCCGTCCGTCCGTCCGTCCGTCCGTCCGTCCATTCGTCCGTCCATCTGTCTGTGAACATTACTAGCGCGTAAACTGTGCGTAGGATTTTTTACAAATTGAAGAAACACCTCTTCATCTGACTATTTGAAGTTTTGAAAAACATTCTTTAAAATTTCTTTTAACTTTATATCCCCCCCGGACATTTTCAATATTTACTCAAAAATGGCTGCAAATTTTTTCTTCAAACTTTTCCAATGGATAGTGGTAATTGCACTGTTTAATAAGTTCATTTTGGTGTATTCTTTTTTTTTCAAAAACTACACAAATGTATTTTTTTAATATCTCGCACGACATTAATATGCACATTTCCAGCGATTTCTATACATTATTTCATTTGTGAGTATATGTGCTTCAAATGACTCGAAAAGAAGTTTTTCACAAACTCCATAGATTCCTATGAAAAGAGCTTCAAATTTCGCATTTACAGTAATGCTTAAACACCATTTTCTTAAAAACCGCTGTAAGTTCTCCACTGAAAATTGCTATTTAGAACGAGGTTTTGCTCTTCTTTAATTTTCTTAAAGTAATACTTCGGTTCTTCAATTAGAAAACCGAAAAATTGAGAAAATGTCAAAAAATGTATTTGGGCGGCAATAGATGGCAACTGGCAAGAGGATAGGGCAAAACGATAAAGTCAGTCCACATCAAACAAATTAGATAACTTTACTACGAGAAAGACTTCTTTACTACGAGAAAGACCATTCTGTAGCACCACTACCTATGCTCTCCTACTTTCTACTTCCTTCTTAGTCTAGCTCTGTCGTGCACGACCGCCTGCCTGTCCACCCAGTGTTCGCTAACTGGATCCCGACTGGGATCTTCCTGGTGTTCTAAAAGGATTCCGAGGTTACTCTCCCTACACATCCGTTTCCGTACCTTCTCTCTCTTCCCTGTGGTCGTGACATTTGGCTGAAATGAAAAGCGGGAAACGTATTTTACTTCTCAGCTACACACTTCGAATTTAATAGGTGGGGGTAAGAAAACACGTTTAAAAAGAGATGCAGCCACGAGTATTTGTATCCATGAGAGAAATAGTTTAAACAATTCACATCTTAAATGATATGAAAGATTCATTGAATAATAAAAAGCAGAATCATACAAGAGAAAGTCCGAAAATCTGAAACTTTTTATTACTTCTAAAAATAATACAAGAATGTCAGTAAAATAAACTCAGGCAACAATTGTATTACAATAAAGAGTGATTTTTAATTTCGTGTGTTTATATTATTACCTTCATGATAGTGTCCTTAAATTTGAACTAATGACCCAAAATTGTTGTTGCCAAAGGATAGCATTCTTAAAAATGTGTCTTTTACGCAGCCATGTAAAACAAAGCATTACACTTTATGACGAGATACATTACGATTCATCACCAAACATAAAATGCCTGAACATGGTGTCTCGTACGAGTATAAAAGAGAGATATTTCTTTGCGCAAAAAGGTGCAGTTAAGGTACAACAGTAAAAAGAATTTGTAGCCTCAGTTATCTGCAAGCTTACATAGCAGCATTATAGTGAGTTATACTGAGGCACAAAAATAACAGAAAATGCACCTTTTCTACAGAAAAAGGAAAGATAATAAAACCCGCAGTTCTTCATAAATAAGTTTGAGCAGCAATATTTAGCTATCTTCCAATAAATAAATAGAGTGTAATTGAGCTCACAATAATTATACAAAACACTGGCTAGCACTTTGCAAAAGATGTATTTCTAGAATTCCTGAAAACTCTCACTAAAAGTAAGTTAACCAAAGTTGTAAATATATTTCACGTGTAAAATGTTACATACAATTATAACGGATAAATTCTGACCATAGATCGAATCAATGAGACAATACTCTAGCAGCTGCAACGGTAGAAATAATTCGAACGATGTATCAAGCGAAACCACACAACGTTCTGCAAATCTGATAAAATCACTATTTTAAAATGGTAATTATCCAAGCGTAAAATGCTAAAACGTGCATAAAATATCTCTTATTTTCAGTCGTTCAACGCAAAATCATTAGAATTAATTAGTGATACGACAAAAAACGCTGTGCATTACATTACAAATGCATGGATGTTTAATATTGTTTTTTGAATATTCTGCATTTTGCCGGGCGAGAAATTTATATTTCCCCTCCCACTCACACGCCTAACGCTCTGCCAAACAAATTCATTTTCATAGTTTAATACAGCACCACCAGTGGCGCCCGGTGTCCATTACAAACCCTGGTGGCGCCCCTGGGAGGGAACTAATGCATTGTTTATCCTTCGGATATTCGCGAGAGTAGTTCATCGTTAATGAGCCTAACCGAAACCAGCGGTAGACCGATAAATCGTTCTTGAATCAGAGATTCATGGAAAGTCTGCTTTAGAGAAAAACCATACAAAAGGAAGTGTCAAAAATTCTTGACAAAAGATTTGACTTATACATTGGGTACTGTTATACTTTAAAAAGAAAAATATCTGAACTCTTGCGATTACATCGCACAAAAGAAAGAACTGTAAAAATGTTACAACAGAATAGAACAACATTAGCACAATACGTAAATTGCCCTCCCAACCCCGAAAAAATCCTCCATACCGTTCGATTCTTCCTCTCCAAGACCAACAAAGTGTCCGAGGTTTACACAGTTTTTCAAGAATACTATCACTTCTCTCTGCGAAATCAGGTTGAAACGTGATTCTGGAAATATAATTGAAAAGTTTTATATTTACCCTGATCTCTACATGTATGATATAGTGGACTAATGTAGTAAAGTCTGTCATTCATCTTAATTTAAAAATCTAATGCATCACTTATAATTATAATAAGCTACTTTTTTGTAAAGTGACACATATATCAAAAGATTGCTAGAAAATGAGTATTTGCTTCACAAACTATAATCTCACATGCATTCACGCTTAATAATGTTGATTGGAGCAACCTTGGTTTCGAAAATGATACGAATAACAAAGGGCAACAATGCTTATGCATTCATTATATTAATTTTAAAATATTATTAAAATTTAGTATTTGTACCATAAACTGGTTAATAATGGTAACTGATAACTCACCTGGAAACCATCACCATTCATTTAAAGCATAAATTGCGAAAATTGATAGGGTAAAATATCGAATTTTCTCAAAATTAGGGGTGACGTGCCTATTAATCTAGGTGAATATTTCGTGGTAAAACGACTTCGATAGTCAAATTATCTTTCTAAAACGTTGTCAACTCGCAATATTTATTTTTTCTCAAAACGTAAATTGTTTTCAAAATTAGAAGACCTAACACAATCTACAACACGCCCGAAATTCTATGGAATAATTCTGCCTTAATCAGATCATTAACTGTTGCTTAGTATTATAAAAAGTTTAACACATTTTCAAAGAATTGTAATTTTTCTTTACGTATAATATTCTTGGAAATATTACATTTCTTCAAGAAAGTTTACAAATACAAAAATAATTATTGCACAAAGATAAATACGCTCACTGGTATTTCTGCAAACAGAAACAAACGATCAATCAAAACCAAATTTAACCCAGATATTTAACCAAGACAAACCCAATATATTGGTTGATTGATTAGTAATTCTGGGCGCGTTAACTGCTAAGATCATTACACGTGTAGTGCATGTGTTTTCTTCGGAAGGAGGCGGTGATTTTTCCCTGCTGGATGGTGAGATCCGGCGACGACCTACCATCGGCTAGTGGGGATTTCCCCATCCAGGTATCTCCCACCATCAGGGCACCATCCCAGCCAAGACAAACGAAAAGCTCTCAACTGGATTCCCTACATGTGTGGTAGTGTAGTGCGTGTAAGTGTGTGTGTGTGTGTGTGTGTGTGTGTGTGTGTGTGTGTGTGTGTGTGTGTGTGCGCGCGCGCCCGTAAGGGAGTGAAGATAAGTCAAAGAAAAGGAAGGAACGATACCGCGCTGTTTGTGGCCTGTTTGTTAGGGCTGCACTGTTCCAGCATTCGTTTGATGTTGATCAGAGAAACCTCGAAAAACTACCGATTAGAGCAGCCGGCCGCTAGAATTCTCCTCCAGACAGTATCAGAATTCGACGTAACTAAGTAGCTGGTGTTCAAAATACTCCCTAGGACCTCCCGATCAAAGGCACTGCAGTGACATCAGTTGATACCCTGAGTCGGTACAATATATCCACAAATAAGGCATTTAGTTTTGCGACATTATAGAACTAATGCCTCACATTTAGTGCGTTTGCATCGCTTTTACACTAGATTCACTCAACGGCCGACAGAGTTGAGAGTCCAAGAGATCTCAAGTTGTTAGTAAAAATTAATTTCATTACTATTGCCATTATCACCCCAATACTCCCGATCCATTGATGACAGATGCTACTCAATTCAAAAGAGACTGTACGTACAGCTCATTACTCCAACTTTATTGAGAAAAAATATGAAAAAACAAAGAACCTGTGTAAATAAATAAATAAAGACATTCTTAAGGATTTGTAATTCCTTGTTATAAAGCGACATTAAATAAATAAAAAAGAGATGCTTTGAAAATCAACAGTTGCCTTATTGATACTGGCACATTAACATTTAATATCTTTGTACATGAAGAGAATAAAAAAAATTTTCGTGGTTAACTCTCATTTAGAAGCGAATTCTTTGGAGAAAGTCGATTGGGTTCCTTCTTTCAAAAGCTAGTTAACGAAGTTGACATGGGGCGAGAAGATAAATGCTTTTACAATTGATTTTTTCAATGCTTTCGACGTTTTTCCACATAAATTACTAATCGAAAAACAAATGAAGTTGGAAATAGATACACGTGTAGTGACTTGGTTTATCGAGTGTCTCTGAAACGAAAACGAATTCGAATAGAACCAGAGTTTTCCAATATCGGTTAATGTTAAGTTAGGGGTTCCACAAGGAAGAATGTGGTCTTTCCTTTTCATAATTTTCAAGAGTGATCGATTAGATAACACGTGCGAAAGAACGACTATTCGCAAATGAGTTTGAGATACCGAGTTTACATTTCATCAACGGATGATGAAACATTACTTGTACGGAAACGTAGGGCAGTGATGTGGAATACGGTGCAATACAACGGAACGGAGGGGAGTAGAGTGGAGGAGTGTTGTGCAGTGCTGTGCTGTGCAGTGGTGTGCAGTGCTGTGCTGTGCTGTGCTGTGCTGTGCAGTGCTGTGTATCGCCGTGCGATGTAGTATTCTCCTGTGCAATACGTTTATTCATTATTTTATCATTATCAATTCAGAGGATTCGGAAATATTACGCAATCTAGCTCTCATATTAGACAAGCCGCCATTACCGTCTATTTTTTCTGATTCGACACTTTTTATAAATACACAGTTACTATTAATAGCGAGCGCTTGCTTGGATACACGTGTTGTATTTTTGTATATTTTTTTAATAAAGATAGAACTATTGCTGCGAATCTTTATTCATTCAACCACACAAGCCTAATGGGTAGACAATATTTCTATGGAAATTTGGGCTGTGACCAAAAATATGAAATTAGCTGCCATTAGATTAGCTTCTATCATTAGATTAATAAAAATCTAAAAAAAATATTTTACCTTCTTAGAAAAATAAATTGTAATTTTTTAAACATAAAAATCCTGCATTAGTTATAATAATTGAAATACCTGATGAAACGTTCTTAAAATGAACCCTCCGCTGATCAAGTTAACATGCCAGCCGGAACGGAAGCCTGTTCAAAACCTGGCGGCGAATTCGCGAATCAGGGCGAGTCGGGGAGGGGAGGGGGAGGGCGGTGAGGGGCGCGAGGCGAAGCACCGCCCAGCGCTCCGTTAATTACGGATCCGATCGGCGAGTGCGCTGCGGGCAGGGGGCGGCGGCGCCGACCAAAGCGCGCCGGGGTGGTGCCAGAGCATGGACATGGAGATAATGGGAGAGGGCGGCAGCGCGGGCCAGAGACGACAGGTGCGGAGGGAGGCAACCGGAAAGCGACGGCGGCGGGGGCGGGGGCGCTGGGGGAGGGAAGCACAGCCAGCGGACGGTACGGGTGAGGGAAGGAGGCGACAAAGGGTGCCGATGAAAGAGAGCAGGCGACGAAGTGCAGTGAGGAGTGGGCGTGTCGCGTCCAAGCGACGCCAGGAGGCAGCCGAAGCGTGAGCGAGTGCCGGTGGCAACGGTGAGGAAAGAGGGGGGGGGTCAATGGTTGGTTGGTTGTTAGCGATTTCGGGCGCGTCTATTACTGAGGTCATCCGTCCCGTAAGCGTAGTACATTTTTCCCCGGGAGGAGGTGGTGATATTCTCCCGCTGGATGGCGAGGTCCCGCGTCGACCTACCGTCGGCAAGCGGTATCTCCTACCAGCGGGCACCGCCCAACATGGGACAAGCTCTAAGCCCCCGACCGGTCTCCCGGCAAGTGTGTGTAAGGGGTGAGCGGTAAGGGTGAGTGTAAGGGGTGCTTTTATGGGGTGAGGATAGAACAAGGAAGAGGAAAGAAAGACCGCGCGCGGTCCGGGGCCCGTTTGTTAGGGTTCTCCGGCATTTGCTTCGTTTTGACCGGAGAAACCAAGGAAAACTACCGATCAGAGCAGCCGGCTGCTAGAATTCTCCTCTCCAGACAGCGGCTGACTTCGACATACCTGAAAAGCTAGTGTCGAAAATCCTGCCACCGTCGGAACTCAAACCAAGAGCCTCCTGGTCAGAGGATCTCCTACAACATCAGTTGGTGCCTTGAGCCGTCTCGCCCGGTGCGAGAATCACAGTCAGTGGACGGTGGGTACGGGTGAGGGAAGGAGGGGACAAAGGATGCCCATGAAAGAGAGCTGGCGAGGAAGTGCAGTGAGGGGTGGGCGAGCCGCGTCCAAGCGACGCCAGGAAGCGGCTGGGGGGCGCGAGCGAATGCAGGTGGCAGCGGCGAGGAAAGCGGGGGTTGATGACGAGGAGGGAGACGTCATTGGAGCGATTGGGGAGGGCGGGCGGGGGTGGACGATGAAACGCGGTGCGCGGGGGGGACGGGGCTGATTCGAGGGGAAGGGAGGTGCGCGGAGCGGCCATGCGGGTGCGGGGTGAGGCGGGGAGGGGTGATGAAGCGAATGGGCGAGGGTGGGGGTGGTGCGCGGCGACGCGGCGGCGCCCGCCAATTACGGGCGCGGCTTATCCTCATTAGCATGGTAATTAGCTGCAAGGTGCTGGGCGTCGCCGTGGCGACTGCCGCCGCGCCCTCCGGGGTCAATTAACCCAGCGCCGTCGCGCGCCGCTGCGCCGATATCGCGAAATCCGCGGCGACGCCAGCAGAGCAGAAGGGCGGGGGAGGACGGCAGGTGGCACGGGCGGGGGCGGGGCGGAGCGGAAGGCAGGTAGCGGCCGGGCGGGGAAGGGTGGGGGAGGATGGCAGGTAGCGGCGAGGTGCGAGTAGGAAGGGTCGAAGCGGGGAGGGGTGAGTGGAAGTGGGGGGAGAGAATGGCAGGTGGAGCGGTCGGGGGTAGGGCGTTGAACGGGTTGAGAGGTGGCGTAACGGTGGCGGTGCGGAAGATACAGGCGGGGTCGTTATCGTGGAAGGACAGCGATAGGGATGACGGGGCGTTAGAAAGGCTATGTGAATGGGGAATGGAGTGAAGGCAGAGCGGTAGGGAGAGTTGGTTCGGGTCGAGGCGATGAGGATGGCAGAAGGACAGTCAGAGCGGCGTGGGACCACACGGGGCGTGTGTGGATACGAAAGCATAGAACGGACGGAGTGGAAAGGAGGAGTGAGAAAGGCAGGTAGCAGGCGTGGCGGAGAGGGTACGGGCTGGGTGAAGCTGCGGGGAGCGGAAGGTGAGAGCGGGATGGGTCGAGGGAGGAGACAATGACAAGTGGGCGGGGAAAATGTGAGTGGGGCGAGGATGAAGAGGAAGGCTGGTGCGGGTGCACAGTGGGGAAGGAGCAAGGACGGAATTGAAACGGAAAGTAGTTGAAACGGAGACCTGGGGGGTGAAAATAGGAGAGGCTTGGATAGGTCGTGACAAAGAAGGGCGGGGCGGACCGGACGGAGCAGGGGGAGAGAAGATGGGTGGAGGCGAAGCGGAAGGCAGGTGGGGCGGAGCCGGGGCAGGTCGCCGGGCAGGCGGAGCGGTAGGCGGCTTGCGAGCTGACGCGGCGCCGTAGACGAGCCCTGATGGGAAGAGGCAGTGAGCACAATCAGAGCAAACACCACGCGAGGCTGTGAGAATGCAAGAGGCGCATATGAGCAGAGCAGAACCATCAAATACGCAGCGTCATACGACACACTGAATGAAGGAAAAGGGTACACCAAGGGACTGAAAGGGAATAAAAGAGAAGTCAAGTAAAGGAATACTAAGCTAAACCCGATAATCTATGATGATAAATGAAACAAATGTTATAAAATTTTATAAATATGGAAGCAAAATATGAATTAGCTACGAAAGAATTAGTTGAAAACAAGAGAAACTAACGAAAAAGAGACTTGAGTTCAATACTATGGCGAATCCATAGTTGGCAGAAAAGAACAAAAAAATGCAGTCATCAACGTGGAACTTTGCTCCATATAAAGAATATCCGTACATTGAATGGATAGATATGAGAAGATGACACGAACTATAATGGGTATTACAAAAGTATAAATAATATGAAATTGAATAAACAAGCATGTTTCACCTAATAAAATTAAATTTCGTTCAAATGTACCGCTGTTTTTGTGGTCAAATCGTGTTCTCCCATTTTCAAGCTATATAACAGCATAGCATGACGCATTCTGTTTCGTCCTTACATTAATAATGTCCAGTTTTCTAAAATGTATGACCGGTTTAGTTCTATAAAATTGCCGAGTATCCTTAAACCAACAATGTAGAAATATTTTAACATTCACACGACTCCATTCACATGACTCCCACACCGAATGTCAAAATTGTCTATCAGGAAATAAGAGGAAGGAAAAACATCAAATGAGTAAATTATTCAAAGCAAAAAGGTGAAAAGGGGGTCACATGAAATCAAAAAGTGAAAAATTAATTCCTCAAATGATTATAAAAGTTTCAGGTAGATAAAAACTCTAGTTGTGGCCACACTTAATATTTTTTGTAGTTTTTAACACATTCTTTAAATAGTATAAGAAAAAATAGTAAGTTATATTTTACATTTCGTCACTAGAAGAAATAAGCCGGGAGCGGTGGCTCAGTTCATCATCTGATGACACTGCAGTGCCTCTGACCAGGAGGTCCTAGGTTCGAGTCCCGACGGCGTCAGGATTTTCGACACTAGCTTTTCAGCTAGGTCGAATTCAGTCGCTGTCTAGAGGAAAATTCTAGTGGCCGGCTATTCTGATCGGTAGTTTTCCATGATTTCTCCGATCAACACCAGGCGAATGCCGGAGCAGTACCCTAACAAACGGGCCACGGACCACGCGCGATCTGTCCTTCCTCTTGTCCTATCTTCACCCTTTGCACACACATACACTTACACTACCATGCACTACACTACCACACATGACGCGAGACTGGTCGGGAGCTTAGAGCTTGTCCCGGCTGGGGCGGTGCCCCGCTGGTGGGAGAGTCCTTGTTAGGGGGAAACCCCACTAGCCGACGGTAGGTCGACGCCGGATCTCGCCATCCAGTGGGAGAAGATCTCCACTCCCCCCGATGAAAACATGCACTACACTTACGGTACTAATAACCTCAGTAGTTGACGCACCCAGAATCACTAATAATTAATCATTAGATGGAATAAGCTTGAAGTTCTGCAAGTTAAAGTAAGTGGGAAGTTTCCATTTTACCTTCAAATTTTGTGCCTGAAGGGCCTCTACTGGTGTCTTTACCATGACATATAAATTTTCCAAAACCAGCAATTTTTCCTGAGCTTCAATGTGTTGACCGCATACCCACCTGCTCCCTTCACACGGCGTAAGCTCCAGGGCCCGTCAGGGGTGCCCTGCGGAACGCCCCGTCAGCGGTCGCGGCAAGGCGTGGGCCGCGGAGCGGAAGGCGGGCGTCCTCGCGGCGGGAGCGGAGAGCGGCGTTGAAAGGGGCGAGCGCTCATTAGCGTCTTGCAGGTGGAGCGTGGGAGGAGACGCGACGCCCGCCAGAGCGCGTGGGGGCGGCGGAGCGCGCGGGAGCCTCATCGCGAGATCATCCGCCTCCCCTGCGGTCGCATCGCCCGGCGCGGTGGCGACGCTCACCTCGTCGAGCCGAGCGGCCCACAGCGACGCGGCGAGCGCGCTAGCGCCTGGCCTCTCGGTTCACAACCCGGTTGCAATGGTTCCACGTTGTTGGGTGCATGCTGCACACCTCACGTTACGTCTGGGGAAAAAATTGAAAAATAAAAGAATTAGAGGCGTTCTTTCAGCTATTATTATTATTATTATTATTATTATTATTATTATTATTATTATTATTATTATTTCATGTAAGAGCAGCTGCCGATGGCTTCGGCATCGTCGTCAGATTTAGCGCGATATGTCTGTGTACATGACGAATTAAGGGAGGCACGCGAGAAGGGAGACACTACGCATGTGTAGTAGAGACATCTACGCATACTATCGCTGTTCAGAAAGCATACATCAACACCTCGACCATCCGAGCGGCCGACGCGATGCGGCGAGGGAGCTAGTGTCCCTCCTCTCGGTTCACTACTCGATTGCACTGGATGCACTCTGCACACCTCACGTTACGTCTCGGAAGTAAATTTTAAAAAATAAAAGAATTGGAGGCGATGTTTCAGCCAACATTATTTAATGTAGGAGCAGACATCGAAGGTTTCGGCATCGTCGTCAGATTTAGGGCGATATTTTTGTGCATATGACGACCTAAACGCGAGCGAGGCACACGAGAAGGGAGACACTACGCATGCGTAGTAGAGGCGTCTACGCATACTATCGCTTTTCGAAAAACATACAACACCTCGACGATCCGAGCGGCCAACGGAGAGGCAGCGAGCGTGCTAGCGACTCTCCTCTCGGTTCACAACCCAGTTGCAATGGATCCATGTTGTTAAATGCATGCTGCGCACCTCACGTTACGTGTCAGAAATAAATTTTGAAAAATACAACAATTAGAGGCGTTGTTTCAGCAAATATTGTTATTTAATATAAGAGCAGCTGTCGATGGCTTAGGCATTGTCGTCAGATTTCGCGCGATAATTCTGTGTATACGAGGACTGTTAAGCGCGAGCGAGACACAAGAAATGGTGGACGGGAGACACTACGAAAGCGGAGTAGAGGTGTCTATGCATACTATCGCCATTCAGAAAACATCAGGTAGCTCCATGTTAGGAAGAGATTGTAATCGCCGCAAAATTTGTTGTCTACGTTGGTTGTTATGTTGTTTTCAGTGATTTCTTACACGATATGATAATTTAATTTTTATGTGCCGAGGCTGCCTGTCGAAAAACGAGAAGCTCAATGTTTTTGAGACGGCATTCATTGACGCCGTCTCCCTTGTCTGCGACGTCATTCATGTGCACAGATTTCTCTCGCAAAGTCTTCCTGCTGTTCGCAAGCCAAAAAACGACTACACAGTCGTTTAAAATACAACGTAGGCATTAATAATGTTGGCCAAGACAACGCCTCTAAATCTTTTATTTGCAATGCTAACAACAAACACTTCATTGAAAAAACGGTATTCAAAAATAAATTCCAATTCCATCTTTTGTGAAAGGTTTGCAAAAGTTGTATATCCGGTTTACACGCTTTCACGAACGATTCCGCTTTACCACATGTGCGCACTTGCAGTGTCATTTCACAGGTTCCAGAAGTCTGAGAACTTGTCCTACATATAGTTATCAGATAATCTGCCCTCTGTTCGTACGTTTATTATTGGCAGGGTTAGACTTTTTCCCGATCGACTTTTGATGCCGTTGCGCGTCATGAATGTCGTTTGGGAGAACTGATCATTTTTTTAAAATCTCTCAGTACGTTCTAAGTATTTTCTCCCCCAAAAAGGGTTTTTGGGAATTTCAAGGCACCTTCTTACCTTCAAAAACTTGACAGCGTCTTGGTGAAATGCTGATAATTACTATACTGTCTTTCCCAAAATTACTACTTGATTCATTACACTGACGATAATGAAATCTAATTTTATTCTGAAGTATTTTTACCAATACTTTTTAGACGATATTTTATCACCCATATAGTTTTATTTCACATTTCCTCAAAACATAATTTCAATGTATTATTGTGACCTATTAGATTCGAATTTCATCAGGCCCATTCAATTTCCAGTGTTAGAAGCATCTATTCTTTCTGTACCCATACTGGTCGATAAAATTATTTGTCAGTCCTACTTAGATACACATTAAAGTTTCATACATCTAAATATATTAACAACGTATTAAACTTATAACACACTATTAAATCATATATCTATGTGAGTAACTTATTATGTATATATTACAACCAGGATTTGTCATTCACGTGATGTAAAAATTACCAATGGTAACTTTAAACTATATTTTGAACTATATTTAACTATATTTCAACGCTTCCATATTTCGAAAGGATCATCTTATATCACGATCAAAATGCATTTTCGGCGTTTGATTTTGGTTGCAATAAACCTTGTGTACGAGTGAAAATTGAATGAACGACTTTAACGACGCAAGGGTATCGATGCTGGGATATTAACTCTGTTAGCCTATTGCGCTGATTGTTAGCCCAAAACAACCAGGGCAGCCACCAGTAACTCACACAACCGAGATGCAAAATCATTACAAAATCTATTCCCCGAAGATAAAACAGAATACAAGGAATATCGTAGTCTCGAAACGTGCAATATGTTTTGTTACACAAAATATGTTACATGAAATAAAATAACACTAAAGCGCATTACAATTAAATTGTATCCACAAAATGAAAAGAAAATTACTTCCATTTTTGGAATTAAAAAGATGAATGGTCTTTTTAAAAATGGATGTTTTTTTCGTGAAAATTACGAAATGCTTTACGGAATAAAGTGAAAATCTCTAAGTAAACCTGAAGGTACTCGCATTTCGGAAAATGAATAATAAGTCACTTTTATTGAATTTTCTATTTTTATCCTCGATTGTATTATATTTTTATTCTTTCGACCAATACTAAGTATGCTACAGTCTCTCTTTGGATTCGGTTTTGTAAAGAATACTTCTCAAATCTCGCAATCGCTATAAACCTGAAGATGGGGGTGAGATGCTGTGGAAATCCCGAAACGTCGTCTGAAGATGAATCGTCGACTGTGATTACTTGATATGTAAGAAAAGAATTATAAAACTTTTATTGTCTAATTATTTTAAGGGACCTGTTGTAAGAGAAAAGACAATTGCCAAATCATTGTATTCATTGCAACTAGAGGATGCAGAGTTTCAAGAGGAAATTGTCGTTGATGAATTCCTGGCTACAAGCTCTGGAAGCTCTGCCATGTCACATTCATTAGATGCATTTACATCCATTTCAAGTTTTAAACGCTTAGGTAGTATGCTAAGTAGAGGAGCCAGGTAGGTTTTTGGCTGCCCGTCGCGTCGGCGCGACTTTCATGTAATCTTCTTTGCGCCTGGCGTAAGCTGAGTAGGCAACCCGGCGCGCAGGCCAACCACTAGTGCACCTGTGCTCCCGTGCGCAAAGAGAAAACAGCGGCGAAAGAGCTCGGGAGTTTACTCCTAATGGAAACGCCAGTGCAATGCGAGGACGTAAATGGGGAAAGTAAAGGCAAAGGAACAAAATGTGGATGCTCTTTAAAGGAATGGTTCTAAACAGTAGTTTACTTTGCAAGGTTGGGTGTGTTACGATTTGAGACGTATCCGGCCGAGACGACTTTGCAGAATAGGAATTAGGAAACGAATAATGTAACATCTCCCGTCCATGAATCGTGATATTTTTACTTAAAAAAATTGGCATTTCCATCTTCTTTCACGAAAATGGTTTTAAGTTTCATTCTAACAATGATCAGCGTCGTAGTTAATGACAATGTATTTATAAACTAATCCTCGACAGCAAACTACAAGGTTCATTAATTATTATGGGAATTCATTTCGGTAGAGTATAATGTAGTTTCAATTTACAGCTTGTTTAGAAATACATGGACGACAGAAATGCAACAGAATATGGAATAAACTTTCTTTATGAAAGCGGTGATGAGATCTAGACTCGGACACCGTTCACGAGAGAGAGAGAGAGAGAGAGAGAGAGAGAAAGAGAGAGAGGGAGAGAGAGAAAGAAAGAAAGAGAGAGAGATACTTACGCGTTCATGATGTTCCCTTTTCTAGATGATTGTGATATGGGGATCATGAGGGATGACGATGATTGTGGGCAGGTTGGAGAAGCAGATGTGATTGTGGCGTGGTAATTTGGAAAGCCAAAACCACGATACAACCAAACGATGGAAACGCACTTGCCTTACACAAGATTCGAATCTGTAGTCTTCCACTTCAGCGCACTTGTACGTAGCTACAAGCCCCTGTTCCATCGAGGCAAGCCTTTAAGTTGATGGTGACGATAATGATGATGATGATGATGATGATGATGATGATGATGATGATAAAACTTTGAAATATGGAAAACTCGTTTACATTAAAATTTGAAAAATCCATTTCCTTAATTCAGGATTTCTCTTTATATTATATTCAACAAAATGTTTTGAAGAAAGTGTTGTCCAGAAAAAAAATTAATTCCTAACTGTAAAAGCTGGAATATTTAAACAAAAATATTGGGAGGTTTTGCCGCATTACAAACATTTTACGTTAACATATTAAACTTTATATAAATACATAGAATAACTTGAAATGATGTATATTATAATTAATGGTCAACCATTTATCAAATAATTACACAGAAAAAACATTTGTTCCTAATAAAAACATTACCTCCAAATTTTTAACTTTTCGATTTTCTGTTCAGTTCTTAAAAGATTTGGGAAAGAAGGGCGGGGTATTGGATGTATTCGTCTAACATCACTCCTATCACGATGATTTCAATTGACTTGCACGTAAAATGAATTATGTTGCCATATTGTTTTTGCTTCCTTAGCACGCCCACCTTTCTTTATCAGGGGAAGGTCACTTAATGGTTACTGCGATATAGTTGATGAAGCACAAAAAAGAACTTTAAAAACATGTCATATGTGCTTGGATTCTTAACCCCGATTAGTAAATAATAGGAAATACCTTTTTATAATATGTCATTTAAAGAAATTTTTCTTGATATATTTGTTAATATCATAGGTTATAGTGATTGTTTAATTTTAAAATAAAGTCTGCAGCAGTATTATTAAATAACATTTCGATCGTGTATCCATCTACCTAAGATATGAATTATTTTTTCACTTTATTATTCATTGAAAGAAATTATTACGTGCCACAATGGTGCAATTCGTTAAAATTTATCGCATGCTACCAATGATCGTTATTTCAACATTTTCTCAAGACTTTCGAAGATTGAAAATAAGAGCACTTAGTATTACGAGAATACATCCTTGTAATCTATTTTTAATTCCCTTCTGATTTGAAGTGCATTATCACTTTGAGATATATTAATTAACAATTCATTTATCCCCTTATTCTTTACATAACGTCTTTGATACATAGAGGTCTGGATATCTCATTTTACTCTCCATTCTCCTTACGTTTTAAATGTCATTCGATTTCAATCCTCAGATGTGTTAACCTAATTAGAAATTGAGGTATCCTTAAAGGCGGAGGTCTCTTGACAATCAAAGGCAGATTAATCAACTGCCGGCTGGCGAACAAGTGCGGTTTGACTGAGTGAGGCGGACATGTGGGTAATAGGCAGGGCTCGCGAAGGCACACAGGCGCGGAGGGAGATAAGCAAACGAAGGCCGCAGAGCGCTCTGCGGGCAAGCACACACCAGGGAGGGAACGAGTCTCACGGGCCGCCAGGCGGCGCTGACGGGGAGGGGGCGAAGGCGAGGGCGGTGGTCGTGGCGGTGGTCGTGGCGGTGGTCGTGGCGGTGGTCGTGGCGGTGGTCGTGGTGGGGACCGTTGCGGGGACCGTTGCGGGGGCCGTGGCGGGGGCCGTGGCGGGGGCCGTGGCGGGGGCCGTGGCGGGGGCCGTGGCGGGGGCCGTGGCGGGGGCCGTGGCGGGGGCCGTGGCGGGGGGGAAATTTGGAGCCGTTTTTGAGAATTGGCATACGAGCGTTTCTGAAAATGAGGAATTTTGAGCTCATTTTAACAGAAAACTATTGAGTTTTAGAGAAACTTTATTTGACATTATTTAAATCACATGTACTCATCAATACAATGATGGAAACAAATTGCCATAATGTAAATATGAACAACGTGAGACTACAGCAAAAAAATACGTTTCTGTAATTTTTTAAAAAAACAAAATAACAGCAATATGCGTTTATGTCATTTTATAGAGTGCATTTAGCACGATCCGTACCAAAAGTTTTAAAAAATTTACAGCCTTTTTGAGAAAATTGCTTTTGTAATTTTTTAAAATTGCATACTATGCACGCAATGTTGCTCGAAAACCACTAAAAGTTTTTAATAAATGTACATGAACTTATTGATAAAAACTAATAATGAACAATAAATTTCATTTAAAGGAAAAATCTGTCTTTAATTTTGTAATAGTAGGAAGTCGCCGGGAATTCAGAGTTAACCGTGAAAATCGGATCGAAGCCATCTTCAAAAGTGTATTTTACTCTATTGTTACAGAAATTTGAAGCAAAAAATTGGAGCTGTTTTTTAAAAAAAAATTGAAAATGTCCAGAATGCTTCCTATAAAGTACCCTCTAAATTTTAAAGAATGTTTTTCGATATTTCAAAGTTTCAACTAGAACCAAATGGACAGGGGTTTCTTCAATTTGGAAGAAATCCTACGTATCGTTTAGGCGCTAGTGGTGTTCACAGACGGATAGAGGTTTTGCAGTCAATTGGGTTTTCGGAATTAATGGTCCACAAAACAGGGATTCACCAGATGATAGAGGATTGTTTTCTTAATTTAGCAACTGGATTTATCAACTTTTTCATTTCAGTGATTTTTCTGCTAAAAATCCGCAGTTTTTTCACGCAGCATTGAATAACTTTCTCTTTTCTCTACTTTCTCCTTCTCTCCCTCTCTCCCTCTCTCCATATATATATATATATATATATATATATATATATATATATATATATATATATAGTGCTATACCAAAATGAACCATTATTGTTCATGAAAGTGTCATTTACATGAAGTAGAATATAGGGATGTCAATACACGATTGCGGGGGGTGTCTCTATGTGACAAGTAAACAACCGGCGTTAAAGGTCATTTTCGCTAGGTGAGGAGGGAGGATGTGAAAGTTGCCGGGCGGAGACGGTAATAGTATTGTTTTTGTTAGACAAAAGAGGATAATACAGAGTTTTGATGTTTTGGGTTTTATGAAGAACGGTGACACTCTCTAGTAACGCGGTAATGAGCGGGTCGGCTCCTGACATTTTACCAAGTCGAGAAAAAACTGTTGATTGACAACCAAATCGGATGCAATAAATTGTTTTATAATTAAGTCTATTGTTTCTTATATTACGATGAAACGTTCTTGTGGGAAGAGACGAAGGAATTCTACAAAGTAACAGTCAGTACGTGCATAGGCTTCCACCCGTGACGCGAATAAAGGAAGTAACGGGTAATAATAGTATCGCTGAGGGAATTTGAACTTGATCACGAACATTAGGCGGAGAACTTTCTGAAGAAGAAAGATTCTGCTGCGACGACGGAGAATATTCTACGGAGCACCATCGAATGGAGAAGTGAAGAGCGTGTGAAGATCCGCGAATATTACAAAATTGTTTTATAATTATTACAAGATAGAGAAAACTGGTCATGACCAAAGATAATTTCATTTTGATTAACGATGTAACAATTCTCGTTTAACTTTTATCAGAATCATAATATTTCACATTATAATAAATTCCAATTTGTGACTTAAAAAAGCTGATTATCATTATTCGTTACACGCAATCCAGTAGTAGATATTTTGATAAGATTTTCAGATTCCTCGCCACTCCATATGGATGGCAGATTGAGTAATTGGTTGCAAAGTAAGTAGCAACAATTATGAACTTCGAACCCAATATATATTGAAATGTTCTCTAACTTAATAATAAATGTAAATGTAAACCGTAACCAATTTCCGAATTTATAAACAATTTGGGCGCAAGAAAAAGGTTACACTTGAATTCATGATTATCTATTACTGTCCTCGGATATATTACAAATAAATGTAAATCCCGCTAGCTCGGTCGACGGGTTCTTATGAAATAATTGTTACTGCTTACTCCGCAACCAATTACTCAATCTGCCATCCATACGAAGTGGCGAGGAATCTGAAAATCATTCTAAATTGTGTACTCAAGGACTGCATGTAATGGCAAATGACAATCAGCTTTCTTTCAAACGATGAATTTTAATTTATTATGCATACCAAAGTTATTAACTATCATCAATTATTACAATTTATCGTAAGGTCTGACCATTTTTCTCGTTATTGCAATAACATCGTTATAGAACCTTTTATCCTTTCTTGCCTCTTCACGCTCATGTCGCTCAATGTTGCCACGTAGAGTAGACCAATCTTCCTTCTTATCGAAGTCCACGATGATCAACGACCAAGATCCAATCAGCGATCCACGATGATCAGCGAAACTTCCTCGAATCACTTCACAAACACTGCCTATACTCTTTATCTTGCGCCTCAGGTGGGCACCTATTTCAAACTGATTACTTTCCCAGGTCGGAATAATATGGCAATTCACAATTCACTGGTAAAATTTCTAAGTCAAATCTTGTAACTCCACCGCGAAAATATTCTAAGTTCACTTTCCACTTAACTCATGAAAATATTATAAATCCTAGTTTGCAATGGTACTACACGTAAATTTTACAAATTCCCGTTGCACACCTAATGCGGAAATATTCAAAGTTCAAGTTCAATGTTTACTCTCACGAAATATCACAAGTCCCGATTTGATAATTAACCTCAAGAAATACCGCACAAGCGATCCGCTCACCACCACGACACGAGTCGGAATGCCCTTATTCCCAATCTGGTACACCCTTCAAAGCCCGCTGTGTTTTTTCTCTCTTGTTTTTTTCGCGCTGCTTTGGTGTACCCTCTGCGTATCTGCACCATAGAAACTCACGTCTCAGGACGAACTCGCGTTGCTACGGTGTCATATGCGTATCTACACCACAGAAACCTAAGTCTTTTACAATATCTACATTTTGACCTTTATTTGCGTAAGCAAAAATGTCTATAATTTTTGGTATGTCACAATATATATTGTTCGATTTCAATACTCTCCCTACATTCATTGTCCGTGTCCAGCCGCATGGAAGGTAAACGGATGGTAGCCGATGATACACAAAAGGTGACTGACTCACACTTATGAAGTAACAAGGCACATGCAGGAAAAATAAGATTCGAACACAAAATGATGGTACCGAGGAAAGAGAGAGAATGATGACTGCCACAAACTGAAATGGAAGAAAATACATCTAGGTGCAAAATTAAAAAAGATAATAATACTACGTACAATAGAAAAAAATGAATCAAGGAGTAGAGATAACCGTAGACTAGGTCGAAAGGACACACATGATAATATCACGTAATAGGGTGTGTATAAAATTTAGTAGCAAGTTGAGAGCTTGTCAAGCATTGCGAGAGTTGGCGCGAGAGGCCACCAGGAGTGAGAGCCCCAAGCACACATACAGACATAGACATAGGCACGAGGGGGAAGCGCATCTAGTTGGTGACACGCGCACACACCTCAGCTTTTCTGCCCTCCAGTATCGCCTCCTACTCACCCTCCGCCACGACACCACGCCACGCCATTCAGCCCAGCCCCGTCAACCCGCAGCTTCGCGTCCCGCCACCTCGCTACCTCTCCACATCACACGCCGCCCCGCTCCCGCCACTCTCCTCTCCGCCCGCGTCCGCCGCCCCGTTCCACTAACTCTTCATCCCACCGCGCCACCATAATCTTGCTTCATCCCTCTTCCGCCCTGTCATCTCCCCACCATCGCCCAGACACCGCCACTCGACTCCGTCCACCGTCCCTCCCTGTCGTCACCCCGACTCCATGCACCGCCCCGCTCCGCCCCCCACCACCCACTCCGCCCCGCTTCACTCCGTTCCGCCCCGTCCAGTTTCACTCCGCCCCGCCCAGCTTCACTCCGCCCCGCCCAGCTTTACTCCGCCCCGCCCAGCTTTACTCTGCCCCGCCCAGCTTTACTCCGCCCCGTCCAGCTTCACTCCTCCCCGCCCAGCTTCACTCCGCCCCGCCCAGCGTCACTCCGCCCCACCCAGCTTCACTCACCCCGCCCAGCTTCACTCACTCCGTCCAGCTTCACTCACTCCGCCCAGCTTCACTCACTCCGCCCAGCTTCACTCCGTCCCACCCTGTTTCACTCAGTCCCGCCCTGCTTACTCCGCCCCGCCCTGCTTCACTCCGCCCCGCCTTGCTTCACTCCGCCCCGCCCCGCCCCACCCCGCTCCTCCCCGCCCCGCCCCGCCCCGCCCCACTCCGCTCCGCCTCGTCCCGCCCCGCCCCCTGGCCTGAGCTACAGCGTTCCTCACCGCCCGCGTGCGTCCGCCCCTCAGCCACAAAGCCACCGCCTCCGCCCTCAGCGCGCCCTCCGCCGTGCGGTGTGTTCGGCAGCCGCCGCCGTCTCGTCCCTTCTCGTCCGCGGCGCGCGCGGGCTGGGGCCGGGGCGCCCTAATTATATTGTCATTTGGCAGCCAGGAGCGCTAACGGCGCCGATCCATCACCCGCTCTCCGCGCCCCTCTATCCCTGCCCGCGCCCCGCCCGCCACGCCCCCCTCAGCAGGACGCGCAGAAGGCGCACGGCGGCGGCGCCGGACACTGGGCCACATGCGACGGCGGCGCGCGCGCGGAGCAAAACGCTGGCGACGGAGGTGGAGTTATTTTTAATCAGACTGCTCTGCAAAATACAGATTCTCAAAGAGTAACGTAACTGCGACCTGCTGTGAATAAGTTGATAACTCGCGAAAACTAAATTTGGGAAAAGGGCAACACGTTATGTCATTTATTGTTTTAGGCCAATCTTCTAGCGTTAATACATAGGCAACTAACTTATTTCATATTTAACAATTAACAAAAAAATCATTTCAGAACATGAATAATCAGACAATTTACCTCGTTCATGTTAAGGTTCATGATTTTACAAAATTTACGTAGCCTGACGTTCATAAATACACTTTCCCTCAACATTCAGCGACCATAAGGAAATGAACTTATACGGCTTACGTAACTTATTAGGCCGCTAAAAGTTGACTTCAGTTTATTACGATTTACAAGGCGTGACTTATCAGTTTGGTATGATTTATAAGACGCCATCCTCACAGAATTCCAGAAATGGTCGATTGCTTAAGTAACTTTGTTATCGTGGAATGCAATGAAAAAAGACATACATACATACATACATACATACATACATTTATTTGAACTGCAATTGGGTATGACCCGGTGGCAGTTAATTAACAATAATTACAATCATAATAACACTTAACATTAATAATAACAACAATATTAATAATAATAACAATATCAATAATAATAACAATATTAATAATAATAACAATAATAATAAAGGAGTACAATACAAGCCGAACATGCAATAATCATACTATCACTAATATTAAGTATTATAACAAATATTTCAACTCGTATGATATATAATAATTATAATTATATGTCGGTGATGCTAAAATTTAATACAAGCTACATAAATATTGACTAAATTTATTGTTTTTAATTCATTGATCGCGTTCACTACAATTAACTGCACGACACTGCACTGCACAACACTACACTACACTACACTACACTACACTGTTTTTGCTTTGAGTTACACTGACCAGCACTTCACCGCACTTCACAGCACTTACTCATTTAATGTCTATTACTATCGCGAGAAACGTAAGTGTCGCTCTGGTAAAGCAGTTGTTACTTGCGGCTGGTCAACACGGGGGACGTTCTACCTTGTAGTAGGTTTTTTATAAATAACGAAAATGGTTTTGTTTCAAAAGAACACACTATTACGAAACTTCCAGGTCCTCTGAAAGGCTAAGGATAACGATGTAAATAAATTATTTATTTCAATGCAGGAGTTTCAAATGTGTGAAAGAGAAAATGTCATATTCAAAAAATAGTTTAATATAGAGCTAAAATTACGGGAAAACTACTCGCATTTTCTAAAAATTTTATATTACTCTTTATATTAGAAATTTATATTTAGAAATTTTTTAGACGTTTTAATAAAAATCGGACCTGCGCCGTGTTTATAGGCGTGTTTTCTTCTATTAGAGTAAAGTATTTCATTAACAAATGTGAATGCATGTTGCAGAATATTTCAAAAATGTATAGGCAGATTAAGAATCATCACAAAATTAAAATCCGTTTCCAATTCGAGAAACCGCAACATCAGCCAGATCTATCAGAACTATTTTTAAAATCTGTGAACAGTTAATGTGCTAGTGTTGTCATGAACAGACAGGTTAATCGAGCGGAGGAATACACAACGTGTTTTCGGCCGAAAAATCGGCAGTTTTTTCTGCGGTATTTTATAACTTTCTTGGAACTCAATACGAGCAAGTAAAAATGAAACTAAAAGTATAAGTTATAATCTGATCGTGCATTGAATAACCAACCTCGCTCCTGGCTGTTAACGATATAGACAGCATATATCTTTATCAAAAAGTAATAAATACAAATATACCCAATAATTGTGAAAAACAGACCATATAAGATAATCTAATTAGAAAGTAACATTGGCGAATATTAATAACCTAATGTGTGAGTAGAGGTTTATCTTAGATACAGCTGCCTTCGCTACAGTATAAATCACCTCAATCGACCACTTGTAAAATAATGAAGAGTAAATACAATATATCTACTAAGAACAATTAATATATTTACAATGGAAAAAATCATAAAATAAAAGAAAATGTATAAGTCCTCAGCAGTGAAAACTCGCTTTTCGAAAATGTTTGTAGGCAGATCGCAATATTACATTTAACTTATATTTTTGCAAAGAAAATGTCCGGCAATTGATCAGGAAAAGGACTATAATGTTAATCGGCTCGCACCCGAAAAGGATGCTTCTATTGCACAGAAACCCCTTAAATGCTCTCTATAACATTACAGACGTTTGTTGAAAGTAAGGTCCATGTTCCTCGATGTCTCCTGCAGTAGAACAATAAAGTATTTCTAAAAAAAACGTTTGGAACAAGAGTGACATTAATTATGAAAACGTTAAATGAATTGTTTCATGGGAACGAGATAAATTGAATGTAGATCCGATATATGTTGTTTTCGACGTGATTGAGGACTGTAAAACCGGAGTGCATAGTCCGTGCAACCACCGTGGTCTGTTAAACTTCAAGTTAATTTCATGTGCGAATATTTGTTTCTGAAGCTGAAGGGGCGTAACTTTTTGAGAGAAAGAGAAATAATGAAAATTTATGGAGAATTACTCTATCAACAGTATATGACACAATTATGTATTTTTAAAATGAAGTAATTTGGAAAATTATGTAAATTTAACAATAATTATGTTAAAAATATTTAACATAAAATTTTATATTGCAAAATAAAGTCAAATTCATTAATCCGTGCCACAAAAAAAAACGTTGATAGTACATATGAAACTTTAAAAAATAGATTTAAACATTTTAATGCAACATGGTAAACAAAATTTAAGTGGTTTTATTTTCACTGATTATGTTACAATGTGTTTAAGCTTTGTCACTAGCAATACACTCTTGAATATTACAGAAAATGTTTGTTGTTTGCGTTTTTCGGCTGCATAGGGACAACTGTGCGCGCCACCAAAGCACCAAATTGAATTTCAGCGCGAGGTATCAGCCGCAATTGTGTTTTAATAGCGCACGCCTCGCGAAGATTATGAAGCAAAAATGCGGATTTCCCAGGGCATTAGCGGACATCCCCAAGACTTTGGCGCCCCTCCTGTTAGTGTGTCGGCGGACGAAATGGCGGTTTATTGAAAGTGCAATCGATACCATATTAAGTGATTAGTCTCATGAAGTAGGCGGCATTAGCCGCGGATCTGCCCTCGATATCACATCGAATTTGGTTTTGTTGATGTTTGCGGACGCTGATGGCGAAAATGTACGTGGGAAGAGGTGGGAGGTAGCGATAGGAGGAGAGAAATACGCAGGTGGATGGGAAATGAAACACCTAAATAAAGCGTAGCAAAGAAGAATCTGGAGAACGGTTAAAAAACAATACTTAAATCGTAATATTTAGTCTTATTGATTTTTTATAAGAGAAAACTAGTTGTTAAAATAAGTAATTCTGAATACAATGAATCGCCAATATTTTCGTATATAGTATCGAACGTTTCAAATGTGAGTTCAGGTTCAACAAGTATTTAAAACATTAGTATTTAATCGCTTTTTATGTATAATGACATTCGAAATCCAAAAATACAACATTAAGAGAGTCCATTAGGAATTTGAGGCACACAAAGAAAAAAATTGAATATTTATTAACATTTTAAAATGCCGTAGCTCTTTCCTGTCTATTAGGAAAAATCATTTATTGAGCAAATTTATAGAGAATTTTATGTTTTTTTTTTGTTTGTTTTTTTTTTTTGCATGTAGGTCAACCGTTAAAACGTTATTAGACAAAAATAAAAAAAATACCATGAAATTTCATGTTTTCATTTTTGCAACCAAATATTTCCCGAAGTATTTCAAGGTGGAAAACGTAAGGTTTTCTTAATAATACCGACATAAATAAAATAAAAATAAAATATTCTTCCTCCCTTTTGCAAGGTAAAATGAGTTATCAACTGCACTATTCATGTTTCAGGCTCGCCCTCACTCTACTATAGCATGGTGATCTCTAGTTGGCGAGAGATTTTAATTTTAGTTAAGAAGTACGACTTGCGTATTTTTTAAGTGTAATTTTTAGTAGTTGTGGAAAGCGAAATTCTATTTAAATATTTATTTACTGTGTTTTCAGTTACTTCATTAGTGTTTCACTTATTTCTTCAATTAAGTACGTTCGTTATTAAGTCGTTTTTTTTAGATATTTTCCCAAATAGAATGCTAGAAGCTAACCCGATTTAGCTTAGGAATAGATATTTTTTGTATATGTGCATGTAATTATAACAAATAAAAATGCCCCATTGTTTTCAACGTGACTGTGAATTTGTCAGCTCTCAAAATATGAGGCAGCATTTCCGAAATGATCCAAAGCTAGAGGCGCAAAGAGGTAAATCTAACTAAATGAAATATTCTATTGGTGATTTACTTTTCAACAATAAATATTAAAGGATGTATTTGTAATTGGCGGAAAGAATGTGAAAATTTCGAGAAACAAGGGGAACTAGGAGTGTAATCAGTGCCTTGTTTTTTTTTTACAGAAAATTGCTTGGAAGGAAGAAATTGATTACATCTAATAAAATTGAACTAAAGTGTTCCTTTCTGATGGAATCTCAGTATTACTCGGAATGATGTTTCAGAACACGTTTTATTAATTTATTTCTTTATTTTTATGAGTATGTCTTTCTTTCTTTCTCTTTCTTTCTTTCTTTCTTTCTTTCATTCTTTCTTTCATTCTCTTTCTTTCTTTCATTCTCTTTCTTTCTTTCATTCGCTTTCTTTCTTTCATTCGCTTTCTTTCTTTCATTCGCTTTCTTTCTTTCATTCGCTTTCTTTCTTTCATTCGCTTTCTTCTCTTTCATTCTCTTTCTTTCTCTTTCATTCTCTTTCTTTCTCTTTCATTCTCTTTCTTTCTCTTTCATTCTCTTTCTTTCTCTTTCATTCTCTTTCTTTTTCTTTCATTCTCTTTCTTTTTCTTTCATTCTCTTTCTTTTTCTTTCATTCTCTTTCTTTCTTTCTTTCTCTTTCTTTCTTTCTTTCTCTTTCTTTCTTTCTTTCTCTTTCTTTCTTTCTTTCTCTTTCTTTCTTTCTCTTTCTTTCTTTTTCTTTCTTTCTTTTTCTTTCTTTCTTTTTCTTTCTTTCTTTCTCTTTCTTTCTTTCTCTTTCTTTCTTTCTCTTTCTTTCTTTCTCTTTCTTTCTTTCTCTTTCTTTCTTTCTCTTTCTTTCTTTCTCTTTCTTTCTTTCTCTTTCTTTCTTTCTTTGTCTTTCTTTCTTTCTCTTTCTTTCTTTCTTAATATGTATTTATTTATTTACGGTTATTTATTGTTTATTTATTTATTTCCGAGTATTTAATTATTTATTATTCTAACTCACGACTAAAGATGTTATGAGTCGATTGAATATAAAGTCTATACTGCGTTGCCCAAAGCTTCCAGCTATCTAAGGAGCAGATATAAGGATTGTCGGTGTCTCTATAATACTTGCGCAAAATGTAGGCTGTTCCCAAAAAGCAATGTCTTGCACTTCCCAATCTTTTGAATGACCTGGGATATTAGCAAAGTTCTTACACAAATTTTGGGGAACAAATCCTAGAGTTCCGATAACTATCCGGACGACCTATAATTTTACGCTTCACATTATCATTATTATTGTTATTTTATTGCCTCTTCAATAACGTGTGTGCCTTCCCCGTAGAGGATTCAGGGGGCCAACATTCTTTGAAATTGCTTGAAATTCAGCGCTAAATGATTCATCGAAAGGAAGTTACCACTCACGACGTGACGAACACTGAATCCCCTGAGCCAAACAATAGCACTTGAGCTGAAATACCACAGATGTCTGGCTTCTCTGCAGCGCTTCGCTCGCTCTCACGGTATAGAGTCAGATGCCTCGCTTCCACAGTCAATAAAATGGAATTTAGACCTCGTATTATTTTTACCCTCTTTGCTTAAATAAAGATAAACTTAACAAAACTGAGATGAGTTTATTAATAAGTTGTTCTTTTTATCCATGTTCCACTATTAACAACTATAATCAGTTTGATAAAAAGTATTATTTGAAAAAAATTGTAGTAAAAATTCATGGCCTTTATGTCAACATTAGTCTGTCACATTTCGGAGGATGAAAAGTATTTTTAAACAAAAATTTTTGTTCATTGAACATTTACCAAGTGGAGAAAACATACGATATTTTTACAATACTCGTCTGATTACCGAACTCGGGCTAACGGCCTTATTTAATAATTCTCGACCTCTTCAATAATTGTCTCATATTGTAATATATAAATATATATAATTCTGTTTTAATGAATTTCTACTCATTTATCATAATTAGGTAACAAGCATTTTTCATTTTTTATAACATTTCCATGAAAAAAACATTTAAATATTTCACTTAATTGTAGCAATTCAACAAAGATCAAAATATTAGGATGCGGTACAACTACCCCTTTTAAGTTACGCGTTTCGCTACTCTCCACTCCGAATGTAGTTTTGTCTTGAGCGCGCTCCGGTAGAACTTGTCCTGCTGCAAGACGCGCCAAGAGCAGCGCCGAGGTGGCACCTGGCGGGGAGGCGGAACGAAGCGCCGGGAAAGGGCGAAGAACGCACAGGGCGACTCGCCTGCGGAGGAGGAAGGGTCGTCTTCCGCGCGCCGTAACGGATGGGGGAGGCAGCTAACCGGCGGACCTAACTAATTACAAAGAGGAACCACTATTAGTGTCTTGAGACGCAACAATTAAGTAGCGTGCAAGACAGAAACAAGTTAGTTGCGCTTACCGTAAACACCGGGGCAATAAAATTACGGCAAGTCGCCGTCCGTAAGACGCACCGGCCGTCCCAACCCAGCTCCCGCCCCGGCCCGGCCCGGTCTCCGTGCCCGCCCCTCCCCGCCCGACCAGATCTGCGGCCCCGCTCCGCAACGAAACAGGCCGGTCCCCACCTCGGCCTCCCCGCCACGGTTCACCCTGCCCTGCCCTTCCCCTCCCATTTAGTCGCCCGCTCCCGCTTCCACCTCGGTCTGCCCCGACCCATTATCCTCGTCCCGCCTTGCATTTCCCCGCCCCGTCTTGCATTTCCCCGCCCAGCCCCGTCCCGCCCTTCCACTCCCCCTCGGCCATCCGCTCCCGCCTCCTCGGTCTGCCCCCATCCCTTACACGGTCTTCCCCGTCTCGCCCATCCCCGCCCCTCCAAGGCCAGACCTCTCCCCACCCCGCCTTTGTACTCCCCCTTGGTCGCCCGCCCCCGCCTTCACCCTCCTCGGTCCACCCCGAATCTTTACACGGTCTCCCCCGGCCCGCCCGCCCCTCCCCGCCAGGCCTCACCCCTGTCCGCCCCGCCTTTCTACTCCCCCTCGGTCACCCGCCCTCGCCTCCACCCACCTCGGTCCGCCCCGACCCCTTACACGGCCTTCCCTGCCCCGCCCCGCCACGCCCCGCCACGCCGCGAGAGTCGCAGCGCCCTGGTTTATGGGGCGGCGTAAAGGGTAACGAGGCGGAGTAAGTCATGCCCAGGGCGCTGCCTCGGCGGCCGCCTCCGTCTGCGTCTTCCAGACTCCGCGCGGGGCAAATCGAAGATGGCCAGCCTGCTCCAGCACGCCAACTGCCTCCTGCAGGCGCCGCAAGGCGCAGTTTATACACGCAAATTTAGAGTACAAATGAGGATTTGCTCCAATTAATTCCCGTTCTTTTTTCTCTAAGTTGAAGAGAATTTCCTGCACGGAAAAATATTCTTAGCGCTCGTGCTAGTAATTGCCAGAACATCTTAAGGTATATTTACTGTTGGATGAAGTTTGGAACCTAAGAATAGGGTCTTCGAAAAGAACCGCCTCTTAAATTCACAATATAAAACTATTGATCACAAAAATAATATGTTGTATGGGTAGTATGTTTTTATTTGATTTTTTATAAGAGGCCATCATTTTATTTGGAACCTGGTATTCACAATAACATTTGCAAAAAATAAGTAATGTTACAAAACGAACATCTTCAATAATTAAAAAGAAACAATAATTTCGAAACAATTACGTATGCAACGATTCAATACCTCAGCCACAACGATAACAAAGAAGGAATGTGATCAGACCTTTAGATATTAGAGGAATCAAAAACTATTTTATTAGATGCTAGACAAATGATTTAAATAATTATTTTCTTCAGACATTTAATTATAAGAATCTATTTAATTTTTAAAGTATTATTTAGTTTTTAGTTTTTCATCTTTTTTGAAAACGTATTGTAGGACTACAGTTAGAAGAACTTCTTGACCAATGTGAAAAATACATTGGTTAGTGTTTAGATTAATGTTAAGTAAGTTTTGAAATGATTCACTTCATTTTACATTTTTAATTGACTTACGACTGAAAACTAAATCACTGGTATATATTAAAAACACCTTAACAATTTAATATTACAACGTAAGTTACCGACATATTTGCTTTATTTCTTTGGTAGGAAAAGACTTCAAAGCGTGAATTAAAACGGATGTGTTAGGGAAAGTAAAGTGGCATGAGCAAAATGTGAGATACCGATATTGCAAATCAGCCGACTCAATTGAATCAGTGATTTTAAAAGGTGAAGTCAGTGATCCATAGTTTTAATTAAAATACTAATAACATATACAGTTGACCTCTGGAACATTTATGTTTTACACAAAAGTTGTAGAACTAGTCGTTATTGATTTGGGCTACTATGTAACTTTAAATTTGCATTTCTGTGATGTTCAGGGCCGTTTCTACACCTTGGATTTATTTCCTTGATAAAATAATTATGAAATACTCAAAAAATATTTTTTCATTTCTTTATTTTTGGACTTATGAAACAGAGAAAAAATATGTAATCATATGAATTAACATACTATTATATATGGACATGAAAAATACTCATCATCGATTTCCACTTAAAACTGTGGCTCTGTTAAACATTTCTGATGGAAATGAATGCATTCATGTGGGGTGTATTTTACTATTTTGTGAAGTTATTTTCTTTCGGTTGATTGGAAGAATCCTGAGACAAACTTTCTTGAAAGACAAATCTGGACTTGTCATCTCTATTGCCAACATGAATGAGCACATGATAAGCCCATCAACTGACGTGCCACGAGGTAATCAAAATATTTTCTATCATACGATAGCTACTTTACTTGGAAATAGTCACACCAGGTTCACGATGAGGACTGTCAGGACGAACAAGAGACTTGGTTGTTCTTTTGAGTGAGGATCAGAAACTAGAAATCTGGACTTCTTTTTCTTTTTCAGACATTATAATTTCTACTTGGCAATAGACCACATGCTGGATAGTTTCAATTTTACACTGATCTATAGCTTCAAGAATAACAAAGAAAATGTATATCGCACCTATTTTTATGAATAAAGTGGACTTATTTCCTTTTTAAACCCAGCAATTCAATTTCAGCTGCATAAGGGTACTTGCTTCCTAAACCCAGTTCGCGCGTTCGGACACGGTTGGGTGCGATGGATTCTCTAAGGGTGGAAAATTCTAAATGTGCCTTGTCACGGTTATGGCATACAAAACAACCCTGACTAAATGTTCGATACAATTAAATCATCTGACAATTTCCTTCTAAGTCAGATCCCATAGTCAGTCACCCAGGTGACGACACCAATGAATAAATATCACTCATTAATATCACTCATTCCTTGAACAGACAAGTGGAAAACAAAACTTAACGGAAACAAATCAACTCACATAACTTTACCTTTCAGAAGCCAAAAATTCCTCACCGCATACTACTTTAAATAATAAAGCAATTTTGCAAACTGAACACGTGAAATATTTAGGAATACACGTAGACCAAACGATTATATCCGCCCGGATATCCCACATACTTGCCAAGAAGATTCATCTTCAATTGCAAGTTTAAAAGATCTATTGGCTTTTAGGATATAATTTACAGTCTCACTAGAAAACAAGTTCTTGATTTACAAATCAATAATAATCCCTATATGGACCTACGGAATCCCAATTTGTGGCACAGTAAGCAAGAAAAATTTCTCAGTTACACAGTTTCCAATAAAAAACGCTAAGAATGATCGTAGCAGCGCCATGGTTTTTCTCAAACACTACGATACATAGAGACTTAAAACTATCTTGGAAAGAATTGAAACAGACAGCTCGAGCTATTTTCAAGTATTTTCCTTTTCTCTGTACCAAGAGTTTACCAAGAGTTTCTCTGTATCAAACAAAACTATAAACACCCCTCAGACGGCTGGGGAGCCGACGGCGGAATTTCTGTGAGCATTGAAAATTAGCAATGAAGGTACCTCTAAATCAGCATTCCTAAGTTTGTCCTTCGCTGTCCGAAAGCCAGAAAGGAGAACGAAGTAGCCCTTGAGAAGTTTCCCAGCAGACACCCCTCCCCCTAGCGGTTCCTTCGCAGGGGAAACTCATCCCTCACCCTGCCCCCCTCCCCTTGGACCGCTTCGTCCGTGAATAAAGAGGAGCTCATTACCTCGCGGAAATAGCTAATGGAACACTTGGCAGCGCCCGAGAGCCGGAACCAATTCACTCGCAGTTTGCGACTTCATTAATCGACTGCCGGCGCGCCGCGCCGCGCCAAACCACGCCACGCCACGCCACCCCACGTCACGCAGCAGGTACTCCCCGTGGAGGGAGAGGGGGCGGGCGACCTGAAACTGCGAACGGGGTGGGGAGGCGGGTCGCGACTAGGGTTGCCAACCGTCCTACATTGACGATGATTGTCCTCTCGTCCTCCTTTGTATTTTTGACGTCCTGCTTTTAGTAATTTTTTGTAACATTTGTTGTCATTTGTTTTGTCACATGACTAACATCTGTTGCGTTGTATCGTTTATTGTTTAATTGAGAATAGTGGGAATTCTGATTTGGTGTTGTTGACGTTCTTATCAGAAGAAATAAAAGAGGTCATCTTCGTCAACATACTAGTACTACTAGTCATGTCAACATACCAGTCTTCTATTTGAGAATAAAAATCGTGAATGTTCTTTTTCTACATGCTGACACATGCATACATTATAGTGTCTCTGTCTAGCGACTAAAATAGAAAAGAGATGCACAGACCATCTTAATCTACATTTGTGAACGAATCTTCTCACTTGAATCTCAAATGAAGAGAAGAAAAGAAATAGAGCTGATGATAGTCTAAATTCAATACTTATGTGGTGCTGCCAAAGCATATACTTTCTCGCATTGTTTCTAAATGCTTCGCAATATTATACTACATAAACCACTAAAAGTGTTTTTAACCAGCAACATTTTTTTTCTTTTCCGTCACCCCATCTCACATCCTCAGAGTTAACTTGCCGGCACTCATACCAACACGAGCAATACCAGAAAATGGGGCTAGCATATTTTTTACCGTCCCTGATTATGTATGTGGAAAAATTTTAAAGAAAAAATTTGGAGCGGTCTTTGAGAAAAAAAATCGTAAATTTCAAGCCCAAATTATACAAAAAATACTCGTATTTAAAAAAAATGTACATTACCTTATTTAAAGTGCTAATTTGTAAAACTTACTTTTTTAGACAAAACCTCTATCTTCGATTACGTAGTTTTGAAATTGTTTTTTGCAACTTTCAAAAAATCGGGGATGTCAACGAAAATGACACCTGCATCATTCTTTTAAACGTCCTTTTCACTCAACAACAAAATGTAGTCAAAAAATTTTTTTGAAAATTTTGAAAATGTCCGAGGGGTTTCATGTAAACTACCCATCAAAAACAAAATATCCATTTCAAATTCCAAGAGCCACGACATCATCCAGAAAGATTGGGAAATACCAATTTTGAAGAATGTCGGATGAACTGTTTAGACGCTAGCGTTGACCACAGCCGGACGTTTTGCCGTAAATCGATTTTTGAACATCAAGAAGCAACAAAATATGGATTTTGGCCACACCACGAGACTTTTTTTATAAAGTTAGCCACAGGATTTATCCACTTTTTTGTTACCAGAGCAAAGCTATAAGAGTTTTTCTGGCGAGAATTCCCCGTTTTCCAGCGCACGATTTCATAGCTTTCTTTTCTTACAAAGAATTCGTAAGGCGAGAAAGTAAAAAGAAATGTGTTTTTTGTTGTTTGTTTGTTTTTTAGGGCTTGTCGAGTGTCCATTTTACCTGAACGTTGTTGGCAAACCTAGTCGCGGTGGAGGGATGATGGGAAGGGAGAAAGGGAGATTACAGATGGGCGTCGGAGTCGGGAGATGAGGACAGAGAGAGGAGAGAGAAATAAGAAGGAATTGAGAAGGGGAACGGGGGTCGGGAAGGAGGAAGGGGAACTGTGGTCTGGTAACGGAGGACGGGAGAACAAAGGACGTGAAAGTCAGGACACACTGGCCTAAAAAGCATTGCGAGGGAAGTCAGCCTCCGACATCATACTGCTTAACGTTTCACGGACCGCTATTCCAGTCTATGAAATTTGGATAGTTTCGTTTACAATTTAATTGTTCAAAACTACTTATTCGTTTTAAGTAATGAAGTACACTTCTTTAATTACAATAGAAGTTATATCCCATCATCTGGGTAGTCTTGAATCTCCTAACAAAAGTTATTTTACAGATGCATTTTTCTGGACACTTATTGTAAAAATTAAAGAAATAAAAATAATTTAACCGGTTCATTGTCAGATCTTAATGTTCTTTTACAACACAATACATTTTACTACATTTCCTACACAAAACTACATCAATATTATTTTAGTTTTGTGAAATCATTCCAAAATTATAGCTCTCATCTGAATTCACATCATCTTATAACCATCTTATAATCTTTATAATCATCATCATCTTATCACTCCACGAAGTCCTCTATCGTGTTTCAGCTTTTTACAATGCAGCATAGAAAAAAAAACGTTAAAAAATTGCTAAAAACACAATGTTCGTGCATTGCACAAACCACTTTACTTAAAACCAAACTATTTACAATAACATAAATATTTACACCACTATTGTATTTCAACATTCTCTACCGTTACAAGTCTTTGAAAAAAGTCGCCCTTTCATGCTTTCGTTCAGACCCACTGTATTTGGCAGGAGGGCGGGGCAGGGAAGAGTGCGCCCCTTCCCCAGACAGATATTCCTCAATAATTAGCTCGCTTACAACGGCCGCTCTGCCTCCCCCCCCCCCCGCCGAAACCCAAGACCAGTCGGCGCGCGCTAAGTACACAACGGCGCGCTGCGCGAGGCGCTCTGCCAACAATCAATTAATTACACGGTTAACCGTATTAAAAAGCGAGATTAAATAGCAGCTGGTGAGACGAGGGAGCGCGCCGCCCGCCTCCGATTTGCGAGGGAAAGTAGCGGCGGTCGGCCGGCCGGCGCGGTACGGCGGGGAGGCTGTATTTGCTCGCAAGCGGATATTGATACAGCCTCACGCCGCGCTGCTACGCTCCTCGGTCAGGCACTCGCTTAAGAGGGGCGGACTCACTGGCAGACGGACAGTCGGACAACCGAACAGACGGACCACTCGGTGAAGAGAGGACGGACAGGCGCGCAGGGGGCAGGCGGGTAGACGAACAGAAAGGAAGCTGGATAGATAGGCAGACGGACAGACCACTCGGTGAAGAGAGGACGGACAGGCTGACAGACCACTCGGTGAAGAGAGGACGGACAACTGGACAGCCGAACAGGTGGGCGGACGGGCGGACGGGCGGACGGGCGGACGGGCGAACGGGCGGACGGGCGGACGGGCGGACGGGCGGACGGGCGGACGGGCGGACGGGCGGACGGGCGGACGGGCGGACGCGGACGGACGCGGCGGGGACGGGCGGACGGGCGGACGGGCGGACGGGCGGACGGGCGGACGGGCGGACGGGCGGACGGGCGGACGGGCGGACGGGCGGACGGGCGGACGGGCGGACGGGCGGACGGGCGGACGGGCGGACGGGCGGACGGGCGGACGGGCGGACGGCGGACGGGCGGACGGGCGGACGGGCGGACGGGCGGACGGGCGGACGGGCGGACGGGCGGACGGGCGGACGGGCGGACGGGCGGACGGGCGGACGGGCCGACGGGCGGACGGGCGGACGGGCGGACGGGCGGACGGGCGGACGGGCGGACGGGCCGACGGGCGGACGGGCGGACGGGCGGACGGGCGGACGGGCGGACGGGCGGACGGGCGGACGGGCGGACGGGCGGACGGGCGGACGGGCGGACGGGCGGGCGCACGGGCGCACGGGCGGACGGGCGGGCGCACGGGCGCACGGGCGCACGGGCGCACGGGCGGACGGGCGCACGGGCGGACGGGCGCACGGGCGCACGGGCGCACGGGCGCACGGGCGGACGGGCGCACGGGTGGGCAGACGAGCAGACAGGCAGCTGGAGAGATGGACAGCCAGACAGCCAGACAAATGAACAGACTGACAGGCGGTGTAAGGAGGACGGACAGGACGGGAAAGACTGACATACTACTCGGTGAAGAGAGGACGGACGGAGACAGACACAGACGAACGGATGGATAGACCAACAGACGCACAAACGGACAGATGGTGGGTTGGGCGCATGTGCGGTGACGACTGTGCCATCGCCGCTCTGCCCTCTTTTCCGCTTATCTCAGTCCCAGCTGCCTTATCGGATCCCGTTCCGCCTCCGCTGCTGCTCGCCTCCCCGCCCTCCTCCTATCGCACTCTGCTTTCCGCTTCATCGCATCACTTCCTGTCCACTCTTCCACTGACTCATCCCGGCACTTTCCTCCAAATCATCCCATCTATTGCCTCATTGTCTCGTCTCCCATCTTCTCCTGTTCCGTTTTTTTCCGTTTCATCAAATTTCGTCCATCACACTTCTGCCCTTACTTAAAATGGAGAGAAAATATAGAGGCAACTCTATATTTTCTCTCCCTTTTGTGGCTTGATATGTCGATTAGAAGGCGAAAAGCAAAAAGGTGAGTTATGGAATATTTTGACTTTGCTTTCTTGATTTTTATAGAACATCGAGTGCGTTGGATGAAGGGGATTAATACTAGTATTGGAGATAATGTTCGAGAGGTCGAAATTAGACTGTTTCCTACTACCTACCGTATCCCCTCTCCCCCACGTAATTCGTTCTACCTGAAATGAACTTCGTCTCACATTTGTTTCCCCAGCACGCTCCGCCCGGTGCCGATCTGCCAGATCGCGTGCATCCGATGTGGACACTCTCCCTCCACCATGGGCGCGCAACCCCCCGCCACCATCTCTCCTCTCACCCTCTCTCCGGCGCGCAATCTCGCCTCAAAATCCTGCCCCCTCCGCTGCCCACGCGGACCCAGCTCCCTTCTCCGCTGCCCTGCTCTGCGGCTGAGCCTTGGGGTGCGAGGTAGGGCTGAGCAAGGGTAGGCACGCGGGCGGGCGAGTAGAGGGACATGGTGGCAGGCGGAGCGGAGCAGAGCGATGTGGAGCGGGGCGGGGCGGAGTGAGGCGGGATGGTGTGGGGCGGGGCGTGCCGGTCGGGACGGTGGGGTACGCCGGAATGGTTAGGCTGGACGTGGCAAGCAAGAATGTCCATAAAGCTGGCTGACACACTACAGCAGAACACAAAGAAAGATAGCTCATAATTTTAGGCTAATTAAATGCTCTATTGCGAAATGTTAGACCGTTGTAGTTTACTAAAAAATCAGTGATCTGTCAACTGTAGAATATAGCCAGCTGACCCAAAATCAAAAATAAAAGCTACTACTAAAATACAGGATAAATATAGGTTATACAATAATTATAGGCTCACAAAAACTGCTAGTATCATTTATTTTTTATATTTAATATTTTTATAAAATAAACAAGAAATTGCAATTCTGAGATTGTATATATTTGGCATTTTGGGTCGAATGTCCGACTTTGTTGGCTAGCTAACGGTGTCTCCAATGCCCGAGCCTTGTTTAATTCCCAAGCTCCGAGGGAAAGAGAGACACGTGGCGAACATATATCCGCTTCATAGTAACAAGCAGCTACAGAAACAGATTATTTTAAAGGAAAGCTAGAACTCTATTTTTGCCCATACTTTAAGATCATAGAGTCAGTAAATCAACCCATTAATTTTAAAGCCACCCGCTCAAGCATGGACTACGGAACGTTATTCAATGCCTAATAATTTGAAACTAGCGAGCAACACACAGTTTATTTCTAACTCATTGTGCATATGATTATATAATATTTGTTGATAAAAGCTTTGAATTAAATGCTCACCAACTTGTTCGGAAAGTATTTCCGAAACTACAAACCCACCCACTATATTATAAAATGCAGCTGCACTATCGAAGCCTGATTATTTCTAAACTAGCGAGTAGAACACAGATTATTTCTAAATTAAGGAATCCATCACCAAATAACACATATTTATGTGAATAACACAAAACAATTACAAAGAAACCGTGATACGATTGCTTGTAAAAAATTATTAGGCGCGATGAAGGTGTCATAATGTGTAGTCGAGCGGGTGTGTTTGTATTGTGGTAAGATTTTTAGCTAAATCTGATGAATACTTAATTAAAGTGCCATTTCAACACATAGTACGTAATCATACGCATAATATGTTAGAAATAAACTATATTGTGGTCACTAGTTTCAAATTATTAGGCACTGATTCCCGGACCGTAGGTCATTCCCGATCGGGTGCGTTTGTATTGTGGAAACATTTTTCGACACATATGACGTGCACTTCATTCATGAGCGGTGTCAACAAATACTTCGTAATTATTTGCATACTTATTTTGTATTAGGAATAAATTGTGTTCTGTTCGCTGGTTTAAAAAATATTATGTGTTGAATGGTTCCATAGTCGGAGTGGGTGGCTTTATAGTTGAGGACGTTTTTCAGTTAGTTGATGACGATTCAATTCAAGATCTAAATCAGAAATAGTACATTATTACATACATATATCGTTTGATATATATTATGGTCTCCTCTCTAGTTTAAAATTAATTAGTTGGCTTTATTTAATCTATGATCTGAGAGTGGCACTTTTAAAAAAAATATTAATTCAAATAAATATTAATAGCAGTTCTTGTGAACCTATAATTAGCCAAAAAATCGTGTATAAGTAGTTTTGTAGAAGCTTTTATTTTTGATTTTGAGTCCGCTGGTTTTACTCTAAAGCTGCCTGAACTCTATCTTTTTGAGAAAATAACAAGAGTCTAAAATTTCGGAATGGAGCATTTAGTTAACGAAAATTTATAAGCCATTTCTCTTCATATTCTGCTGTAGTGTGTAATTCAGTTTTATGGACATCAAGCAAGGCGGGACTGAGAGGAGTAGAGTGATCAGGCGAAAAAGCGAAGCAGACAAGCGAAACGAAGGAAGGCGGGGGGCGGGGAACCAGCGAGGTGGATGGACGTATGACCGGGTGGTGGAATGGGGCAGAGGGACGGGGCGATCAGGTCGGGTCAGTCAGGACGGTTTGGACATGGTCAGACAGGTAATGTGAAGGGGACAAGGTGAGATGGACAGACTAAAGCTGGATAAGGTGAGATGAGCAGGTTCAGTCGGACAGAATGTGTCGTACAGAATGTGTCGGACAGAATGTGTCGTACAGAATGTGTCGGACAGAATGAATCATATATATTTCAGAAATTATTTTCCATTGATTTTTGTACTAACTATGACATGCATTATTCATTTTTAGTCCAGTTTTCTTACCACGAGAAACTTAGTCCCCGAAGCACTCCCACGCGTGGTGCATAGCCCGCATTCTAGGGAGATGTTACGACAATTATTTAGAAGTTATCAGAGAAACCTCGGGAATCATGTTGAGAGTAGTCGACCTACGAATTCCAGACAGGCGCCACAAACTCCGACGTCAAGTACATTTCTGGCGCCTTGTCGTGATCTAAGAAACGATCTCCCAACCTAAAGTACTCATGGCGTTGCCTGTCTGCTTACCTCTTACTGGTGTTAATATATTATGATAATGATAGAGATAATTTACATAGGTATATTGTTCCGACCCCCTCTAGCCAAAAGAAAATCAATCTGCTATCAAATAGGTTATTTAATGGTAACTAGGCAACATAACTCACAAGTCACTTTCAACTTGAAAATCTCTAAGTCATTGTTTATTCATTATCTGCTACTCTAATACGTACTAATGACAGTAATTTCCAATCGGAAAATTTCAAAATTCCACACAAAAACGTTTAAAAGTAATAAACAAATATCGGCCTTGTCCTTTTTGGTCGTTCACATGTCTTCATAACCATTACAAAAATATGTTTCCTTTTAGGAAATTGACAGACAGAGGGGTAGGTTCCTTTTGAACAACTTGCGAAACGACATTAAGAATAGTCAACCTCCAAAATCCGTTTCGCGACTCCCCCATTGAACCACACGACATAATTGGCATAATCCGTCTTCGCTAGCATTCCAACTGGCACCCGCCACGAAGACTGCAGACAAGGACACAAATTGCAATTTGAACAGCCATCATTCATGGCAACGAGCAATGCGAGGGAGCAGTGTTGAGGGGACACAAAGCGACGTAATCGGCCGGGGGCAGCAACCGCCCCTTCCCCCGGGCCCTCCGCCCCCCCCCCCCAGTCTCCCCCCCCCATTCGCCCTCGGCAAGGACACAGCCCCCGGCGACATGAAATCTCAACTTACCCAGAGCACCGAATTTCTGTAGGCGCAAAGAACGTTAAGGACTCAGGTTAAAATCAACCTGGTTCACAATGTATAGGAATGATCTCCCGCTTGTCCCTTTATTGGATGTACCAAATAGTCTTAATATTTATTTATGATTTTTTATTTTTTGCAACATGTTGGATGTCAATAATAAATAACTGATTAATGTGTATGTACTTATTTCTAACTTTAATAACTTACTAATTGTTTTAATATAATATTGCTCTGCTGAATAATTATTATGAAACTGCATGCGCGAGTATGTCTCTAACACTTGACGTCTTAACATTCTATTACATCCAATCTATTTCAAAATGCAGTACAATCCTTCGATAAAAGCACGATATTTAATGTCTGCGTACTATTAAAAAGTATAATAACGATAATGAAAATAATGAAAACTTTTTATATGTTGTAATAAATCAGGAGTTAATATATGAAGAAGTACTAATGACTTAATTTTAAACGTTTAAGTATCTATTGAAAAGTGTTGAGAGACTGTCGTACAAAAGACTATCCAGGCAGCTATTTCTCGCTTACTACGAGTAAAATCTCTCTCTCTCTCTCCTAGGGCTTTTATCCAGCCGACAGTCGGTTGCCCTTTACGTCCCGAAGGGACGCATATTCGACCATACACTAGACAAACACTTGTGGGCTCCTCTGATCTGGGGTCAGCAGAACGCGAGGCCCTCCGCAACAACACACACAAAGTCAAGGGACAAACAGTCATGCCCAAGGCGGGTCTCGAACCCGCGACCCTTCGGACCGAAGCGCTGAGTCGGTACTCGCTCTTAGCCACCTCGGCCATCCAGGTCAGCACGAGTAACAATACAATTCTTTAATTTCCTCTTCTGTAGTCTTTCTTACATTTTTTGATGGGGAGTGTCATCGACAGTACTTACATGTCATTATTTTTCCTATCTCATTTCGTTTCTCAAGAAATGGCATAAGACATTGAATGCAACGAGACAATATGAGCACAAAGTAGTAGTGTCGAAAGCTGTGCGATAAGATTGCGCGTTTCCAGAATGCATGTTCTTGAGGTCATTGCCCACATAGTTTCGTTGTAGTGACATTGTTATCAGTGTTTACATTATAAGTCTTCCGTAAAACTTGTTCGCCATAATATTAGGAGCACTGACTTCAAGTGTAACATTTGAACACTAATTTGAAGATGGGAGACACTAACATTTCTTATTTCTACGTCTGATTTAAAATTAAAACTTTAGACGATTCAATGTTTTATAACAAATTATATATAAAATGTTTTTCAAGATTTTCTATGCCAATTATCAATTTCTGAAGAAGGAATAGTTTCATGTTTCCTTTCTTGTATACGTAAGTATACAGTTTATGGAGTAATACAGTAAGTAGTATAGAAAAAGTTGTGTAATCCTGCGGAAAACCTATTTTGAGATTTCAACGGAAATACACGTTTTGATAAACGCGTTTTCCTCGCGTTTTGGTTTCGCGGTATTTGGTAAAACGTTGTTTTCAATACATCCGTTCGTCTCTCTCCTTATTCGTCTGTGCACCTATCCGTATGCCCATTCGTCTTTGAACAACACTAGTGCCAAAGATTCTTCCCAAAATGAATATTCCTTAATCGATCTGACCGTACTCAAAACCTGACGATTTTGAAACGATTTTTTAGCATTTTGGGGGTACTTAACGCGAAACCCCCGGTACATTTTCAATATTTTCTCAAAACTGGCTCCAAATTTTTCCTTTAAATTTCTTGTAAAAATATAATGAAATGCATTTAGTATAACGAAGACATAGATCCGATGTTCACGGTTGGTTCTCAATTTTCGAAATTGCTCAATTGTAAATTTTTGGACCCCCTCGAACAACATTATTACACATTACACTACATAATTTCATCCCCTGCACTTCATTTTAAATAATCGTTCATGATAATAACTACATTATTCATGCTAACTCCTAAGGATCATCAAATTGACATTAAAAGAATCCGATTTCTCACACGGAGCGTCCACTTGCAGCGTTGCGAAGAAATTCATCAGCCCAAATTGGAGTCCAACGAAGTCCAACTGCCCAAGCAGCGGCGTGCGCGCAGTTAAACAACCACCAAGCGAGGCGCGCGGGCGGGGGCGGGGCGGGAGCTGTGGCGCGTGCGGGCGGGCCCGCGGGCGGCGACGCGGGAGGGGGCGCGGACGGAGGCAGGGGCCGAGGCTGTGACGGGGGTGGGAAATGGGAGGGGGCAGGGGGGCGGTAGGGCGAGCCTCGCAACTCGCGGCGTCGTCACGAGCGGCGCGCCCCGCCGGCCGTGCAATTTAATTTATTTTCCGTAAACGAAAGCAAATTTGGTGGTATAAATTAAAGAGAGAGCAAAAGGCGGCGCGCGGTCAGCGGAAATAATCTACCTCCACCGCCGCCACCGCCACTGCCGGGGAAGGACGCCGCCGGTGACCGCAGCGCCGCCCCTAGCAGCTCGTGCACGGCGAAGGAAGAGATGGCACGGGCAAAAAGATAGCGGAGAGAAAACAGCGAGGGACAGTATTGGTGGAAAGAGGAAGAGGATCAGGAGCGGTGGCGCAGTGCACGACTGATGTCACTGCAGTGCCCCTGACCGGGAGGTCCTTCGTTCGAGTCCCGACGGCGGAAGCATTTTCGAAACTAACTTTTCCGGTCAATTCAGTCGCTGTCTGGAGTAGAATTCTAGCGGCCGGCAGCTCTGCTCTGATCGGTAGTTTTCCGTGGTGGTGCGAATCAACACCTAGTGAATGCCGGAGCAGTACCGTAACACACGGGTCACGGACCACACGCGATCTTTCCTTCCTCTTCCTTATCTTATCCTCTCTCTCTCACACACATACAGACACTAACACACACTTACACTAGCATGCACTACACTATCACGAATGCCGAAAGACCGTTGGGGACTTAGAACTGGTCCCGGCTGGGGCGGTGCCTCGCTGGTGGGAGATACCTGGTTAGGGAAACCCCGCTAATGGACGGTAGGTTGGCGTCGGCTCTCGCAATCTAGTGGGGGAAGATCATCGCCACCTCCCGATGAAAAACATGCACTACACGTACGGTTCTAATGACCTTATAGTTGACGCGTCAGGAATCATCAATCAATCAGGAATCAGGAAATGAGCGGGGGAAATTCCTTCCTATGCCCCATCTAAAGCATCGTAATATGTATTCAAATACTTTCACCCCTGGTGATCAACCCTAATCATTGGATGATGCCCTGGAAAGCAACGGCAGGCCTCAGTGGCTCACGTTTGAAAACTACGTACAACCTTTTATAAATACTACAGAAAAAGATACATCAGAAGATTCTAAAAATTGCAGTTTGTAGTTAAATTATACAAAAGGGTGGAAGTATAAGGTTGGAATCTCATAGAAAATGTGTATTTGATGTGCTGAGCTCATTGGAAAATCAAAACATTTCTGGAAGCTGCCAGTTCTCTCTTAACGTAGTATCCCCCTTTCGGTAATTGAGTACGGATCGCGACGAGTAGAAACAGAAAGAACTAAAACGGATGTTAGGGCGATGAATGCAGAGACAACGGGAACGGGAGTGAAACGGGAACGGAAGTAGAAGCGGCAGCAAAAGGGTGCGCGAAACGAAGGAACCGGACGGGGTGCAGGCGTGGGCGAGGGCAAGGGCGATGGCGTGGGCAAGGGTGCAGGCAAGAGCGCGGGCGAAGGCGCGGGTGAAGGTGCGGGCGAAGACGCGGGCGAAGACGCAGACGAAGACGAGGGCGAGGGCGCGGATGAAGGCGAAGGCGCGGGCGAGAGCGCGGGCGAGAGCGCGGGCGAGAGCGCGGGCGAGAGCGCGGGCGAGAGCGCGGGCGAGAGCGCGGGCGAGAGCGCGGGCGAGAGCGCGGGCGAGAGCGCGGGCGAGAGCGCGAGCGCGAGAGCGCGGGCGAGAGCGCGCGGACGAAGGCGAAGGCACGGGCGGGAGCGCGGTTGAGAGCGCGGGCGAGAGCGCGGGCGAGAGCGCGGGCGAAGGCGAGGGCGCGGACGAAGGCGAAGGCACAGGCGAGAGCGCGGTTGAGAGCGCGGTTGAGAGCGCGGTTGAGAGCGCGGTTGAGAGCGCGGGCAAAGGCGAAACGGGCGAGAGCGCGGGCGAGAGCGCGGGCGAGAGCGCGGGCGAGAGCGCGGGCGAGAGCGCGGGCGAGAGCGCGGGCGAGAGCGCGGGCGAGAGCGCGGGCGAGAGCGCGGGCGAGAGCGCGGGCGAGAGCGCGGGCGAGAGCGCGGGCGAGAGCGCGGGCGAGAGCGCGGGGGAAGACGAGGGCGAGGGAGAGGGAGAGGGCGAGAGCACATGAGGTGGATGCGAACACAGGTAATGGGTGTGGCAGCGGGGGAGTGTAGAGAGGCAGCGTCCGGGAGAGCCTCTGGGAATGAAACGGCCGGCCTGCCGGCCTTCATCTGGAGGCTTTTAATGCTCAGTTTGCGAAATACCACGTAGGGCTCTGCGGCCGGGAAAACAGGCTTTGCTTTCAAATTAGCTGCGCATGAAGGTACACGGCACTGGCTTTGCTTTCCTCCTCGTAGTTTCGGTAACGATTTTACTCAACTCAATTGCCGCGAGTGTGTTATGAAAATGGAGCGTTACTGACTTCCTACGAGATAATACTTTTTTCTTTAAAACACACAAGCTTAATATTCATAAATGAAGGAAGAAAACATAATGGAATATTGAAATGTGACGTTTAGGAATAGACAATAGAAGTCTTCAAATTTGCGAAGCCAATTTTTGCAATACAAGGTAAAGGAAAACTATTACAGTTGATAAGTCTTGTTTGTATAGTCCATAATTTGCTGTAAAAACATTAATTTTAAGTGTGAAAATACTAACGCAAAATATATTACAAGATAACTGAATAATTCCATCTAACTAAAATGTAACTTTGTGCACTTAGCCAAAATGGCATTGGATTTGAAATTCACCAGTAGTCGCCATTCATTTAGTCGCTCGGGAACTAATCGTTAGGAAGTGATGAAAAATGCATACGTTTTTCCTAGACCATCACAAGCGCGTACGGTAAGCACTGAGAAATTAATGTTCATATATCGGGAACTCTGAAAAAATAAAACTAGTGGAGCTTAACAGCACATACTTTCTCCTATTATTTATAACTTATGAAATTTTCGTAAACTCGTATATTTACCCGCCAATATTTCAGCGATTTAGGTCCAGTTGCCTATCCATGGAAAAAAGTGAATAAAAAATGTGAAACCCTTTTTGACAAAAATGTTTTTTATAAAACGCTTAAACGACAAAAAGTACGCGAAAACTACTACTTTTTAAATGGTCTTTTTAAAGTTCTATTTTAGAATATATTTCATTGAAGATAAAAAAATATCTATCTTCAGTACTGGACTTCTGCAATATAGTTTTTGCAAGATTTAAAAATAGGGAGAGTTTGCCGACAATGAGACTAGCACCCCTTGTTTTACTATCCTTTGATATATACGAGGAGGTAATTTAAGAAATAGAAGCTATATTTGAGAAAAAATTAAAAATCTGTTTATATTTCACTCAAAATTACGTGAAAACAACTCATACTTTCAAAATGTTGTACATAACGCTATTTTAAGATATATCTATGAACAACAGATTTTATTAAGGAAAATACCCTTATATAAACACTAATATTTAGATTACATCGTTCCAAGCCTTTTTTCATGTTGAAGATAGAGTAATTCACCATGAACACCGTCAATCATACGTAAAGTCGTAAGTCAATGCCTTTTATTCCTATCGGTCTGCGGCTCTGTGCCGTCGGTATCCGGGCTTCCCAGATGGTTACCCATCCAGAGACTCGGGGTGCTCTGCGCTGCTTAACTTTTGTCTTCATAGGGCCTGGATAAGAACTTCGGCTACCGGCGCAGGCATGTTTATTCTTCTTGAATGGGCATTTTATTCTTCGTGTTCTTTCGGTTATCCCAGCACTAGTCACAAAGTGCCTCTGGAGATTCGTAGGGTGCACGCCGTACAGCGATTCTCCAAAGCTTGTAGGGGATTTTCCAGATGAGTTGGGGATGGGCCACTGGAGGTTGGGCGATCACCCCTTCGCTCGACCCTACGGATGAGGAATGGGAAAGGAAGGATCGTGTGCGGTCTGCGACCAGTCACCTACAGTGCCACTCCGACATTCGCCTGGAAGAGATCAGGGAAACTACGAAACCACTTATGAGAGCAGTGCGATTACGAATTCGTCTCCGGCAGGCCCCACAAACTCACCGACGTGAAACAATCACCCAAATATCCGGTATCCGCAGGGGATCCTAGTCATTTTATGCCAAAAATAAAAATAGATGGAAAAATTTTCTTTACTGCAAACTTTTAAAGATTCAGAAATGCCGGATGCGTTGTTTTTAACAATCGAGTTCCGAGCGATTCCGACGACCGAGCGAGATGGTGGCATCATTTCAAGGTAACTACACTTTCCGCCTGCAACAGAGGGCGCCACCGCAACCGCCAGCACCGATTTCACTACCCTACGCCGCCACGCCTAGACACAAACTTCCACGCCACACCATGCCACGTCATGCCACACTCCGCCAGCCCTTCCGATCTGTCCCGTTCAGCCTCCTCCGCCACACCTTGTAATGCTACTCCCCACCTCGGTCCACCCCGCTTCATTCACTCCCCATCACGCTCCAGTGGCCCATACCCACATAACACCGTCCCGTCCCACTCCGCCCCTCAGCGCGTCAACTGATGTCACTGCAGTGCCTCTGACCGGGAGGTCCTAGGTTCGAGTCCCGACGGCGGAAGGATTTTCGACACTAGCTTTTCAGCTAGGTCGAATTCAGTCGCTGTTTGGAGGAGAATTCTAGCGGCCGACTGCTCTGATCGGTAGTTTTCTGTGGTCCAGCGGGGGAAGCTCACAGCCACCTCCCGGTGAAAAAACATGCACTACACGTACGGTACTAATGACCTCGGTAGTTGGCTCGCCCGGAATCATTAACAATTAGTCAATCCGCCCCGCTCCACTCCACCCCTCCCTTCCCCATCCCACAACACCAAGCCACACCTCGCCTCGCCCCGTCCAGTGCCACAAAAGCAGTCAGTCACGCCACACCCCGCAAGGCCCTCCGATCCCGGAACTACTCTCCCCGTCGTACCACGCCACAGTAGAGACCAATTCGCGACGCCCCTGCCTACCACCCCAATATAGTTCACGACACGTCACGTCACGACACGTCACGACACGTCACGACACGTCACGACACGTCACGACACGTCACGACACGCCGCACCAACGCCAGCAGCCAACGCCGCTTTATCTGCGGCCGGTGGTCTCGGGGCGCTATTGTCCTCTGCGCCGCCCCTCGCCCCGACACCGCAATTGTGGGCAGCGCAATGGGCAGCTCACTCCACACTGAGAAACCTACACCAACAACCGACTCAGTTTCTTTATTCGTTTATTCAATTTGATTGTTTTCAATTTGTGAAAGAATGGATTCCGCAATACATATAATTTCAGAAACTCCAGAGAAGGGGGACAAGGTCGAATAGAGTTGAACGGGGATACATCGTAGAAGCTGGTTGCTTACAAAGAGACATTATCAACTTTATCATCTTCGCCTCTCTGCCAGAAACGAGCAGATACATTTTATTCATACACAATTCTTCCATTTTCCTCAAATAACCTCACAAAACACTCGATTTCCGTTTCTCATTGATTACGTCTTGTTCTTTCTTTTTCTCCCATAATATAATTAATCGTGTGAAAATTTTAGATCTTCGTGAAAGGAACTTTGAAATTTTATTGAATCTATATTTTTAAATTTGCGTATCTGAGATCTACACAACGTTGGATGAATGCGTATGATAAAGGTGACTTTCAAAGCAGAACAGTCACTTTTGGAGATCCTTCATATGTTTTCGTTATTTCTCTGTCCTAAAATAAATATTTACAAACAAAGGCTAATAATAAGTACACAACGTGTTCAAAATGTGTTCAACGTGTGCAAAAAAATGTATTCGCAAACATGCTGCAACCTGCTAACAATTGGCTTTGATGGCTCCATGAATAATTGTGGGGTCAGCAGAGTTACGGAGTCAGGGTACTCTACTGGTTCCGAAAAAATACATACGTATTTTGTGGGAGATACCTGGTTAGGGAAACCTCACTAACCGTCCGTAGGTCAACGCCGGAACTCGCCATTCAATGGGGCAAGATCACCGCCACTTCCTGAGTAAAAAACTACACTTACGAAACGAATGACCTTAGCAATTGACGCGCCCAGAATGACTAGTAATCAATCAACACGTTGTAAGGATGCGATATCGATGTCGATGTTTTTATAGAAAAAAATCCTTGTTTTAAACATCGATTTTATTATATCCTATCTTCTCGCAACATCGATGTTGTGTGTAAGATGTTTTTACGTTTTCGACATTTTGTTTGTGAATGAAAAAGTCCCTTAATTTCAGTTTTGTAAAAGATAAAATATGAAATAACTGATACCACTCAGTTTTTGTGACACATGCGTATGATCTCCCGTCCTCACATCAATCTACAGCGAAATGAGGAATCTCTGACACCCTTGAGATGACCTTCAACGCAAAGGCTTTCAGGCTCAGCTTCTTTGAAAATTATTCTTAGAATTTTCTAACTTTGTTTTGTTAGTTGAATCGTAATTATCAATTAATGAACACGATCACTTTCAAATTAAATTCTGCTTCGTGTGAATATTTATTTCGTGTGTTGGAGGTTACTAAACAATTTTGAAACATCGATGTTCTTAAAACATAGATGGGTTTGGTGTGATTTATTATTAACATCATGTTTTAATTATCAACATCGATGTTTTAAAACATCGATGATAGGGATGCGACATTTTTGAAAAAAATGTTGCGACATGTTTTAAAACACAATGAATGGGATGCGTCTTGTTTTAAAACATAGATGAAAGGGATGCGTCATGTTTTAAAACATCGATGATAGGGATGCGACATGTTTTAAAATATGGATGATAGAGATGCCACATGATTTAAAACTGATGTTATGTTGCCGGCGACGCATTTCGAGTACGTGAATAAGAAAGGGAGATGCCCTCCCATAGTCTGATTCCCGCCCACCGCGCGCAGCGGCGCCGGTGGCCGCGGGGCTGAAGCAAGGGCGCAGGATGGCGCAGGGGGGTGCAGGGAGGGGGAGGGGGAGGGGTCGGCCGAATGGCGTAATCGCGGGGGTAAGGCTCTGTTCATTACGTCCACCAGCTGCGCGCTGATTTCCGAGGCGATCGTCACTTTGTTGATCGGCTGCGTTCGCCGGAGGACGTGCAACCTCCACCTCCCCCCTCCACGACCCTCGCACCGCGTCGCCCTCCGGGGACCACGTGGCGACCCCCAGCGTCATTACGCTGTATAATCGCCGGCCGGTCGCTTTCTTCTCGATGCCCCCTCCCTCGCTCTCCCGCCCTCCCTCCATCGGGCCCGCGGGGCGGCGCGAGGGGAAGGGTGGTCAACCTCTTCTCCAACATTCAATTCCCTTTCATTTATTTTTGTTTGTTTTCTTTTGTTTACGTTCAATTTTTTAACAACACACCCAACAATATGAACGTTATTATAAAACCATTGCATTCAACTAATTCAACAGGGTGTTGACACCAAACAAGTATAATTTTCAACAGCAATTTTGACATTCCTGTTTTTTCCTTGAAAGAATATACCTTCACATTGAGTGTAAATACGACTAAAGGAGTAAATGTCTTTCTTATCTTTAGTAAATTTATGATAAAAATCTTAAATGTAAATAAATAAATTATGAAACCATTATTATTTCTTCTTAAATATTTAATATTAAACAAATACATCCTGTTTTAATTGTAAATATTGTCGAAATCTACCCTCCAGCACATTTATTTAGAATTCTCAATAAAATTAATGAGTAATCTATTCTGTATGATAGGCCTATGCGTTGTGGGAGAAAAATCAATTTTTTAAGAAACCAACTGAAAAGTTATAATTAAAATCACAAAAATTAAGTAACATTTAAATAATCAGTAATACTCCAAAACTATTCGCGACGACAATAAATTGTGTATTTACTAAATTGCGTTACCCTGTGTCAAAACAATGTTAAAAGTTTTTACTTCAAGATTTTCATATACATCAGTTTAAAGCTATTCTGATAGGCAATGCTAATTACTAAGTAATGCTTACGAATTCTCTCACTATAACCTTACAATTTCCATCTTCAATAGTTTCCGATATTATGTCATCATTCACAAATTGTTTGATTCTGTGATACTCAACGAAAACTTCCAAACTCATGTCAAAAATTGTCAGTTAAAAGCACGAAAGTTCGCTTTCATTTGAAGAAATAAGAAAGCTGAAAAATCTCCGTAGGTAGACGCAACTGATTGACATTATGGTTTACGGTCGCACGTGTTTAATGTAACACACATATGATAGATTATAAATTAGACGTAATCGAAAGAAATAAAGAAAACCATTCAAATCAATACTTATTGCTACTTCAACATCAAACTTCCTACTTAGATATTTCCTGTCAAGCTGCGGAACGAGATAGTATATTATTTATTACTACTTTTCCAACAGACTCCAGACCTTTACATACGTATGTGGCGTTTCCAGCCCATTCAATAAAGACACAATTGCGAGCTCTTCGGATCTAGGAGCAGAAGGTTCTCCGCGCCATAAGATGCGCAGTGCATGACGAAAGCCCTAGCACTTCGACACTCAGGCCAACAAAATTTAAATTACAAAATGTATTAGTGCGTTTATACATGCGTTTATATTCAGTTGCATGTACATACGGTAGATGAATATTATTAAGTTCTTAAAATATATTTTGTCTTCATGTTCATTTTCAGATTATTATATTTGATATAATAATAATGATAATGAATTAGCACTATTCTGTCGATCATCAGTTTTCGTTTCATCTTATTTAAATGGGATTTGTGTAGTTGAATGTACTGATATTTGATATTGTTCGTTTGTTGTTTTTTGGTATATTTCTCTCCTAGTCTTTTCGCAGAAAGAAAATTTTAACCATTTTATGCATCTGATGAAGCGAGCGCCTTCAACGTCTCCATGAAGCGAACGCCTCCATGCCTTCACACCCTTGAAAAAATACAAAATCTAATATAATGATTTAAAATTGCTTAAAAATCTTGCAAAATAACAAATATTGTTTGTAAATTTATTTTTTGTATACCATCATTATACACGACCCTTTTCGATACCCCGAATCGTGCATAATCCAGTATTTTATCGCACGCTACATGACCTCATCGCCATTATTAAACACGACATGACGTCATCACACATTCAGCCAATAGTAGCGAGAGAATCGTGGGGAGGTAGAAGAAGACGGAACAGCCGACTACCGTTTTCTCGCACGGATGTCAACAATGCCATCTTGAATTTCATTTCCAGAGGGCGTTGGATGTCAAGCACCCGAGACGTCAGAAGAAAGTTGTTTCGCGAAATTAAGTTTCATTCTCTTGTAAATTTATAATGCTGTTATACAAAAAAAATAGCGTATGCAACTCGTTTATAATGTTGCTTTATTGCATTCGTACAAATTTGAAAACTCGCTCCTAACGTCGCTCGTTTTCAAAACATGTACTCATGCAATAAAGCTTAACATTATAAACTAATTGCATAAACTACTATTAACAATGTAAATAATTAGCGTGTTTTTACATATATGATTTTATTGGCTGTCTCCAGAGTTTACATTCCAACTATTTCTGGAAGGAAAAGTACTCTATAAAAATATTTACAAAATATTGTTTATATTTGTATCTTTCCCTTTTTGCTAAATTAAAATATACACATGAAAGGGAAGGTATAGGTTACGGTTCATGGGTGAAACTAATTCGATAGTTAACCAATTAGTGTTCTTATTATCCAAACTGAATAAAAACTAAAGAGAGTTCGTCACGAAGAACAGCAGATATATGATGAACATAGAACAGACTTCTGATAGGAACTTTCAAAGGCTTGTGAGAGATAAAATGTGTACTTTCGAGTTCCACTGACACAGTCGTAAATTTATATTTACACAATACCACCAATACAAACCTCGAATGTGTGTGTAATAAGTGAGGATAGGACAAGGAAGGGGAAGAAAATATCACGCGCGGTCCGTGGCCCGTTTTTAGGATACTACTCCAGCATTCGTCTGGTGTTGATCGGAGAAACCACGGAAAACTACCGATCAGAGCAGCCGGCCGCTAGAATTCTCCACCAGTCAGCGGTTGAATTCGAACTAGCTCTCTAGCTAGTGTGGAAAATCCTGGCGCCATAGGGACGCGTACACTAGGCCCTCCCGGTCAGAGACTCCACAGTGACACCAGTCGATGCACTGAGCCACGTCTCCCGGTGTGCTGCGCGTGGCCGCGGGCGAGGGGTGATGGAGGGGGGCGTGTTTGGTGCGAGTGCATCGAAGCGCGGTCTGCGCTGTGACGTCTATGGATCCGTCTGGCAGTCGCTGTCCCCCGAGGGGACATTGGAGGAGCTTCTACGGAGGCCACCTGGACGCGTTCACCCGTCACTCGGAGCGAAATACATACACACCACATGGACACAAAATAATACGCTTCACAGCGATAATTAACCAGTTCAATTGCAGTTCAAGTTTAATTACTTTTATTAAGGTAATAAATTTGTGGTGGAAAAGTTCGTCTTCTCTATTTTATTGTATTTTACAAATTATAACTGTAAGATATTATATTGGTATTTTATTGCTTATTCGAAGTGACGTACTACTATTTATTTAAAGTTTTAAATTGGGGGGGGGGGGGATAAAAACACGATGATTTTAGTTCATCCTTTGCCAATCTTAAGAATATTTGGTGAGGAGTTAGTAATGAAATGCCGTAGTTGAATTTGGAACTGTTACAACCTGATAAAAAAGAGTAGTTCGGAATAATCCAGGGGACTTTTAGTATTTTTTATATGAATTTATTTTGAATTAATTCTAGAAATTTTATATTACAAAAAGTGCGTTAAGCCAAGATTTCGTTCAGAAAACTATTTCTCTCGTCTTTTCATTCGAACTAGTACCTTACCACAACCTTCTAAAATCTTGTTAATTCTGCTGTGACATGCTTCAGTTGTGGTCGTGTCGTCAAGAATATCAGGTTTGTTTTCATATTGTAGGAATTTAAAGTTTCCACTAATTCCGAACACATGAAAGCGTAAACTTGGGAAATACACTCACGCTTACTTCACTTTGTCTTAATAATTAGATAAACTTTCCAATTGCAACCAACTGGAAGATTTACATGAATTGGAAGATTTAATTTTGCTGAACATTTGGCTGGCATCTTTTAAATGCCGCAAGTAGAAGATGGTTACTGTGAATTTTCCGCCATTCGAAAATCCATACACCACCGAAATCGAACCCGCTCACTGGGGATTGAAAAGCTAGTAAGTTAACCACTCACCCACCGAGATGCGAGATGTTTTTTCTCGAAAAGAAAAAAGAATACAAAAGTTTGACTTCTTGCCTTTTCTAAAATAAACTATCAAATCACACATTATAAAAACTATCTTCTTCACCTCAGATTCCTATAGCTATTTTAACATTTGGTAATGAATGATGGCTTAGGCATAATAATAATATTGTAAATCGGAATGTTTTCTTCAATAATTCCACTACACAAATGTAACACACGAAGACCATTTTAAAAATATTTTTGCGTTCTTTACATCTCGAAGATTTTTTCGATTCTTTCGATTAGTGGAATCGCTTAAGAACTGGAGTTGGGTTACTTAATTGATTATTGCCTTTCTTAACGCTGCTATGGACGGTCCGGTTTGCCCTCAGGACACACTCGCTGTTGGAAGTCATGATATGAAAGAATGTTGTAGTATTTCTGCATAACCACACTAGTGCGCGGATTTAAGTGCTCGGATGTGCCCACCTTTTACCTGCCCGTGGTCTTATGGAACTTAAAATAGTTCATAGCGTTGCTTCTGAAAGTCGAAATTATTTCAAATTTGGACTATCTAGCAAATATTGGCGATCCATGAAATTGATCATACAAATAGCACGTTAAAAGATAAAAATAATATTAGTTTACAAAATACGATGATTTAATTTGAAAAAACATTTATACACGCACTGATTTCAATACACTATTTTTGACACATTTGCAATACAAAAATTACAAAATAAACATGTGGAATTTTCAGGGTCAAAAATTGATCATACCGCAACTATTATTCATAAATACATTTTCACTAAATTTTATTTAATACACATTTTTATTATTATACAATATTTCAACTGCATCTGGAGGTCAAGAAAACACACGTAAATTGCGTTTCTCCGTTGTACGTCGCTTACTGCTTTTATTGTATTTTATGGAAAACAAATTCAATTGGATAAAAATAAATCAAATCAAATTATTTAAAACATTTTAGTAAACGCTGAATTTTGTATCCTTAAAATTCCAGGGGTTGATTGTTTAAAAATTATTTAGTTTCAATTTAGTGAAAAACGTTCACTGAAGTCGAAACGTATTTAAAAACGGTGTGATAGTTAAAACAAATAATTGATGTAGTTTTATATTCTTTTATTTATGCTCTCGGAGTACGATCAATTTCATAAGTCACTGTGTGATGTTATGATGATCCACTATCGACTGTAGTTAAAAAACAGCGTGCGAAATGGTAAGCGTTGCGTGCAAGGGCTTGTCAGGGCAAGTGGGAGCGGGTGGTAAGAAGAGTGATCAGAGGGAGTGGGTATGGGAGAGGAGAGAGGTTCTGGGGAGGGGGAGGAGAAGGGATAGGATGAGGAGGGAGAGGAGAAGGAAGGGGAAGATGTGAGGGAGAGTAAGGGGTGGGGGAGGGTAACGGGTGTGGGTGGCGAAGGGGTGAGGGAGGGGAAGAGGTGAGGGAGGGGAAGGGGTGAGGGAGAGGAAGGGGTGAGGGAGGGGAAGTGGTGAGAGAGGGGAAGGGGTGAGGGTGGGGAAGGGGTGAGGGAGGGGAAGGGGTGAGGGAGGGGAAGGGGTGAAGGAAGGGGTGAGGGAGGGGAATGGGTGAGGGAGGGGGAAGTGGTGAGGGAGGGGGAAGGAGTTAGGGAGGGGAACGGGTGAGGAAGGGGAAGGGGGCTATGGAAAGGAAGGGGTGGGGAGGGGAAGGGGGTGAGGGAGGGAAGGCCTGAGAGAGAGGAAGAGGAGAGATGTGGCAGACGGGCGGCGGCGCGGGCGGAGGGCGGTTGAGAAGGGGCAGCGCGTGGCCCCGCCGCGAGGCGCGTGGCCCCGCAGCGAGGCACGTGCGCGGCCGCCTCAATGAGCCCCTCCCCCTCGCCCTCGCCACAGCTTCATTCAACTCCCATTGGCGTCGCGCATTGAAGCGACAAGGTCGTCATGATCTCCCTTAATATAAATTTTATCGTTGGCACAATTATAAAATAATAATTAAAAGATTCACGCATAATAAATAGCAATATTTGTGAATGTTTGGGTAAATAACTGGTCATTCCTTCGGAAGAGTTTTGCTGATAATTAGGAGATGCGCTACATTCATGTCAAATATGAGTATTATAAATAGATCTGTAAAAATGTCGATTAAAAGAAATAAAACAACGTAGACACGATGTAAGTGATTTGGTGTAAAGTAGGAGTATAGAAAAAACACATCTAAGACAAGACAGGAGAGAAATATGAAATAAGGAGTAAATTACTGTCAGAGTCATTTACATTAACATTTATATTTGGAGAGGTGAGAATAAAGAAATATTAATTTAACTTATTTACATATGAACAATGCAACATCGGACCAGACAAAAGACTAGCAAATAATAGAGCAAGATTCATAAAACAAGTGATTAGTGACGTGAAAACCCCAAAGAAGGAACGAGTGTTTGGTAGATCTACATCCCGTGGCTAACAGTGGACGAAAACATGAGGTGTAGTTTTACAAGAACGAAGGTGGACGCGATACAGAACTGAGATGCCGTAATGAGGTCCGATCAAAATTTAGAATTTTTGAAGAGACATCCTTTTAATCGGAGTTAGAACTTGTAGCGTGTGAAAGAAGTAACGTAAAAGGTGCAACATATTTGGGAACCTTTATTTTAAATTTTGAATTAGGAAATTTCCGTAACATGTGAAGTTATGAATGCAGAGGAAGAACAAAGTATTTAGTGAGCGCATGACTAATGGTGCTGGGGAGAGGGCTTCGCATCCAAGGACAACGCGGCAAATTTCAACAAGAGGAATGTCCCCATTTGAAACACTTTTTAAAAGTATACAAAGCACAAGGTTGATATATTTCTATAAGAAAATCAAATAAATAATGATGCCCATTCATTTGCATGCCTAACAGAACAATTATCAGATATCTGAAAATGTTCCAAGTAATAACATATGCTGTTATCTTGAAGTGAACGTGATTTTGAGTCCATTGTAAATATTAGTTTTTAAGAAAAGGTACTGTTGATTGAATTATATTGGTTTCAATGGGTAATAACATAAGAAAAGAAATCCGGCTAAAAGAATAATAAATAAATAGTATGACGCCATTGTTGCATTGTTACTTGCTTGATTTTTTTTTGTTTCCGGGTGCATTGTTGCGACTTATATTTGAATGGCGTAGTTTATTTACTGGCAGTAGTGAAATCCATATATTATCTCTAATACAATAATTTCCCGGCTTAATTCTCATATTAGCTATGTTTTTCCTTACTCAAATAAATATAACAGTCATTAGATTAATTGCGATAGGTATAAATAGATTTAATGAATACAATAAATTGATAGCCGGATATTTGAAAATACAATTATTTATTTACGTGAAGAGTTTTTAAGATTAATTAAAAATGTAAAAGGATGGAGAGACAGGTAGTCGCAACTGAAGAGAATGAATAAGCGGTGGGTGAATTACGCATGTGTTTTCAAAGGTAATCCTGTTCCTGTAAACGACTGGAAAAAGTCGAAAACAAATCTTGGTGATTTTTGTGTTTTGAAAACACGGCGTACAACCTTTTCCATTTTTTTCAATCGAGAATACAACTTATTTTTAAGAACAACATAAATATTATTTTACGTAACTTGCAGAAATAGTCCTACAGTGTTCTACAAGGCATTTGTTTGCGATAAAAAGTTCCCTAGAAATTATACAATACTTCAGTTTGGTTGCCTTACCTTATAACCCTTTGATACATACTCTTCATGTACTTATGAAAAGATTAACCAAAACGAGTTAGGTCCCTTGAGTTTCATTATAAAACTGTGCTCTGTAATACAGTCGTCTTCACTATGTAACAATTAGGTTTCGCAATTTTCTGCCCTATCAGCTCCTATTACCCCAGTTTCACCTTGCGGCTATTTGCACCAGATCTTTTTTCCTTTAACCTTCACATCTGCACTCAGCTTTCACCGCTACTATTTTTACTAAATGGGAATGCGGTATTAATTTTTCAAATTTCTGCAATTATACTGATCTTATTGTGCCCTTCAAACGTTTTAACTTTTAAATAGTATTTTCTTCATTATAATAGAAACTAAATGTATATTTCCTTCCAGCTTTTCTTATTCTCGAGAGCCCTGCACCGTTCTCCCTGTCTAAATTGCCTGTAACAGTCAGCGGCCATTGGCTCCTCCAGCTAATGGCAGAATCCACCGTTCTAAAGTTGAACCTCCACCGTTACATTACACGGATTGAACAAGAGGTGACCCGAAAAATGCTGCGATACTGCATACAATGAATCATGTAAATGTCAAAACAGGTATAATCTGTGTCCTCTTCCAAAATGTTCCGTGTGGAATCGTTAAGTTAATGCCAGGAGTATGGCGCGGGAAGTGTGATTCTAGTATGATACATGGGTTGATCCCGGGTTTACGGTACACCTCGGCCTTCGCTGTCACGGCCTCCTTAAGAAAATTTCTTTTAAAATGTTTCTTAAAATAATATAAACGATTCCTTTGTTGTGAACGATAACATTCCTGCGCACCGATAGGAAGAGAATCGGATCACGTCAAGGCACAGCAATAAGATAAGGTGCACCGTAAACCCGGAATCAGCGGATACAAGAAATGGAAGGTGAGAAGAGAGGAAATACAAGGCTCTTTTCCTTCATTTCTGAAATTATGAAACGAACTCAGGTTGAAATTAGTAAAGCTTACCTATTCGGCGTGATAAAGAAGGTACACTTCTGCTACATCTCCAGTAATGCCAGCAAACTCCTGAATGACAACTCTTCACCATGCGTGCGCCTACACACACATTCTGGATGATAGTCGAAAAGATCAGCTATGAGCGGCTAAGGTCTTTCTTACTGCACTTTCATTCGTCACCCTCGTAGTTCAATGCGCTTGCACAACGTCAGTGGACGTAATAGTTCTGTTGCAATTAGTCAATTCTGGCACCAACCAACGAGAGTCGATAATGCGCAAAATTGTTACATTTACAAACACTATAGTCGCATCAAAATATTGGAGTGTAGATCTCAAAGGCTTGACCGTGAAGTTTATATCAATTTTGAGTAATATGATTGCAATTTTTCACGGTCAGTCGGTGTTAGAGGAAGCGTATAGGTCGAAGGAAGGTATAGCGACTGGAAAGAATGGTTTAGCACGGTTGAGCGGCTGATCATAAACTGAGCTCACGAACTTCCTTACACCTGAGCGGGATGATGACGTAATGAAGGAAGGAACCAATCACAAAGCATTCCAATTAGAGTGAAATATTGTAGTTATATATTCCGATGCGAAAAGAGCTTCAGATAACTTTTAGTTTGTAATTTCTCACTTTTCCATTATGTGATATTACTCGTTTGTGATAATTCTATATCTGTACTTTTATACTTTAAAAATGATTAGTATACAATAGTAATTTACATAACTAGCACAGGAATTTAACCTTTGCCGTACGAATCAAAAGTTGACGATAGAAGCCGAGTGCGGAATTTTCAAATGAGTATGCCAAAAACACTTTGTATACCATAAAATATCCGGTATATAAGAGGTATCAACCACAATAGTAGGCTATATAAATTTACTGTGCAGAAAATTCAGCCATACACGTGTTTCGAGACTTTTTCGGGATTTTTTTTATCATGGATTACCACAGGATCTCCGCTGGCACTACAGAACTTTGTATACCATTTCATCTGCTGTATTTCTATAAACTGATTCATGGAAACTTACAAATTCCAGACGCGCACCTCAAAGGACAATGTCCTAATTAATAATGTAAATAATTTTATAGTGTAATTGTAATGTAATATAATGGAAATGGAAATAATACTTTTAATACATAGATACTAGAGAATACTTATAATGTATGTACGTGAATAATTATTGTTTGATAAAAGTAAATCAATTTTGAAAAGAAGATTCCATGAATGAGATCAAACGAATATTTTTAAAGAATGTATGTGAATAGTTGTTTTTTTTTTTCATAAAATGAAGTCTATTTTCAATAGTGATATACAAGCATGAAAGCTGACAAATATTTTCATTGAAAATACGTAAATAATTATTGTTTCATAAAAAAGCAGAGCATATTTTCTCTTAGAATCACTGACAGTGCTCATCAACCAAATGCCCCGCCCCGCCCCTCCGCCCCAGTCATCTGGTGCGCAAGCGCGGTTGCTTAGCGGGCGGCGCGTGCCAACGCGGGCCGGAGAGGGGCGTGGTGGGGTGGGGCGGGGCAGGGCGCGGGTCTATCAAAACATCTCTGCCAGGGGAGGGGAGGGGGCGAGCTTTGTGCGCCGCTTCTAAGCTGAATTTAAATGATATAACGACCGCGCCCATCAACAGTCAATTGGCAAGTGTAAAGAATCTATTCTAAAACGCACGTGGGAACTATAGGCGCGTAACGCGGCGAGCCGTCTTTACGCTTTGTGTCTGGAGAAAAATTTAATCAGTTTTCGCTGAGCCGTGCCGATGTTAACAAAAAGCGCGTGGCGGGTGGGTATCAGCAACCAGCAGCGTTTGGTTTGCCGTAATGCAGCCCCTGGATGAGCACCCTTTTATCGCATTTTCCCCTTTTCACTTCATTATACCGTTATCCATTTTAAAATATTTCTTTTTTAGCTTTTTGTTTCCTGATTTTTCCTAAAATTTTATATATAAATTAATTTCTTCTCGGAGAAGTTCTTTTAAAGCCCATAATAAATTTTTGATGAAAATCAAAATCATTGAAATTTCAGCGCTTTTAAAACTTAGCAAATATGACTCATATATGCGCCCTTGACGATCTAAAGCGCCATTTGTACGGTAACAGCTGGTCGACAGTCCTCTAAAGAGACACGCTATTAGTGTAATATGTTTTTGTTACATGCGGTATTACTAAAATACCCCCTTCTCACGGATCGATTTTAAAGACATGACACGATAATATTAAATGGAAACTAGTTGAATCCGTCAGAACATTCCGTACTTTGTAATTCAACGTTTGAACTGTGCATACCAGCATTACAGGCCCGAAAATGTGCGACGATGAAAAGTGTAATATTTCTAGGTGGTAATATTAAATTGCACAGAATATTAAATGATGAACAATACATAGGTTTCGAGAATCGGCTCATTTTTGGATATCCATGTTACGAATTTTGGTTTCCAGCGGGGCTGAAGCTCCAAAACTTTAATAGATCGTTCAAAAAGTTCTCTTTTTTGTAATTTACGCCAAAAGCAGCATAAAATGTTTGCCTTCCGGGCCACGGAAACCTTGTTTTAAGGGACAAGGATGCAGTGTTTCCGAGGTATGCACGATTGCACGTGTGCCGCACTGATCCCACTGATCCCCAAGTGTCATAAAGTGCGAACTTCTATGTTTTTCGACTTAAATATCTTTGATGCAGACCTAGGAGTCAATTATCTATCCAACAGTAGCACAATTGCGGTATTTTGTGTTCTGATAAACGATACAAAACCGCCATATTCCCTTAACGTGTGTACAAGGGAAAGGGATTTCTCTCCTGCCCTCGAATAATCACTGTCTCCTTTCCTCCCATAAGAATGGTCTTATTAAGCAAGGAGAGAGAATGCTGATGATACGCTCCTGCTTTTCGGTGACTGCTTTTTCAACGGCTGCTTACAGCTCGGCGCCCCCGGGGCGCCCTTAAGGCAAAAAGAGAGAAAGAAACGCGGCTGACCTGCAAGCGGAAGAGACGGCAAGGAAGCATCAGCTCAAAATCTGGAACTATACAATACAACATTCCAGCGTGGTAAAATCACTATTCACCGTAAACACAGACTTGCACATGTCTCTGAAAATATAATTGGTATGTATTATATTAAACAACATCTGTACTATGTTGTAGGGAACTATAGCAAAGAAAACCTGCTGTTCATCTTAAACGCTTAATGCTCCACATATAATTATAATCATTGATATTTTTGTGAAAGTAAATAAGTTGCAGACAATTGCTGGATCTTGCGATGCAACATCACTAATTTTTTGCGTTTGAAAACAATCTTCGAATTTAAATTTCCGCTATTTTCGATTCGTTGTTACCTCACACTCACACAGGCTTGCTCGCGGTAGTTCAAGGTCTTCTTATATATTCTTGACACAATCAAACGACGCTTTGAACAAGAGGCCATTCACTTAATTTTATGATTTTATTAAAATCGGTTATGGCAAACGATAAGTCATTTGGGATCAACTTCCGTTCATTTAATGCACAAATCACGAAATTTGATTAATGTCCGTGATTCCTATATCCTCTCCACCTGCACTAATATTATACATCTCTGGAACTCCCCTAATAGACCTTAATCCTGACGTGTGTGCAGAGAAACAGCTCCAAAAACTTAAACATTGAGATCAATATTTAAAATACGTAAACATACGTAAACAATGACTGGATGTAGACTACGTAGCATTGATTGAAATCAATGTTACGTATTCAATGATTACGACCAAAAATGTGAGATTGTATTGTTGAGGCGAAAGTAAATATGTACACTGCCGTGCATGTTTCAATGAATCGGTTCTTTCTTAAAAAAATTGCAAGCACAATGCCCGCTTATACCTTTTCCGTTTAATAATGTATATTTACACTTATATTTAATATATTAAATATTTGTTATTAATATTAGGGCATAACTTAAGTTAACAATAAAATTAATGTGTAATTAGCATATTCGTAGAATCTGACACCGCACAAATGTTGTCATTCCCTTTATTTATTAACAGTTTGGTAAGTTTGGAAGAAAAACAAATACGATTTGACTCTTCTTGCAAAGTGACGTACGCGTTCAGAATATTTCTTTCTTATTTTTAATGTAATACTAACTCTTGGCCAGTGGCACCTGAACTACATGCAGCCGCATTCCAGCTTAGTGAAAGGGCGAGGGGTCCTGGCGTGCGACTGCGTGCTGGCTGGCCGACCACAGACGGGTATCTGGATAAACTGGGTCACGCTGCCGCGAGGGCCAATATTCAAAGTGTTTGGGCATTGTTCACTACAAGGGTACCGCATAAAATGACGGAAATTTCCGTGATGATCGTTTTCGGTAGAAGACATTCCATGCAGATGTTTCTGCATCTGTTGATTGATTGTTAGTGATTACGGGCGCGTCAACTACTGAGGTCATTAGTCCCATAAGTGTAATGCGTTTTTTTTTTCATCGGGAGATGGCGGTAATCTTCACCCGCTGGATGGCGAGATCCGGCGTCGATCTACCGTCGACTAGATGGGTTTTGCGCGGTCCGTGGCCCGTTTGTTAGGATACTGCTAGGGCATTCGCCTCGTGTTGATCGAAAAAAACACGGAAAACTACTGATCAGAGCAGCCGGCAGCTAGAATTCACCTCCACTGAATTCGACCTAGCTAACAAGTTAATGTCGAAAATCCTGCCGTTGTCGGGACTCGAACCTAGGCTCTCCCGGTCAGAGGCACTGCAGTGACACCAGTTGATGCTCAGAGCCACCTCTCCTGGTCCAGATGCGTTAGCATTATTCCAGATTTGTATGTATGAACTGGAGAAATGGCTAATTTCGTCCTTTCAGTATGCTTCTATTCGTCTAGAAATTGTTTTAAACATTAAGTTTTTTCATGCAAATGCATAAATCCAACAAATTAAATTTTAGAAAAATTGTTTAACTTTGCACACCTAAAAATCCACTACAGTATAATATGAGCAAACAAAACTGCTTCAATAGCTACCGTAATAGAAATTGAGTAAATTTGATAATGCGTATATATTTTACGTTTACTCTTTCTCGTGCATGTTTGGATAATTGATAGCGCATGCAATGCATAAAAATCCTATCTTTAACCATAACAAACCAGTTCCAGTGAGGGAACAAGGCTCCGCCCCGCCCGACGCCAGAGCGGGACTATATCGTGCTCCTTCGTCCTCTGACGTCTCCAGGCAGAGTCCGATAAGCGATTGGTCATCGATCGCCTAGCAGCACCTCGCGCGCTCGGCCCACATCTCCCACGCCCCCACCCCACCCCCACACGTCTCGGCGGCCGCTCGGCTCTCAGATAGCACGGATTAGAGCCGCTTTTAGGAATGCAAAATATTTCAAAAGTGGCAGGTAGGGGCCGACGAAAACGAAATGTAGTGTTAAAATAGAGGGAATACTAATAATAAATCAGCAATTGAAACACCTCACGGCAACAAATGTTGCCACTTCTGCGTCTCTGGCCGGGAGGTTCAAGGGTTCGCGTCCCAACTGAGGTGTAATAGCTCCATCGGGAGATCCGATTGATTGATTGGGAAATCATCAGCGAAACTAAGATGTGGTAAAGAAGAACTACGTCCTTGTTCAACTTCCATGTCAAAATAAGCACTAGTGGAAAGAATATCCGAATGCGACATGGAACATGGAAATACATTTTAAATTCACGAGAGAAAAAGAAGCAGAGATTCTTCCACATTTGCATATTTTGAGAATAATAAGGTCAGTGAAACAAAAAAAATAATTACTATGTCCTATCACTTTCAACTTTCAAATAACTTTCAAATATTGTTTTAGTTCTTCTTTGAAATATTTTAATTGTAATTATGTTAGTTGTAGTTCTACCGACTTCTCAATATCATCATTAATTATTTTTCTTTTTAAACCCTTTTCTGATATCCAGGAACATAACCCATCTTTCTCTATTAGAAGATAGTGTAGCGTCGCCTGGTCCGGCGCCGGTGCGTCGGGCCGCTTCGGGGAAACCCGCGTTAAGCCGGATGTGGGTGGAGGGGGGCGGCGCCACGCCGCCCGGTTGGAAAAGCCCTCAGGAATCCCGGCTGGAATTTCCTTCAAAGGGACGCGCGCGGATGCGAGTCTAAGAGGTGTCGGTTGTAGCTCTGGAAAGGCTGGCCAGCGAGCCGTGTGTCGCCCGCTGCTTGTAGGGTGGGGCGAGCCGGCGGATATTTAAGGCCGCGCCGACAGGCGCCTCGCGGGATACGCTGGGTGTCGAAAGACGTGAGGTATCTCCAGTGCAATCCTTGCACGTGATCTTCAGGTCGAAGATCGGTTTGGCGACAAGCCATGTAACTGGTGTAGTTACGGGACTCTATGTCCGACAGCTTCGCACTTCGCGTTGCTTTTTGCTGCTTCCGAAGCAGTGGTTCTGGGCGAGGCCTAGGGGACGGTCGCGGGGTTTCGCGGCTAAGAGAATTGAAAGGTTGCCAAGGGGCTAGATTTTTGTATCATATCATTGTACATTAATTGTAAAAAATCTGTAAATATATTGTATTTATTCAATCAGAACAGTCGTCTGTGTTTTTCACTCTAGTACGTCACAGACTCGGAACCTTTCTTTTCTAAAACTGGTGGCAGCGGTTATCGAAAACTCACGTCGGGGCGCCCGCAGCAAATTCTGCCATTTTTATTTTCTAAAACTGGTGGCAGCGGTTATCGAAAACTCACGTCGGGGCGCTCGCAGCAAATTCTGCCACTTTTCTTTTCTAAAACTGGTGGCAGCGGTTATCGAAAACTCACGTCGGGGCGCTCGCAGCAAATTCTGCCACTTTTCTTTTCTAAAACTGGTGGCAGCGGTTATCGAAAACTGACGTCGGGGCGCTCGCAGCAAATTCTGCCACTTTTCTTTTCTAAAACTGGTGGCAGCGGTTACTGTTAACTCACGTCGGTGTGCCCGCACCAATTCTGCCACTTTTCTTTTCTAAAACTGGTGGCAGCGGTTACTGTAAACTCACGTCGGGGTGCCCGCACCAATTCTGCCATTTTTCTTGTCTAAAATTGGTAGCAGCGGTTATTGTAAATTCACGCCGGAGTGCCTGCGCCAATTGTTGCAATTGTAGTTCAAAATTGGTTGCAGTGGTGCTTAGAACTCACACCGGGTGGTTGTGCCAATTGCAGTTAATAATTGGTTACAACAGATTAAAGACTCACGTCTATCATTCAGCTTTGTGGAAGCAGTCACTACGTTCGCAACGAACGGGGAACGCGGAAGTCTGCAGCAGCATCCGCGGGGACATCAGTGCGGCATCAGAGCCATCGGTGCGCGCTGATTAATCAGAACAGCACGCGTAAAGACAGTGTACGCAGTTAAACGTGAATACGCGTCGTAAATACGTGGCGCCGGCAGTGTCGCGCACGCCACGAGAAACCGAAAAGTGCGGTGTTTCGGTACGGTAGTTTCGGGGCGGTACAATCCGACTCGGAACCTTTCTTTTCTAAAACTTGGTACTGGTACTGGAACGAGCTGATATTGGCACTGGAACTTGATCTGCTAATATTTGCATCACCGGAAGAACACATCACGGACCGACCTGAACGAGAGGAAGGAAGGAGGCCACAAACCGGATCCAGAAGGCGCTCACGCGACACCGAGGTCAACTGAACGTGTGTTTTTTGTTCTGGCCGGGGATCAATTCAGGCAATATGGCTTTCTTAGCGGGTTATAGGAAAGAGGTGCTTGTTAGGGTCGCGATGGAGATGGGGGAAACATTAGAAGGGAACGAGACCGTGGTTAAGCTTAAAGCGATCATTACGGAAAGCGAGCAGTACGAGGAATCATTCGTGAAACAACTCGCTGACCAAGAAAAAGAACAGGTTGCAGAAATACGAGAGCAGGAAAGATTACGCGATGAGAGAGAGCAGGAAAAGATACGCGAAGAACGCGAAGAGAGAGAGCAGGAAAGAATACGCGAAGAACGGCAATTTGAACTTGAAAAGTTAAAACTAACGAATCAGGCTCCCACGCGTGTTTCCATAGGTAGTAGCGACACGGGAAATCGAACTAATATTCGTATCAGCCAAGTCATGGACAAATTCAAAGGCGAAGGCGACAGGCGACGATATTACGTTGTTTTTAAGTGTTTTCGAGGCGCATGCTCGCCAGCTTGGTATTGCGCCGGTCGAATGGGTAAGCCATTTAATGGGTTTACTTCCTAATGAGGTGAACAACTGGCTCGTAGTAGGATCCGATTCACCGGATCAAGATTATGACCTAATTAAAGAACAATTATTAGATATGTACAAGTTCACGGCAGAAAAGTGCCGGCAGATGTTTTGTAGTCACGTAAAAGGTGCAAAGACCACTTGGAACGTCTATGCACGTGAATTAGCTAGTTATTGTAAAAAATGGGTCTGAGGTTTAAAGATCGAAACATTTGAGCAATTGCTAGATCTCATTGTAACAGACCAGATGAAGCGAAAGGTGCCGGCGGTTATGCGTGACCATTTCATTGATGTGTGGGGTGAGGTTTCTGCGTCCCAAGATTTGGCACGAAGGCTGGACACCTACGAAAACAACCGGGCTAGCGGATATAAGCAGGATTTCTCGCGGTTCGGCAATAAAGAGCAGGCAGGCGAACGGAAATGGCCGAAGGCGACGGAAAGCGCGCCGACCACTTCCAAAACGGCAGTGCCGAAGGTAGCTAGTAACGCGGAGTTCGAGAAGCCGCAAGAACGGACGTGTTACTTATGTAAAAAACCAGGTCACATAAAAAGATATTGTCCTCAACATAACAATAAACCTAGCGAGAAGATGTGTCACGTGGCCGACGCTAGTGCGCCAGAGTTATTGTGTCCACACACATTTCTTGCCAAAATTTGCGGCGAAACAGTCACCTGTCTCCGTGACACGGGGGCCACGATCGACGTCATCAACGCAAAGCACGTCACGCCGACACAATATACCGGCGAGTCCGTATGGGTTCAGCAGCCCCTGGACGAAGCGCCGAAAAACCTACCGGTAGCCAAGGTAGAGATTGTAGGGCCATTCGGTACTCTCGTTACAGAGGCCGCAGTCGCGAAGAATTGCGACTTGCCTTATTACATTTTTAGTAATCGTTCTGCTACGATTTTGAAAGAAATAAAGCAAGGTTTCTTAGAACCACAGCCTATCTGCGCTGTGCGGACTAGGGCGCAAGCAGTTGCTGAGCGCGTAAGGGCAGAGGGGCCCCCGGGTGCAGACAATGCAGGAAACGAAGCGCCGGGCGACGCGCCGCAGACAATAGAGGCGGTAGAGCCTGCCGAGAGTACAGGAAACGGCCGAGATCAGGACGCGTTCCAGGTAACCGCTTCGGAGGAAACCGAGGATGACAATAGAGTTGGTCAGGGCGAGGTCGACGCCCCGGGCAACTCAGAATCAAACTATCAGGAATCTGAATTAGATTTCGGTAGCATTGCTTTGGCTCGTTTGGACCCCACCGAATTTGCTACAGCTCAGAGACAAGACAAGGAGCTCGCGCCGTTGATTGAGCGTGCGGAAGGACCCGAGACGGATCGGCGCGATTATGTTATGAAAAACGGCCTATTGTTTCGGGTCCGGCATAGTAAGCGCGGAGAGCAGTTCACTATGTTAGTAATACCGCGGGTGTATCGTGGCACGATCTTAAAACTCTGTCATGAAGTTGCTCACGGCCATTTGGGGGTCACAAAAAGCAAAGATGCCATGGCCAAATATTTCTTCTGGCCGAATGGCTATAAGGATATTGAAAACTATGTGCGTAGTTGCGACAGTTGCCAACGAGTAGGAAACGGCGGCGAAAAACTTCGCGCGCCTTTGAAAATTGTTCCTATAACGGGCGAGGCATTCGAGAAAGTGAATGTCGACGCGTGTGGCCCATTTCCAGAATCGGTCACCGGAAACAAGTTTATTTTAACGGCGATGTGTTTAGCCACGAAGTATCCCGAGGCTATTCCGATACGAGACCTAACTTCGGTCACTGTAATTGAGGCATTACTAGAATTATTCAGTAGAATAGGATTTCCACGCGAATTGCAAACCGACCAGGGCACTTGCTTCACGAGTGCTTTGACAGCGGAATTCGCCGAGCGGTTTGGCATTAAACTGGTGAGAAGTTTGCCGTATCATCCTCAATCAAACGCAGTCGAAAGAATGCATCGAACTATGAACCGGCTTATGAAGGTTCTGTGTTTGGAGGCAATATGGAAGAAAAATGTCATGAAAACGGCAAAATGTTGATTTGCCCACATTGCTGTCAAATGTCAATCCATGAAAGGGTGAAAGAGGGAAAGGAAGCAAAGGGATCAACGTTTCATACGTGAGCACTCATTGGAAAGAGAAGGGAACCAATAACAGAAGCTAAAGGTCAGAACTCTTTTTGTACCATCGACACCAAAGCGTCAGTCAATATAAGTAAGTGAGTGATATTTGAATGATTAATCGTCTTAGTTTGATTTTACATATCGCCTAGTGAAAAAGTATGTGTTGACGGAGCGATAATGGTGACCATTGACTTCCACACAGTCCATTGAATTCCACTGTTATAAGATTATTCAATTATGTAATGTTCTTTTATAATACATGTTCTTGAGGAAAAATTAAAACAGGTAATTAAAACTGTCAAGTACAGTAAAATTGCCTACCTCTAAACTACGGTAATGAGAAACAGAAACATTCACCTATTACAATACTTAAATATTTTCACATTTAATGCCCTCTACATCCAGAAATAATTACATTCAAAGTGGTCTCTGAAAGAAATCGAGAGCAGCTCTTCCAGTCGTTTGCATTATGCCTTTATTCTTCAGCGCCTGGAAAAAGCATCAAACCTCTAAGCGCCGTGAGCAAAGAAGTTTCTGAAGCCTGGAGGTGATTAACATAACGTGCCGGTGGCAATTAGATAAAAAGTCTTATCGGCAGGGACCGGCGCTCGCTCCTTGCCTGTGATTGGCGTACGGCCGTCGGTGGCCGCCCGGGGATTTGGCGGAGTGTCCGCAGAGAAGGGAAGAGCGAAGGTAAACATCCATAGACACACAAAGTGAAGAAACAAAAACGCAGCGGCGGCGGCGGAGGCGGCCACCATTCAAAAATTCATCAGCGCAGTGTATCCCGCAGAAGGCGAGGAAAAATTTCCATAACATAACAGTGTGCAAACAAAGCCCGCCTCGACGCGTGTCTGGTTAAGGCAATAAATTTGCCATTTATCTCCAGTCAGCCGGCCCTTGCGGGGGGTGGGGACGGCGGGGGGCGGGGCTGGGAGCCCAGATATTGGGCCCCCACGGCTGCGTCTTTTGTGCTGGCTGGCGACGCGACGCCGCGCCGTGCCGTGCCGCGCCGGCCGCCACAGCACCAAGCGGGGAGAAGCCGGACCCCGCAGCGGGGACGGGGAAGGGGATAGGGACGGCTCGGGGACGAGACAGAACGGAGATTTTTAACAGGGACGAAATCGGAACAAGGACGGGATAGAACGGAATCTGGACAGCAGTGGATGGGGCGGATTGGGGACGAAAAATACTAGGGTCGGGTTGTGAAGAAGGCAAGACGGTACGGACCGGGAGCGGTAGCTCAGTGCATCAACTGATGTCACTGCAGCGCCTCTGACCGGGAGGTCCTAGATTCGAGTCCTGACGGCGGCAGGATTTTCGACACTGGCTTTTCAGCTAGGTCGAATTCAGTCGCTGTCTGGAGAATTCTAGCGGCCGGCTGCTCTGATCGGTAGTTTTCCGTGATTTCTCCGATCACACGGCGAATGCCAGAGCAGTACCCTACCAACCGGGCCACGGACCGCGCGCGATCTGTCCTTCCTCTTCCTTGTCCTATCCTTTCCCCTTACACACACACTTACATTAACATGCACGACACTAACACATTCTTGGAGACCGGTCGGGAGCTTAGAGCTTGTTACGACTGGGGCGGTGCCCCGTTGGTGGGAGAGTCCTGGTTAGGGGGAAACCCCACTAGCCGACGGTAGGTCGGCGCCGGATCTCGCCATTCAGCGGGGGAAGATTACCATCTCCCGAGAAAAAAAACATGCACTACACTCACGGGACTAATGACCAAAGCAGTTGACGCGCCCGGAAGCACGAAGAAATCAATCAATCAAGCAAGCAAGACGGTACGGTGACAAGATGAGATGGAATCTGGACGGGAGGGGACATAGAGGAAGAAGTGGTTATTAGCGATGGCAACAGGATGGAGTGAATCGGGAACTGAGGGCTGAACGTGACGGGAACTCGAATCTTACGTTACAGTTTCGATCTTGGCAGAACTTTCAGCCCTAGTGCTTGGATCAAAACCGACCGTTGCCTGCATGGGAAGTCTACTCTATAGCGATGTTTCAACAGATTCCTCGTTCTACAGTACGTGAATAATAATAATAATAATAATAATAATAATAATAATAATAATAATAATAATAATAATAATAATAATAATAATAATAATAATTTATTACTGCAGTTGAATGTACGCTCGGTTGGCAGGTAAAAAAATAAGTAGAGATATAACAATTGAAAGAAACAATACTAATACTTACAAAAAAGAGATGTAATATAAATAAATAAATATAAAAACAAAAGTAAAATAAAATAAAACACAAATTGACAAGTATAAAAAATTGATAAAGTATGCCAATCTCTACACTCTTCACTTCACTGCATGTTCGTTCGATATCCAGTAATTTATTCATAAACAGTAAGTACATGCACCGCACTTTCCTTATCCTGAAAAACCGCAGTGGGCTTCATTACACATCATTGCAATCTATATTTGCAAAGGAATGGCTTAAACAAGAGTCACGGACTGATCCATCCTGCATCCTCTCCTTCCTTAGGGCTCACTTATGAGCTAATCTGTCATCACCCACGATCTAGAAAGTGTCCTCAATTGCTGTGAATACCCTTATGTCAGGCGAGAGCCCGTCAGCGCTGTAGAATCATCAGAGAAATATTAATGAGGACAAAATATACGTAAAGCATGATTGTTTTAACTTTCTCAACACCGCTTATGCAATAGAGAGAAAGTTATGTATTTTAGTAACGTTTACCATAAAATTTACAATTTAGTATTATATAACAGTGACAATATTAAAGACAAACAATTATTGTTATATTTCAATAATAGAAAATAATTGAATGAAGTGGTTACATTTCTCAAAAACGTACTAGTGGTGCTTCAACAACACACATTTACTCGTACTATTGGTAACCAATACGTAATACATAAACTATAATAGTGCACTTACATCCCACTAACTCTTTCGATATCCCTTGAAGATACTCAACAATACCAATTACACGAATACTTCTAAATTATTTAGGAATTTTTATTGTATTCTACCCAAATACTTTCATTGATGATGGTACACAATTGTTAATTGGCTCTGCTAGAAAAATTGGTACAAAACCATTACCATTTCTAAGAAGACACTCAATTGTTGTTATTTTTTCATGTTTTCCAAACATAACAAATAACATAAACATAACATAATAAATAACTGATGGCATATTTTCGTATATTAAGCCTTTTGATCACTGGAGTTGTTGGTATTTATCGTTCGCTTCTCCCACTCGAAACTAATGTCGAGTCTGTACATTTTTTATATTGGTCCCCAGTCGCTTCCTGTCGATTTCATTTT